>JAJHUQ010000041.1:1900000-2425000 GCA_035773235.1 Eospalax fontanierii | reverse complement strand
TAGGGTTAGGTTTTGTGTTAGTGTTAGTGTTAGGTTTATGGTTAGGGTTAAGGTTTTGGTTAGGGTTAGGGTTTGGTTTAGGTTTAGGTTTAGGATTAGGTTTAGGTTTAGTGTTTGGTTTAGAGTTAGGGTTAGGGTTAGGGTTTGGGGTTGAGTTAGGGTTATGGTTAAGTTTAGGATTAGGTTTAGGGCTAAGATTTAGGGGTGAGTGATTAGGCTTAGTGTTATGGTTATGGTTAGGGTTAGTGTTCGTGTGTGGGTTTGGGTTAGGGTTAGGGTTAGGGTTAGGGTTTTGATTTTGTTAGGGTTAGGTTTAGGTTTAGGCTTTGGTTTGGGTTAGGCTTAGGGTGAGTGTTAGGGTTTGCGTTTGGATTAAGTTTTTGGTTAGGGTTAGGGTTAGAGCTAGGGCTTAGGGGTTAGGGTTAAGACTTAGTGTTAGGGTTAGTGTTAGGGTTAGTGATAGGTTTTGGGTTTGGGTTAGGGTTAGGGTTAGGGTTAGGATTAGGGATAGCGTTAGGGTTTGGGTTAGGTTTAGGGTTAGGGTTAGGTTTTTGGTTAGGGTTGGGTTAGGGTTAGGGTTAGTGTCAGGGTGAGGGGTAGGGTTAGGGTTAGGGTTAGGGTTTGGGTTAGGTTTAGGGTTAGGGTTTGGGTTAAGGTTAGGGTTTGGGTTAGGTTTAGGATTAGGGTTAGGTTTAGTGTTAGGTTTAGGGTTGGAGTTAGGGTAAGGGTTAGGATTTTGGTTAGGGTTTGGGCTTGAGTTAGGGTTAGGGTTTGGTTTAGGATTAGGGTTAGTGCTACGGGTTAGTGGTTAGGCTTAGTGTTAGGGTTAGTGTTAGTGTTAGTGTTAGTGTATGGGTTAGGGTTAGGGTTAGGGTTAGGGTTAGGGTTAGGGTTAGGGTTAAGGTTAGGGATCGGGTTTGGGTCATGGTTAGGTTTAGGGTTTGGGTTATGGTAAGTGTTAGGTTTTGGTTTAGGGTTAGGGTTTGGATTAGGGTTAGGGTTAGTTTTTGGGTTAGGGTTAGGGTTTGGATTAGGTTAGGGTTAGGGTAAGGGTTAGGGTTAGGGTTTGGGTTTGCATTAGGTTAGGATTAGGGTTAGGGTTAGGGTTAGGGTAAGGGTTAGGGTTAGGGTTTGGGTTTGGATTAGGTTAGGGTTAGGGTTAGGGTTAGGGTTTGGGTTAGGGTTAGGGTTAGGCTTAGGATTGGGTTAGGTTTAGGGTTAGTGTTAGGGTTAGGGTTTGGGTTAGGGTTATGGTTAGGGTTTGGGTTAAGGTTTGGTTTAGGGTTAGGGTTGGGCTTAGGGTTAGGGTTTAGGTTTGGGTTAGGATTAGATTTAGGATTAGGGTTAATGTTACGGTTAGCGTTTGGGCTAGGGTTAGGTTTAGGGTTTGGGTTACGGTTAGGTTTAGGGTTAGGTTTAGTGTTAGGTTTAGGGTTTGAGTTAGGGTTAGGGTTTGGTTTAGGATTAGGGTTAGTGCTACGGGTTAGGGGTTAGACTTAGTGTTAGGGTTATTGTTAGTGTTAGTGTTAGTGTATGGGTTAGGGTTAGGGTTAGGGTTAGGATTAGGGTTAAGGTTAGGGTTTGGGTTTGGGTTAGTGTTAAGGTTACGGTTTGGGTTTGGGTTAGGGTTAGGGTTAGGGTTAGGGTTAGGTTTTGTGTTAGTGTTAGTGTTAGGTTTACGGTTAGGGTTAAGGTTTTGGTTAGGGTTAGGGTTTGGTTTAGGTTTAGGTTTAGGATTAGGTTTAGGTTTAGTGTTTGGTTTAGAGTTAAGGTTAGAGTTAGGGTTTGGGTTTGAGTTAGGGTTATGGTTAAGTTTAGGATTAGGTTTAGGGCTAAGATTTAGGGGTGAGGGGTTAGGCTTAGTGTTATGGTTATGGTTAGGGTTAGTGTTAGTGTATGGGTTTGGGTTAGGGTTAGGGTTAGGGTTAGGGTTTTGATTTTGTTAGGGTTAGGTTTAGGTTTAGGCTTCGGTTTGGGTTAGGCTTAGGGTGAGGGTTAGGGTTAGGGTTTGGGTTAGGGTTAGGGTTAGTGTTAGGGTTAGGGTTTGGGTTAGGGTTAGGTTTAGATTTAGGTTTAGGTTCAGGGTTAGGGTTTGATTTTGGGTTAGGGTTAGGGTTTGGGTTAGGGTTATGGTTAGGGTTAGGTTTTGAGTTAGGGTTACGGTTAGGGTCAAGATTACGGTTAAGGTTAGTGTTAGGGTAAGAGATAGGGTTAGGGTTTGGGTTAGGGTTCGGGTTTGGGTTTTGGTTAGGGTTAGGGTTAGGGTTAGCGTAAGGGTTAGGGTTAGAGATAGGATTTGGGTTAAGGTTAAGTTTAGGGTTTGAGTTAGGGTTTGCGTTTGGGTTAGGGTGAGGTTTAGGGTTAGGGTTAGGTTTAGAGTTAAGGTTTGGGTTTGGTTAGTGTTAGGGTTAGGGTTATGGTTTGGGGTCGGATTAGGGTGAGGGTTAGGGTTTGTCTTTAGGTTAGGGTTAGGGTTAGGGTTAGGTTTAGGGTTATGGTTCGGGTTAGGGTTAGGGGTTAGGTTTAGGTTTAGTGTTAGGTTTAGGGTTAGGTTTAGGGTTTGGGTTAGGGTTAGGGTTAGGTTTGGGATTAGGGTTAGTGTTGCGGTTAGTGTTAGTGTTTGGGTTAGGGTTAGGGTTATGGTTAGGGTTTGGGTTAGGATTAGGGTTTGGGTTAGGGTTAGGGTTAGGGTTATGCTTTGGGTTTGTGTTAGGGTTAGGGTTATGTTTAGGGTTAGGGTTTGGGTTAGGTTTAGGTTTAGGGTTAGGGTTAGGATTAGGTTTAACGTTAGGGTTAGGGTTAGGGTTAGGGGTTAGGTGTTAGGGTTAGGTTTAGGGTTTGGGTTACGGTTAGGGTTAGGTTTAGGGTTAGGGTGAGGGGTTAGGTGTTATAGTTAAGGTTAAGGTTAGGGTTTGGCTTAGGGTTAGGGTTTGGGTTAGGATTAGGGTTAGCGTTAATGTTAGGGTTTAGGTTTCGGTTAGTGTTAGTGTTAATGTTATGTTAGGATTTGGGTTAGGGTTAGGGTTAGGGTTAGTGTTAGAGTTAGGGTTAGGGTTAGGGTTTGGGTTAGGGTTAGGGGGAGGGGTAGGGTTTGGTTACGGTTAGGTTTAAGGTTAGTGTTATGTTTAGGGTTAGGGTTAGGTTTAGTTTTCGGTTTAGGTTGCGGGTTAGCGTTAGGGTTAGGATTTGGGTTAGGGTTAGGGTTAGGGTTTGGATTAGGGTTAGGGATAGGGTTAGGGTTAGTCTTTGGGTTAGGGTTAGGTTTAGGGTTAGGTTTAGGGTTATGATTAGGATTAGGGTTTGGGTTAGGGTTACAGTTAGGTTTAGGGTTAGGGTTAGGATTTTAGTTAAGGTTAGGGTTAGGGTTTGGGTTAGGGTTAGTGTTAGGATTTGGATTAGGGTTAGGGTAAGGGTTAGGGTTTGGGTTAAGGTTGGGGTTAGGGTTTGGGTTTGGTTTAGCGTTAGGGTTAGGGTTATTCTTTGGTTTAGGTTTAGGGTTGGGGTTAAGTTTAGGGTTTTATTTAGGGTTAGGGTTAGGGTTTGGGTTAGGTTTAGGGTTAGGGTTACGGTTAGTGTTAGGTTTTAGGTTAGGATTTGGTTTGTGTTAGGGATAGGGTTATGGTTAGGGTTAGGGTTTGAGTTTGGGTTAGGGTTAGGGTTTGAGTTAGGATTAGGGTTAGGGTTAAGATTAGGGTTCGGGTTTGCGTTTGCGTTAGTTTTAGGGTTAGGGTTAGGGTTTGGATTAGGGTTAGGGTTAGGGTAAAGGTTTGGGTTTGGGTTAGGTTTAGGGTTTGGGTTTGTATTTGAATTAGGGTTTGCGTTAGGGTTAGGGTTAGGGTTTTGGTTAGGGTTAGGGTTAGGGTTAGTTTTAGGGTTTTGGTTAGGGTTAGGGTTACGGGTTAGATTTAGGTTTAGGGTTAGGTTTAGGGTTAGGGTTAGGGTTACGGTCAGGGTTAGGGTTAGAGTTTGGTTTTGTGTTACGGTTAGGGTTAGGTTTAGGGTTAGGTTTTGGGTTAGGATTTGGGTTAGGGTTAGGGTTAATGTTTGTGTTAGCGTTAGGGTTAGGGTTAGGGTTTGGGTTAGGTTTAGGGTTTGGGTTAGGGTTAGGGTTAGGTTTTAGGTTAGGGTTTGGTTTGTGTTAGGGTTAGGGTTATGATTAGGGTTAGGGTTAGAGTTTTGGTTAGGGTTAGGGTTAGTTTTTGGTTTTCGGTTAGGTTTAGGGTTAGGGTTAGGATTTGGGTAAGGGTTAGGGTTAGGGTTTGGATTATGGTTAGGGTTAGGGTAAGGGTTTGGGTTAGGATTAGGGTTAGTGTTAGGGTTAGGGTTAGGGTTAGGGTTAGGGTTAGGATTTGGGTTACAGTTAGGGTTAGGGTTAGGGTTAGGGTTAGGGTTAGGTTTAGGGTTAGAGGTTAGGTGTTACGGTTAGTTTTAGGGTTTGGGTTACAGTTAGGATTAGGGTTAGGGTTAGGGTTAGGGTGAGGGTTAGGGTTAGGGTTAGGGTTAGGGTTAGGGATAGAGTTAGGGTTAGGGTTACGATTAGGGTTTGGGTTAGGGTTTAGGTTGGTGTTAGGTTTTGGGTTAGGGTGAGGCTTTGCGTTAGGGTTAGCTTTAGGGTTAGGGTTTGGATTTGGGTTAGGGTTAGGGTTAGGGTTATGGTTAGCTTTAGTGTTAGGGTTTGGTTTAGGGTTAGGGTTACGGTTAGGGTTAGGATTAGGGTTAGGGTTAGAGTTAGGGTTAGGTGTTAGGTGTTAGGGTTAGGTGTTGGGATTGGGTTACATTTAGGGTTAGGGTTAGGGTTAGGGTTAGTGGTTAGGTGTTAGTGTTAGGGTAGGGTTAGGGTTATTGTTAGGGTTTGGGTTAGGCTTAGAGTTAGGGTTAGGGTTAGGGTTTGGATTTGGATTAGGGTTACGATTAGGGTTAGCGTTAGGGTTAAGGTTTGGGTTTTGGTTAGGCTTATGGTTAGGGTTTGGGTTAGGTTTAGGGTTAGGGTTAGGGTCAATTTTAGGGTTAAGGTTAGGGTTAGGGTAAGAGATAGGGTTGGGGTTTGGGTTAGGGTTAGGGTTTGGGTTTGGGTTAGGGTTAGGGTTAGTGTTAGCGTAAGAGTTAGGGTTAGGGTTAGGAGTTGGTTTAGGGTTATGGTTAGTTTTAGGGTTTGGGTTAGGGTTAGGGTTAGGTGTTATGGTTAGGGTTAGGTTTAGGGTTAGTGTTTGGGTTAGGGTTATGTTAAGATTTAGGGTTATGGTTAGTGTTTGTGTTAAGTTTCGGTTTAGGGGTTAGGGGTTAGTGTTTGGGTTTGCGTTAAGGTTAGGGTTTGTGTTTGGGTTATGGTTAGGGTTAGGGTTAGGATTATGGTTAGGGTTTGGGTTAGGGTTCGGGTTAGTGTTAGGGGTTAGTGTTTGTGTTAGAGTTTGTGTTAGGGTTAGGGTTAGGGTTAGGGTTTGGGTTACGGTTAGGGTTAGGGTTAGGGTTTGGGTTTGGGTTAGGGTTAGGTTTAGGTCTTAGCGTTAGGGTTAGGTTTACGGTTAGGTTTAGGTTTAGGGTTAGGGTTAGGTTTAGGGTATAGTGTTAGGGTTAGAGTTAGGGTTATGGTTAGGGTTATGGTTTGGATTTGGGTTAGGATTAGGGTTAGGGTTAGGGTTAGAGAAAGTTGCACTTTCTCAGGGTCACTATTTATTTTTTGTCTCATTATCTCTTTTTGCTCAAGTCAGTTAATAAATATCCCAATACTATTTTTTATATCATTATGTAGGTCATAAACTGCTGAGTTAAAATCCTGAATCAGAGGAGGAGCCATCTATGCCAGTTCTTTGGAACTCACTGATTCATTAAAAACATTTTTTGCTTTAGAGAAAGAAAGCGTGTGTGGGCATGAAAGTAAGATTTATGAGAAATCCAGATAAGAAAGCCAGTGCTGCGACCCATGAACAGGAACACCATACATGTTTATAGAGTGCTCGTTCAGGTATCAGGAGTCCGGCTGATTGTCAGGGAACCGCTGGAGGCAAAGCTCCAAAAAGCACACGTCCCCCCATCCTTCAGCACCCACCATCTGGGAGACATGTTGTCATACATGCGTTGCTGTGGATGCGTCATTGCTCCATCTGTTTCCTTAAGCAAAACTAAAAAGCAGTTTTCTCCACTATTGAAGTCCCTCTGGTGAGAAATTCAAGCCAGCAAGTAACTGTTGCCTTTGTTTGCTGCCCAGAATCCAAAATGCTCTTTCTTAAAGAAGTATAATCATGTGGTCAGAGTGATGGCAACAGGAAAATAGCAGGAACCAGCATAATTGAAATTATGACCTCTCCTGTGAGCCTGGAATTGTGATCACCTCCCATGAACCTGAAGTTGTAGTCCTGTCCCATGAGTCTGGAGATGTGATCTTCTCCTACAAATCTGGAGTTGTGGTTCCCTCTCGTGAACCTGGATCTGTTGTTTCCCCTCCTGTGAGCCGGAACTATGGTCCTTAAGGGTGAGCTACTGTTTCGCATTCCCACAGTGGTGTGCTTGATTGTGGGTGCAGATCAGTCTTGGGCGCTGATGTGTCATACACTTACCCAGACACAAAGGCCTTGAGCACACTCTGGCTGACTGGTGACTCAGGTCACCCTGTCATATAATTGCTGGATGAGGCGCAGTTGCCATGGGCCACTTATTTGCCCACACATCTCCCCTGGAACTGCCTCACGAGCGAAGGTGAGGTAGATGAAGCCTGGTGGTCTGGGATTAGCTTGCTGACAATGGTACATGCTTACCCTATGGTAGAGTATATAAGCCCCTAGCTAAGTTTGAATAAATGGATTTGCCCTCTGACGCAGTCTCCAGGATGTTCTTGAAGTAACCCCGTGGCGCATCTTCCTCAGCTGTTGGATTGGGGTCTTGGGGATTCGCTTGATGGTGGAGCCCATTGAAAAACGGAGGACTTCTTGATGTTGGGCAGCAGTTTTGCCTTCTTTAAGGGGCTACATTCCCCATAACTCCTTCCACTGAGGTCTCATGGCAGTGGCTTTGCCTCTGTGTTGGACTCATTCTAGAGACAATGGAGGTTTGTGTCATTTGTAGTTTCTAGTCTGGGAGAACTGATTCTCAAGAATGCACTTCCCACTTCCCTTGCTGGTCAGCTATAGCACACATGGTTCTGGGCACCCAGGATCTTTCCAATTCCTAGGCACAAGGAGGTTTCCCATCACTTTTTCATTACTCTTCTACAGTTCCAGTGTACTTTCACCTGTGCTCTACAGAAAATATAAAACACCTAATTGAACTTCTAGAGGTAAAAATTAGTCTGGGAAGTTTAAAAATTAAAAATTGTTGCTATGGATCTATCCACTATCCACTAGAACCTGGTAGGCCTTATACATACATACATGGATCATATATATATATAATGGAGTACATGATATTAGGTGCAGGGTGGTAAGGGGGTACAGATAGGGGAGAGGGTCTAAATATGATCCAAACATATTGTATAACATTTGCAAAAATTTAATTAAAAACTTTAAAAATAGACACTGTGTGTTAATCCCAATGCAGTAATATAAGAAATAGGAAACCATAAACTAATCTTCTTGGTTAGAGATGCAAAAATTGTCAACAAACGTAAGTGGAAGCTGTACATGGTGGTGGTCTCCTTTAATCCCAGTAACTGGGAGGCAGAGGCAGAAGGATCTCTGTGAAACTGAGGCCAGACTGGTCTATATAGGGAGTTCTTGGCCTGCTGGGCAAAAAATACAAACTGAAAAAAAAAATCAAAAAGATCATTCGCTATGATCATTACTGCAGATGTGTAGGTATTGTTCATTATATGTAAATCAATAAATGGTCTAAATTACATAAATGGTCTCAAGAACAGAAATCACAGGGCCATCTTGACAGATGAAGAAAAGGCTTTTGACAAATATCCAACATATTTTCATAATAAAAGTTCTGAAGAAATGGGAATAGAAGGAATATATCATTATAAAGGCTATAACATACAACAAACCTTTAGCCAGTATTATATTAAACAAGCGAAAACTCAAAGCACTTACACTAAAATAAAAAACAAGACAGGGGCATTCATTTTCTCTACTCATATTCAATATAATTCTGGAAATATTACTTAGAGCAATAAGACAAGAAAAATAAATAAAAGGGGTACAAAAAAGAAACGGAGAAGTCAAAGTCAAAGTATGCTTTTTTTGCAGATGATATGATATTATAAAAGACCCTACAGGCCTTCAGCAAAGTGGCGGGACACAAAAGTAACATTTAAAAAATGAGTAGCTTTGCTATATACCAATAACAAACATACTGAGAAAGAAATCAGAAAAACAGTCCCATTCACAAAAGCCTTGGAATAACCCAACCAAGGATGTGAGAGACACCAATAATGAAAGCTTTAAAACAGTAAAGAAAGAAAACAAGGAAGACACTAGAAGATGGAAAGACCTACAATGCTCATGGATCAGAAAAATCAATATTGTGAAAATGACTATTGTACCTAAGGTAATCTACAGGTTCAATGCAATCATTAAAATGCCAACACAATTCTCAGAGAGAACACGATCTTAAAATTCATATGACAGCACAAAAGAACCCAGATAACAAAAGAAATCTTGAGTGAAAAAAGATACTAATGCCATTGCCCTGTGTGGTAGTCCATCACTTGGGAGGCAGAGGCAGGCAGATCTCTGTGAGTTCCAGGTCAGCTAGAACTACAGGGAGACCCTGTCTCAAAAAGACCTCCCCCTAAAAGTTATAGTAATAAAAACAGTATGGAACTAGTACAAAAACTAGTGAAATAAAAGCTCCAGATTTAAGGTCACAAACTACAGTCACCTGAGTTTCAGCAAAGATATACAAAATACACATAAGACCATCTTCAACAAATAGTACTGAGGAAAGAAAATTGTTTAATAAACATTTTTAAAAAGTGTTCAGCATCCTTAGCCATCAGGGAAATGCAAATTAAAACTATTTTGATATTACATTTTATCCCAGTCAGAATGGCTATCATCAAGAAAACAAATGGCAACAAATGTTGATGAGAATGTTAGGAAAAAGAAACTTTTACCTACTGTTGGTGAGATTTTAAATTGGTATAGCCATTATGTAAACCAGTGTGGAAGTTTCTCAAAAAGTTAAAAATGGAAATTCCTCATGACTCAGTTATACCACTCTTCGGCAGATACCCAAAGAACTCTGTACCCTACTATAAAGATAACTTCCACAACCATGTTCATTCTGTTTTATTTACAATAGCTAGCAAATGGAAAAAGCCTAGTTACCCATCAACCAATAAATGGATAATGAAAATGTGACATATACTCAGTGAATTTTATTCAGACATAAACAATAATGAAAATATGAAATGTATAGGAAAAACAATAGACCTGGAAAATATACTAAGGTAACCCAGATTCAGAAAGAAATATCCCACATACACATGCTAGTATTGAACTTTTGAATTTGTGTGTTTAATTTCAAGTGTCCATAGGAGTCAGGAAGTTTAAAAGGCCCATAAGATGGGGAGAGACCTTGAGGGAAAGGGAATAGTAGTCGGACACATGTGATCTAAAAGCAGGTAGGGGGATACTGAGGGTGAAACAGTCTAAACATGAGTGGAGGCGTGGGATTAGGGGAGAGGGTTTGGGGGACGGTTAACCAAAACTAAGGATATATATGAAAGCATGGTAATCCATTACTCTGAAAACTAATTAAAAATACATAACCTTTAAAATTAATTTACTTTTATTATTATAAGTGTTTTGCCTGCATGTAAGTACACCACATACATGCAATGACTGTGAAAGCCAGAAGAGGATGCTGATCTCCTGGAACTAGAGTTACGTGTGGTTGTTAGCCACCATGTGCATGCTGGGAACTGAACCCAAGTCTTCTGCAAGAGCAGCCAGTGATTTTAACCACCACAGAGCCATCTCTCTAGTCCCTAAAATAATCTTTTAAAAAGTTTAAATGGAGGTACATTGCATGAATAAATAATGATATTTCCAGCAGCCATAGATTATTAAATGAAAGTCCCAGTGCCAGACACAGGGATATCTCCCCTAGTTATTGGTCAGGGAGACCCTTGAGCACCTCCTCCAACCCCAACAATACAAGTTACTGACATTCCTCTGGATTGCCCACCAGAACTAGATAAAACCCTACTACTGAAGACACTACCACACTTTGGTTGCAGGAGATAGAGATCAAGTTGGAACTGAACTAGGATCTTCCTTCTTAATGGGTAAGAAAAGTCATAAATGGTCTTACCCATTGGCAGATCCTGTGTGGAACAATACCAATTTGCCAGCCAAGACATGCCCACTGGTTCAATAATGGCATGGCTGTTATGGGGGTAACAAACCACTTTCTGCTTGGATTTGAGACCTGCTCCACAAGTAAGGAATTCATGCCCATGGCTGGGGAGGTCATAGGCCCTAGTAGAAAGCTACTGCTGCTTTGCTTATACATACATTGTCAACCTCCTTGCAAATGCTTTTGTTTATGCCCACAGATTAGTGCTATTGGCAGTTAATGGCTGCTGAGGAAGGAAGATTTATCTATCTTCAGCGGTGTAGCCGCTGGTAAAGTACTCATCCTCCAGTAAATGATCCTACACCCATGCTCATGAAAGCAAACCTAATTAAATTCAGTCGGTCATTAAAAAAATGACATGAAAATATAAAAGGAATTTATAAAGAAGAGGTCAAAAGGAAGTGGAAGAGGGATACGAAAGAACAAGGGATGGGAAAGAATATAATCAAAATGCATTTTATACATGTAGAAATTTGTCAAAGAAAAATTGAAATGTTAAGTATCAGGCTTGATGAGATGGTTCAGTAAGTAAAGTGCTTGCTGTGCAAGTATGAGGACCTAAGTTTGAATCCTTAGAATCCATGCAAGAGATAAACATGGAAGCATGTGTCTGTAATCCTGGTGCTGCTATGGAGGTAGAAGACAGAGACAGGAGAAGCCCTGGAAGCTCAGAGCCACCTTGGCATATGCAGCAGTGAACAGGAGATCTGCCTCAAGCAAGGTGGGAGGCAAGTACCAACATCTGAGGTTGTCATTTGACCTCCACATGGGCTCTTTGAGGTACATGAACACACACATACACACACACACACACACACACACACACACACACACACACACCTGAATCCACTGGGCATAGTAGTGGTCATATCTCTAATTCTATATCTGGGAGGTGGGGGCAGGAGGATCATAAGTAAGTAAACCTGGGCTGCAAAAACAGACCCTATTTTCAAAAAATCAGCTGGTTTCTCATCAATGCCTTGTGCTGGGTTGAGCAAGTTTCTCTTGTATGTTGTTGCTTTTTGAGAATCAGGAAAGGATGGTGCAATTTGTTGAACATTTGGTATACTGAAATACTGTTTTTCTTATTAGATAATAATTGGGTTCCAGCAATTATTTTTCAAGATTTGTGTATTTGTGTGTACAAAAATGGGTAGATGTGAATGCCTGCATGCATAAGCAATGGCCAGAAGAGGGCATTTGGTGTCCTCCATCATTCACTTATTCTTTTGAGGCATTCTTTTGTTCCTGAACCTGGGGCTCACATTCTCACCTAGGCTGGAAGCCAGGCAAGCCCCAGCCATTCTCCTGCCCTACCCACTTTGGAGTTGGGGGTATAGGTGTGTGGGACTACCTGACTTATGAGGGTACGGGAACTTGAACTCCAGGCCTCAGGATTGCACAGCAATCTGAGACATCTCTCCAGGCCTCCACCAACAAAATTTCTCTTAAACAAAACACATAATTTCTCTGATAAACTTGAACAAGTCATGATGTACTATTATTCTTTTTAAATATTTCTGGGTTCATTTGGCTAAAATTTTGTTAAGAATTTTTACATTGTTGCTTACATAGGTCATTGGTCTATATATTTTTCATTATTTAAAAAAATGTGTAAGTGCACCTGTGTCATGCAATGCCCATGAAGGTCAGAAGAGGGCATCAGGTCCCCTGGAGCTGTAGTTACAGTTGTTAGCTGCCATGTGGGTGCTGGAAACTGAACCCCAGTCTTCTGCAAGAGTAGCTACTACTCTTGCAAGAGTAGCCACTGCTCTTAATTGCTGAGCCATCTCCATCCACATTAGTGTCTTCTTCTAATTCCTATGTTTAGTTTTTGTATTGGAATGATTATTGGCATGATATGTCAGAAGTATTACCTCTCATCAATTTTCTTGGAGAATATATGTAGAGGTGCTACTATCTTTTCTTTAGTAGAATGCAGCATGGCAGACCTTTGGATATGTTGTCTTTGTGGGAAGGCTTTTAATTACAAATTGAATTTATTTAATAAATATACAACTGTAATGTACACTATATTGGTAAACTGTTAGGTGTTATTTGAACAGAGAAACTAACTCTAGAAGTGGAGTTCCTTTCCCACTTAGGACCCACACATGTTGGTCTCAGAATGTCCTGGGCTCCCCTGTGACAGGGAGGGATGGGAACTACAAAATAACCCAAGAGTAAAAAAAAGCCTTTGTCCTTAAAAACAGCTAAAAAACAAGCCATTTCCAAGAGATGTTACTATGTTTATCCCATGACATAAAAGTAATTTAAAGTTCAGTCATGGGAAACTCATTCATAGAGAGAAAGCTCCATTGGGAACTCTAGCTGGCAGCCTCAACTTCCTCAGTCAGTATCTGCAGGATGTTTTCTGCATACCTGATTTAATGATGTTATCTTTCTTTCATTTGTTCTTTTATTGGGAAGCCTTATATGGGAACACACTGTTATACCTGGGCTCTATCAGGAACTCCAGCTGACTGCCTCAATGGGGCTTCCCTAGTCAATTTTTAACTGAGTATTTTAAGTACCTGATTCATTCATTCTATCTATCTATTGTGCTATTATTTTACTTTAGCTTGCTATACACTTTAATACTCATCCAAAACAAATTTAGCTATCATAGATCATTCTCTGGCCCATAGAGAACAAGAACTAATCACTTAAAACTTTTTAAACACTGGTGTGTAATGGGTGTATGTGCGTGTGCATATGTGGGGATGTGCCACAGTACCTGCATGAAGATCAGAGGACAAGAAATTAAAGGGAGCTGGTTCTCTACTTTCAGCATATGGGTTCTGGGCATCAAACTTGGGTCATCAGGCTGAGCCATCTCACCAGCCCTAAACATATTTCTTTCCAAGTATACCTTAATAGTTTGTGTCTTTCAAGTAACTTACCTGCTTCATAAAAGACACATTTATTGGCATCAAGTTGCTTCAAGACCTCTTTGTTATTCCCTCATGACCCACACTCTGCAGTGATTCATTGTTCATCTATGATATTGATTTTTTCTGTTTCCCTCAATCAATTTGGCTAGAAATGGAGCAATTTTATTGATCACAAGACAGTTTTTTAAAAAACTTTTTTTGGCTTAATGCCATTTTGCTTCCTTTTATTTTTTTTATTTCCTTTCTTTTGGGATGTAGTTTTTGTTTTTATTTTAGACAGGGTCTCATATAGCAATAGCTTACCTCAAACTTACTTTGTTGTCAAGAATGACCTTGCGTGCCTTGACCCTCTGCCTCCACCTCCAAAGTGCTGATATTACAGGCATGTGCCACATCTGGTTGCTCTCCTTTTAATGTCTTTTTTCTTATTTTTAATTGTTTATGTGTATGAGTGTTTTGCTTGCCTGTACATAAGTGCACCTGTGTTGTGCAATGCCCATAGAGGTCAGAACAGGGTGTCAGATTCCCTGAAACTGGAGTTACAAGATGGTTGTTAGCCACCATGTACGTGTTGGGATTCAAATCTGGTTCTTCTTCAAGAGCAGATACTGCTTTTAACTACTGAGCCATTTCTCCAGCCCCTCTTCTAGTTTCTTAATCTGGTAACAGAGTTTAGTGATTTGTCTTTTTTTTTTAAATCCAAGATGGGTATTTGGGTGAACACCTGCATTTGGAAGTGATAGGTAGGAAGATCAGAAGTTCAAGGTTAGTTTTGAATACATAGAAAGTTCAAGGCCAGCATGCATTACACAAGACCCTGTCTTAAAACACACACATACACACAATGGTTCAACTTAGGTGTTTAGTGTTAAAACTTCCTTTCTGTCTTCAAGACATCCTATAAATTTAGATATGCTGTATTTTTCTTAATTTTTAAATTTATGTGTGTGCATTGTCTGCATGTATACAAGTGCACGTGTGTCATGCAGTGCCCAATGAGGATAGATGATATAATCAGATCCCCTGAAACTGGAGTTATGGATGATAATTAGCCACCATGTAGATGCTGGGATTTGAACCTGGGTCTTCTTCAAGAATAGCCAGTGCTCTTAACTGCTGAGCCATCTTTCTAGTCCCAAGATATGTTGTATTTTCATCCCAGTCAAAAAGCTTTCAGATTTCTGTTAACTTCTTTGACTCATGGATTATAAAGAAGTATGGTATTCAATAACTGCCAGCTTTCCAGATTTTTGTTTGTTGAGATGGGATCTTAGCCTGTAGCACAGGCTGGTCTTGAACTCTTGATTCTCCTGCCTCAGCCTTCCAATGGCTAGAATTGTGGGTGTGTGCCATTACGCTTAGTCTTTCCAGATGCTTTTATGGCTTTCTACTTTAGTTTCATTCTTGTCAGAGAAATGATTATGAATAATTTAATGTGGTCACAGATGTTTGATGACTCAGAAAAAGTCTGTTTTGGTAAATATTCACTGAATACTCGCATTCTTTCCCATATGTGCTTGAACAGAACATGTGGCTTGGTGAAGAATTTTCTCAAGTTAGGTTGAGCAGGCTGACGGTGCTGATAGCAGCTTTGTCTTTGTTCTCTTCTCCCAAACACCAACAAATTCAGAATCTAAGTTCCAATGATGTAACTATACACTGTACATTCCTTCTGGCAGTTCCGTTTTTCCTCCACATATTCATATTCTATTAATTCCATAAACATTTACAGAGTCTTAATAAACTAACTCCTTTGTCATTGGTGAGTTTTAACCTGAACACCTTGCTGTTTGTTTTCTACACATCTGTTTCTTCCCTTTACTTTCTTACTATTTTTGGATTTTGTTGTTTTGTTTTTTGAAATGGGGTCTCTGCTCCTAAGCTAGGCTTTAACTTCCCTGTTCAAGTGATCCTCTTGACTCAGCCTCTTGAGTAGTTGTACCCACAGATACAGGGATGTACCCACATCTGTGATTGTTCTGTGACTCAGCTTTCTTCCCATTGTTGACTTACGAGCAGTAATTCATTACTTTGTGATCTTAATGCTCTTAGACTTATAGCATTCATATTATTATACCACTTCAAACATGGGAGTTTATAATTTCTCTTCTCCTCATCCTCTTTTTTTGTCAAATGTTTTATTTTTATATGTTTTAAGCCTCCCACTCTGCTCTGATGACTTTGCTCTCAACCAGTTACATTTTAATGAGACTTAAGTAAACATCACATATTTGCTCCAGTCACCATTCCTGGCATTCTTTCTTTTTTTGTGTAGACCCAGATTTCCATTTGGTTTCACCTAAACTTGTAGGATTTAAATTTTTTTTTCAGTGAAAGTCTGCTGGTAACAAACTCTTTTAGACTCTGTATGTTAGAAAACACCTTAAAATACTTACAATGGGTGCAGAATACCAAGCTACCAGTTTCTTCTCCTGTGCTTCAGATGTGTCTTCTCTGCCATATTGTTTTGAGTGAAAATAGATGATATCTGCATTCTTGTTCTTCTGTATATTAACAAGATTTTTCTCTTTCTCTACTTTTAAAACATCTCTTTGTACTGCATTCAGCCACTTCATTATGATGTGCTGTGTTTAATTTTCTTCATTTTTTTTAAGAGTACTTGGTTTGGGTTTATAGTTTGTGTTTGTATGTGTGCGTGTCTGTCTGTGTGTGTGTGTGTGTGTGTGTGTGTGTGTGTATGTTGTTCTCTTTGAGACAGGGTCGCCTTGTAGCCCTTACTGGCCTGGACCTCACTATGTAGACAAAGCTAGCCTTAAACTCATAGCGATCTGCTTGCCACTGCCTGGAATTAAAGGTGTACACCTTCATACCTGGTGGGGTTTATAGTTTTTATCAAACCTGAAGCTTTGAGGGGCTGGAGAGATAGCTCAGCAATTAACAACACTGACTGTTCTTGCAGAAGACCCAGGTTCAATTCCCAGCATCCATGTGGTAGTTAATAATCATCCATAACTCCAGGTCCAGGGATCTGATGGCATCTCTGTCCTCTCTGGGCACTGCACAACATGGGTGCACTTACATATATACAGATATAACACTCATATACATAAAATAAAATTAAAATAGAACTCTCACATTCTCATCCTTTCTTACTTTTTAGAACTCCATGACACACCATCAGACCTCTGAGTGCTGTTCCATATCTCAATATGCTATTCGTCTCGGTACTTTTACTCTTTATTTTAATTTCCATAGTTTCTACTCCTCTATCTTCACGTTCAGTAACTTTTCCTTTGTGATGTCTAATCTACTATTAACCTCATCCAGTATAATCTATCTTATTTCAGTTCTATGTTGAACCCTGAGATTTGAGGGTGCTAAACAAGCTCTCTAACACTAAACACACGGCCTTTGCTATTTTGAGACTGGGTCTCTGTCTGTGGCTCAAGGTGGCCTGGAACTTGAGATCTTTCTGCCTATGTCTATGAGTGCTACCTACATCAAGACTTTAGAGAGATGGCTCAGCAGGTTAAGAGCACTGACTGCTCTTGCATAGTACCCAGTTTCGGTTCCTAGCATCCACATGGCAGCTAACAACCATACATAACTCTAGTTCCAAGATGCCCTCTTCTGACCTCCTCAGGCATTACACAACATGCATACACTTATATACATGCAGTCAGTACACTCATACACATAAAAGAAATCCTTTAAAAAAATTTAAAACTTATTCTCTGTCTTTAAATCCTCTGTACACATTTTCAAACACATGGGACGCAATTACAACTACTTGCTCTTGTCTAGTAAGTCCAACATTTGTCAGTATTATAACAGTTTTGATGTTTTACTGCAGTATGAGTTGCATTTTCTTGTTGTGGTACATGCATATTTGTGGTACCCAAACCAAGATAAAAGCACTCATCTCCTTACAAGGTTTCTTTGTGGAGGATACTTAGCTATTCTTCCATTTATGCTGCATCCACAGCAACACCTGTATGACGACATGTCTCCCAGATGGTGGGTGCTGAAGGATGGGGGGACGTGTGCTTTTCGGAGCTTTGCCCCCAGCGGTTCCCTGGCAATCAGCCCGATTCCTGATACCTGAACGAGCACTCTATAAACACCTATGGTGTTCCTGGTCACGGCTTGCAGCACTGGCTTTCTTATCTGGATTTCTCATAAATCTTACTTTCATACCCACACACTCTTTCTTTCTTTAAAGCAAAAAATGTTTTTAATGAATCAGTGAGTTCCAAAGAACTGGCATAGATGTCTCCTCCCCTGATTCAGGCTTTTAACTTAGCAGTTTATGACCTACATAATGATTTAAAAAATAGTTTTGGGATCTTTATGAACTCACTTGAGCAAAAAGAGTTAATGATACAAAAAATAAATAGTGACCCTGAGAAAGTGCAACTAGAAAAATTAATAAAAATTAGTCACAATAAATTTAACTCTTCAAACAAAGAATTGCAGAGTCTGGCAATTCCCACTAGGTACTTTAAAAAATATAAACAATATTTCATATGAAACATATCTTAAAGGTCATTTTGACCCAGGACCATGAGAAACTTTAAAAATGTGTCTAATAGTGCCAGTCCAGTTTCTAAGAGACCAGCACTGTTGTGCCCATCTGGCTATGACAACAAAATATACTGAGAAACCACAAGACGTGCTAAAAAAGACAAAACAAGTATAATGATTAAATGTGTATCTTTTCTTTGTCAAAACGTGTAAAACTTGCCAATTTTCTCCTGTAACTGTATAAAACCTTAGTAAAACTTCAGTAAATTGCAGCAGAATCAAACCTCCTCATAAGTCGTGTCTGTCTGTCATTCGCCGAATCCTAATTCTCCTTAGCCTTCACTCCTGCTCTCCCTCGGTGTCCGGTCTCCAAGAGGGACAGTCCGCGGCAGGTGGTGCCCGAACAAGGACTTGAAGGACAGGTAATTTTTTTTCTTTCCTCTTTATTCAGAATTTAGGATCGGATCTTACCAGGGAGCTGCAGCCCCGCCGGTAAAGGCTGACAGGTTAAGAGTAAGTAATCTCAGTAACCATGGGGCAACATATGACTAAGAATGATAAAATGTTTTTGCATATGATTAAGTGCATGCTGGCAACAAGAGGGTTTAAGGTATCAGAATACCTACTATGGGAATTCTTAACCTTTATTAAGAAGGTCAGTCCTTGGTTCATGGAGGATGGGTCTATGACTATAGATGAATGGGAAAAGATTGGCCTGCCATAGCTCCATTACTCAAACCTTATTATTGCCTCATGGGGCAGGTTGGAACTATTTACCTTAACTCAAAAGGGAAAGAAAAAAAAACAAAGGAAACAGTTAAATATCCAAGAGAAAAAGATTTTTCACCACTTATTGGCTGGCAAAGCCCGAGGTTAAACTGTAAAAAAAATATTTTAAAAAATGTAACATTTACAGGGTATGGGTTTACCTCTGTCCTTGCGAGCTCAAGGTCAGCAGGCTCTTTCTTTTGCTAATTAAACAATGCAAGTATAACTAATCTTTTCCCAGTCAAACTGTTATGCATCTGGTAATTTCTGTACTATAATCTTTTGCTACACAGCAAAAGTAATAACAACAGAATTAAAACAAATGTTTTCATCCCTACTAAGTAATTACTAAACTCAACAACTTTTCTGTCCCATGTAAACCACTGAGTTTAAAAAAAATAAATCTTTGTATGTAAGTTTTTAATAACACCGAGAGATTGACTCTGGAGTGGGATTGGCCCCCCTGCTTCAGACTGAATCCTACTTCAAATGTTCTTTAAAACTTGTCATGGGATTCGGCTGGCCACCTTACCCTATGACAAGTAAAAGAAAAAACAATACATCCTCAGTGCAAGGACATTGTGCTGTTGATGATAACTAAGGGATAAATTAATTTCAACAGGTTATTATTCA
Source organism: Eospalax fontanierii (assembly GCA_035773235.1). Classification (NCBI taxonomy): domain Eukaryota; kingdom Metazoa; phylum Chordata; class Mammalia; order Rodentia; family Spalacidae; genus Eospalax; species Eospalax fontanierii. The sequence continues at coordinate 2,405,921 of JAJHUQ010000041.1, read as the reverse complement.
TCTTCTTCCTATATTCAAAGTGTAGCTCTAACTGCCATACTATTACTGCTTTAAATGTTATTCTGACTAGAGCTAAACATTTTAAGTTTTTACAAACAGAAAAGTCATGCATTGCATCATCAAAATGCTTTAGCCCTTAGGAAAATGTTCTCCATTACTAGGAAACAGGCTAAACAAATAGTCAAAAACTGTTCTGCTTGTCCTCAAGTTTATCATCCATTAAAAATGGGAATAAATTCCAAAGGATTGAAAACTAATGTTCTGTGGCAAATGAATGTTACACACATTCTTTCATTTGGAAAATTAAGTTATGTTCATGTTACTATAGATACTTTTTCTCACATAATGTTTGCATCCACCAGAACTGGGGAAGCAGTTAAGGATGTGATACAACACCTATCTCAATGTTTTTCCTTCATGGGAAAGCCCTCACAAATAAAAATAGATAATGGTCCCGCTTATACTGCCAAGGCCTTTGAAACCTTTTGCTTACAATGGAAAATTGGTCATATTACAAAAATTTCTTATAATTCTCAAGGACAAACAATAATTGAAAAAACACATCAAACATTAAAATTACAAATTGAACGTTTACAAAAGGCAAATTCCTATTTTTCCCCTCATCATTTACTTTCACATTCCCTATTTGTATTAAATCATTTAAATACTAATGAGCAAGGTGCCACCCCTGCTTTGATACACTGGGGACAAAGAGCTAACAAAACGCTCCCACAAGTTCTTTGGAAAGACTTGTTGTCTGGGATCTGGAGAGGACCAGATGTGCTCATAACTTCGGGATGAGGGTATGCTTGTGTCTTTCCACAGGATGCGGATTCACCCATCTGGATTCCAGATCGACTGGTCCGACCCGCTCCACTGGAGAAGGCGGCGCCAGCGCAGAAAACAACGAAAAATAATTCACCAAATCACGAATGGTCTACAAAAAATGAAAGTGAAAGGGCAAAAAAGGGACCAGATGACTTGGACAAAGATTCGTCATCTGGTTAAAGAAGCCAAAGACCTGATCTTAAATCAGGGAAAGCCCCTCTCTCCTTGCATGTATTTTATTGCTTTTCTTGCATTAATCTCTGGAACTCCCCCGGTGGAAGGAACGGCATTTTGGGCCTACGTCCCACGTCCTCCCCTATTACAACCTGTAGGGTTGGTTCGATCCAGAACCCATCAAAATTCTTACCAATGATACAATGCAGTTAGGTGGTTTACAAGATTCTGACGTCCGCCCTAACTCATCCTCATATATAACTTTTGAGGGCCGGACTGATACACTTCTGATCTGCATTACTCTACAAGGGAAAGTGCCAGACGGATGTGTTAAAGTTAGCTATTGAACTTTCCTAACCGATGCTCCTGACCATCAAAATCCTGGTAAGCGATGGATGTGGGAAATGCAAATTCAAACCTTAGGCCATCCTTCTTATAATGAGACCTTTCAGTCTGTAAATTTTATGCCTATCCCTGCCTGTATCCAGGAACATAGGGATTTGGACCAATTCTGGGACTCCTCTTTGACCAAATACCCAGCTTGGCTTCCTTGTGGCTTTTTACATGCTGCCACGAAGTATAATCCTAAGGGCTCTAATATAGAAATTTGGGATTTTTCTGCCTCCTCCGGAGAAGGAAAATATGAAGAATATTTAAATGGCAATAAGCAGAAATTTCATGATTATACTCCTAACTTATTGGGTGAAAAATTTAGACGGTGGTTTACTCCAAAAAATGTAGAACCCATCTGGGTTGCAAAAATGCCTGAATCTGATACTATGATTGTACATAAAGATCTTTTTAGATTAGTTGCTGCTGCTAATGTATATTTAAAAAAGAAGCCAAATACTACTAAAACTGTTCCTTATGGTATTAAAGTTTGTATTTCTTATCCTTATACTTTACTTCTAGGACAACAAACTCATGTTATTATTAATCAAATTGGAAATTCCTATTATGTACAATGTCATTCCTGTAAATTGACTAATTGCATTACTTCTAGTGAGCCTAAAGATTTGGGAGTTTTATTAATCGTTAGGCGCCCTCCTTTTATAATGCTTCCTGTGGATCTAGGTGATGAACCTTGGTATGACAATTCTGTATTGCAAGTTCTTTCATCATTAAATGAATTAATTAGGCCAAAAAGGTTTATTACAACTCTGATTTTAAGTATTGCTGCCCTAATTTCTATTTTAACTACTTTTGCAGTAGCTACTACTGCATTAGTACAAAGCATTCATACTGCACATTTTGTTAATACCCTTAATAAAAATATCTCCTCAGCACTTATAAAACAAGCCTACATAAATACAAAATGAAAAGCCAAAATAAATGTATTAAAAAAAAGTTGTTTTAACTTTAGGACAGGATGTTGCTAACCTCAAAGCTCAACAGGAAATCAGATGTCATAGTAGTTTTCAGTTTATTTGTTTTACTCCTTTACCCTATAATATTTCCTCCCCTTAGGAAAAGGTTAAGGCTCACCTACAGGGAGTCTGGAAAAATAGTGATATTACTCATGATCTCAACGCTCTTCAGAAAGACATTTCTACTATAAGCCAAGCCCATTTACAATTTGGTGACCTGCAATCTCTTGCTTCTGCTCTTGAGACCAATATTCGTGCTTTGAATCCTATGGATTGGATACAATACTTGATCTTCGCAAGACGTGCTAAAAAAGACAAAACATGTATAATAATTAAATGTGTATCTTTTCTTTGTCAAAACTTATAAAACTTGCCAATTTTCTCCTGTAACTGTATAAAACCTTAGTAAAAACTTCAGTAAATTACAACAGAATCAAACCTCCTCATAAGTCGTGTCTGTCTGTCATTCGCCGAATCCTAATTCTCCTAAGCCTTCACCCCTGCTCTCCCTCGGTGTCCGGTCTCCAAGAGGGATGGTCCGCGGCACATTTACTTATTTATTGGGTAATTTCTATCAGTCTATATTTATGGATATTTATGCTCCAGATTATAATCCTGTGTGATGGTTTTTTGCTCAAAATATTTCAGCTTTGGTCAGTAGGAACTCTTACTTGACTACTGGGTCTTTTTAGACGCCCCTGTCACAGTGGGGGTTTGCTTTTGTTTTTAGCTTGTGCTGACTTTATGCCTATATGAGATACTTCAGGATCATCTTATGTTTTCTCTGTCCTAGTCATTTCAGTTATTGTTCCAAGATTTTTTGGTTCCTCTTTTTAAAGAATAGCATTATAATTAAGACTGGCACTCTAGGTGTATTTGTTCCCAAGGGCTGTTGCTTCAAGATCTTCTCAATGGACAGAGGATAACAAGGGGTGTATGCTATAAAGCACTGGTATGACCAGTCATTTTGAAGCACAACTACTGTGCCAGTCTATTATGGCAGAAAAAGGAAATAGCTAATAACAATGTTCTCATAGTCAGGAAACAGAGCAATGAGTGCTAATGCTCAGCTAACTCTCCAGGTTTCTATTCAGTTCAGGGCCCCAGTCTATGGGATGATACTACCCACATTTAGGGTAAGTTTTCCCACTTTAACAAACCTATTCTAGATAATCCTTCACAGATATGCCCGAAATTTGTTTCCATGGTAATTGACAATCACAGTTAACTATTACAAAAGAGGAGCAGAACAAGACAGCACAGAGCTAGATCCACAGTAATGGTAAAGGAACTACTGCCATTACCCATTGGAGAAACATAAAACACTTCCCTAAAATTCCAAACATGACTCTGTCCAATCCAGCTGCACCTTATGCTAAATTATATGAGGTTAGAGATGGCTCATTAGTTAAGAGTGCTTCCTGCTCTTCTAGAGGACCTAAGTTCAGCTTCTAGCACCCATACTAGGGGAGTTTACAACTGTCTGTAACTTCAGCCCCAGGGGATCTGATGCCTTCTTCTGGCCTCTGTGGGCACTCATATACATGTGGTATCCTCCTTCCATCTTTTTTTGGAGGGGGTGTCTTTTGGGGACAGGGTCTCCATGTAGCCCCAGCTGGCTTGGAACTCAGTATGTAGACTAGGCTGGCCTCATTCTCAGAGATCCACCTGCCTCTGCCTCTCAAGTGCTGGAATTGAAGGCATGAGCCACTCTGCCTACATATATGGCTAAAATATGGCTACATATTTTAAAAAGTGAAAACATTAAAATAAACTGACTGTAAGTTAGGTCTTCGTGGACTTGACAGACTCTTGTTCCTTTTCAATTTGGGGGTTAACAGATGCTTCCTAGGAAAAATCATGAAACCTATGCTGGCCTTGCTGTATATACCTAAAAATATTTCTATTTCTATACAGAGTGATCTCTACAAGGGAACTCATATGGCTGTCTCCAATTTTAATATGTTGTTACACAGACCAATCAAGTGTCCTTGCTTCACATGTCTTTCACACTGACTTATAGAAACCTTCCCCCATCTGTTATTGTTGTTCCTAACTATTCAGTCCCAGTGTGCACAGATAGCAGCTGACACACACTCCCATGGGAAATTCACTGTTGCTTAGGTCCAGGATTTATGTACTGCAGGTTTTGCCATACTTAGAGTTGTCATTTCATATCTAACTGCAAACAGAAATGTTCAGAATTATGTTGTTAATAAAATCATAGTAAGCAGTTTTGTTTTGTTCTTGATCTTAGTGATTAAAGATTAGCTTTTTCATTTCTCTTCATTTTATTCACTTTAGATATTTATTTAAGAATGCATGTCTTTGAGAATTAAGGGTAGTGGATTTATACCTCCATTACTATTAAGTGTCAATTTATTAATTTTATATTATCAGTGTTTTAAATTATTGTGTTCTCTTCTATAATCAGTTTTAAGCTGCTCATTCTCAGAATTCAGAGTTCATAGCTGGAGACATGATTCAGTGAGTAAAGAAGCTCATCTCCAAGCTTGATGACTGGAATTCAGTCTTTTAACCCACATGATAGAAGGTGAGACCCAACTACCATGGGTTATCCTCTGGCACATGTACTCACACAGACACACACAACTAAATAAATGGTGGAGAAAAAAATCTGAGGGGGGGAGGGTGCTGGACCAATGGTTCAGCAGTTAAGAGCACTGACTGCTCTTACAGAGGATCCGAATTCAGGTCCCAGCACCCACATAGGCAGCTAACAGCTATCCATAACTCCAATACCTGCTGCACTTACATACCTGTAGGCAAATCACACATACCTATGAAATAAAATTTGAAAAAAAATTGACGAATTCAAAGTTCACTGTGTTCTGGCACCAGAACTTTAGTAAGGTCTTAACATTGGCTCTATGTCCATCCTGATGCTATTATATCCAGGTGCTTTACTATCTTATACACACTACAGAAACTTGGCTCAGTATGAATATTGGGATGGTGCTTTTCTGTCTACCCTTCTGAACTGTGGCTTTGCTTTACTGTCTTCTGGAACAGACAGATCCTGTCAGTAAGATACCTGGCCTTGTATGAAGGAGCCCCCCTGTCCACTCTGGAGCTCCTGTTAGAGCTACTTATTTTGCATCCAATTCTCCAGGAACAGGTCCTGCTCTTTCAACACGCAAATTTATACATTTCTTCATGAGACAGCTCTTATTTTTCCTTCACATTGCTGGGTACTATTCCTTTTCCACATCTGGACCAGAACCACGGGCCACAAACCAATCTGTTTGCTACGCTGGCCTTTCTGCCAAGTTTCTCCCAATCCTTTTACTTTTCTCCTCACAGCATGCTTTTCCAAAAGCCTGTTCCTCTGTGGATTAAACATCCATCTTATTTCTTGCTGCTTTTCAGAGGGGGCCTCATGTTGTAAGGTTTTACTAATCTATTTTCCTCAGCTCTACCAACTCACTTTGTCTATTGATGTTGAGCTTTTTTTTCCTCCCCATTAAATATTTTGAATTTTGTAAACTTTTTTTATACAGAAAAGTTTCCAAGTAACATTCCCTTGTTTCCTGAGTTAATTACAGGTTTTTCTTTCTTAGCTGAATTCTTTCTCTTTATTCTTCAAGCTATCTTAGTGTCTACAGAAGGGTGTCCTCTGGCTCTGAATTATCACTGACTTTTATCACTGTTATTTGTAGTCCTGGCAATGGAACTCAGAGTCTTGTAGAAACTAAACAAAGGTTCTACTACAAATCCCAACCCCTATGAGATATTTTTAAACAAGGAAAAAGCAGAACCAAGCTAGGGTGGCCTTAGATTGGATATTGTTCCATGTACTGGCTAGTCTTGTCAACTTGACACAAACTAGAGTCACCTGGGAAAAGGGAACCTCAACTGAGAAACCACACATCAGACTGACTACGAGCATGTCTTCAGGCATTTTCTTGATTGCTAATTAATATAGGAAGGCCCCGTATACTGTGGGCAGTGCCATCCCTAGGCAGGTGGGCCTGGGCTGTAAAAGAAAGGTAGCTGAGCAAGCCAGAGGAAACAAACCAGTAAGCAGCATTCCTCCATGTCTCTGCTTCAGCTCCTGCCTCCAGGTTCCTGCTTCAGTGCCTGCTCTGGCTTCCCTTGATAAACTGTAACTTATAAGATGAAATAAACTCTTTTATCCCCAAGTTGCTTTTGGTGAACAAAGCAGAACTGAGAAACTCTCTTCTACCAAATCTTACAGACTTTGTCTAGAAGTGAGTTTCTGGAATTAGTCTATGTTGTAGTCATGCATGGCAGAAGGCCAACTCAGGCCAGATCTGTAGCATCATCCAACCTACAAAGGTACAAGGGACCCTTAGCAAGTCTCTCAATTCTCATCTCAAGTCTCCACTTTGCTCTGAACTGGCCAGTTTGGGGCAGACTGTGTGTTACTGTCAGTTTGAGACTCAAAGTTTAACACACAGCAATAGCTCAATCCTCAATCAAGAAGTTTCTTCCCTAGTGGGTTAGGTAAGAAAGCCTTCAGAGTTTTTGAGTGACTACTGTAGCCTCTGTCTCCTGCCTGGTACAGTGTGGACACAGGGGTCAAAATGGGTTGCACTGTTACTAGGGCAAAAGGATAGCCCACAGAAAGCCTCCTCTCAGCTAAGCCAGTTCTCCCCAGGGACTAACAGCCTGCTTCCCCAGTATGCTAGGTGCAGTGGTGCACACCTTTAATCCCAGCCCTTGGGAAGCAGAGTCAGGTGGTATCTGTAAGATCAAGCACAACCTGGTCTATATAGCAAAGCAAGTTCCAGACTGGCTGGGGCTACAGAGAGACCTGTCACACCCCCCAAAAGGGGGGGGGGCTAGTGTCTACTGTGTCCACTAATGTCTCTTCTCTTGGCCCATGGGAGAAGAGAAGAAGAGCAAGAGGCAGGAAGAGCAGCAACATTAGTCTTCAGAAGACAGAGATCTGTAGTTCTACAGCAGTGGCAACTCTCCTCCCCTATTTCACCCTGTGAGAATATGGATCTTCTTGAAAAATAAAACTGGGCACCTCAGGGCCCCCTTCCTCCTCAGATGCCCCAGTATATCTTGTACTAGGCTCCAGTGAACCACAGACCCCATTCTTCTAAGTAAATACTCGCTCACCAGCGGCATTCCTAAAAATCACTCCTGTCCCACAAGAGACTGGCCTTGCAAGACTGAACGGGCAGCAGTGCCTCTTCCATCTGATGGACATCCTCCTCAGTCTGTGGCTGTTCCCAGATTCACTGTAGGAGAGATGTTATTCCTGATTTTTCATTCTTTTTGTTCATTTCAGTGAGTTTCAAGGAGGAATTAGGATAAATATGTCTTTGCTTAGCCAGCGTTTCCAGAAGGCCTGAAGTCCATTCCCAAGGCCATCTGTAAGGAGCTTTCCAAATCTTGCACAAAGAACTAGTTCACAGTCCACATTCGGAAAGCATGGCTGTGCTGGGCACACAATGCCTCATTCTCCAAACCCCATGTCCATGACCCGCTTGAGCACAGTGCATCATAGTAAGCAGCAAGGGTGTTCTCAAAGTCTTTAGCTGCTCTCCGTGACTCCTTTCTTTCCCAAGGATGGCCACACTGTCTATCAGAAATCACAATCAGTAAAGATGAGGTTTTTATTTTTTTACTTTTGTTTTATGCTTTTGAGACAAGGTCTTACTTTGAAGCCCAGGCTAGTGCAGAATTTACTAGACAATCCAGGCTGGCCTCTTGTCTTACAGGAATCCTCCTACCTCAGTCTTGCTTACTGGAAGTTTCACTCCCAGCTTCAGGATCAGCTTACATGTGTTAATTTTCTAGGCTCAGCTTTTAAACTTTCCTGAGGAGGGGAAAGGAGGAACTTGGACCACACTAGCCCAGAAAACTGTGGCTAGAGCCACTTCATTAAAATGCATAAGGATTTCTGGCTGCAGTATTGTTGGCCGGATACCTGCATAGTGTCTCACACCATGAGGCCAGGAGCTGATCACCTTATTCCAATTTTGACTAGAGACCTTACCTAGCCCAAGAGAAGGGAGGGAGAAAAAAGCCACCTTCAAAGTATAAGAAGCTGAGAACTAGTTTGATGGTATATACCAATAATCCCAGCATTCAAGGGGCTAAAGCAGGAAGATCTTTAATTCCAGGCCAGCCTGGGCAACTTATCCAGATCTGGTTTCAAAAAACAAAACCAGGGCCTGGGAGATGGCTCAGTGAGTAAAAGTGTCGGTGCCTACTGCCAAGCCTGACAATCTGAGTTCAATCTCTAGGACGACCTATTCCCACAAACATACACAGTGACACATGCACAGCACGTGCAAATCCATATACATCCACACATACATGTGAAATAAAAATAAAACAAAAAATAGACAACACACATACACCAAAAAAAAAAAAAAAAAAAAACAACCCAACAAAACACTGACAAAGAAGACAAGAGCAGGCTGAACTCTGATTCTCAATCCAGTGTGCACCTTTGTTTTCCTGATGGCAGAGATGTCTCTAACAGACTCATCTCACAGTACTCTGTTCCTTTTAAAACTCTACTTGTACCTTCTGTGTTGGTTTCTAAACTCTATTTCCAACAGAATACCATCTATGCTCATCTCATTCTCATTTGTTTTCTTAGGGATTTCTTACCTTCCCATCTGGATGGTGGAATTCTAGCTCAGTCATCCTATCTGGCTATGACTCATCCCTGGACTCATCTTCTGGAGTTGTAGTGTGGAGGTATCCAAGCATTTGCCTCAGGCCACTGACGTAGACTTTGTTCTTTGCTGTTTTCACAGTTACTGTGAGATAAGAAGGAAGTACTGCTATCCTGTCAGAAGTACCCAACCGTTCTCATGGATTCCCATCAATATGTTCTGCAGTGTGCCTTGGTGTAGTACAAGGAGACATGCTCCAGCAATGCCAGGGCTTCTCTCTTCAGTGGATCAACATGAGCATGTCCATTCCCTTCTGTTGGCATAGCTGAAGGACCAGTTCCTGCCCATTTTTTTCTTCACTGTCTGTGGATGGTTGATCTTGCCAGCTAGAAGTAGAAGGAGATACCATGAAGAGGCAAGGCCACAGAGAGGCAAGGCTCATGTAGCCCAGACTGGCCTTAAACTTACTATATATTAGAGGCTGAACTTGAACTTCCCACTGCTGAGATTATAGATGTCTATCTCAAAGCCTGGCTTTGTTAAACTTTCTGATGGATGCCTTGTACACAGGAGAGCAACACAGGTATGTATGTTTTATATAACCTGATAGTGGCCACCCTTTGCTGTGCACTCATCATATTTTGCATGTCTTTACAACAGGGCAGTCTGAGAGAGGTGTTTTTCAGGTTCCATCTGACAGATTAGGAGCAGCGCCAGGATTGATGGCCTACACTGATGTCAGGACAGTTACCAAATGGAAGATACAGCAACCAGAGCCAGGGTCTATTCCAGATAGGTTCCATTCAGAACCCAGCATGTCCACTTCCCAAGTATGGTGCAGCCTTGGCCATAGCACTCTCTAAGCCTGTAGACAACCAAGGAGTAAACCAGGTGCCATCGACATGTTGGGCCTCCCATTGGCCACCACCTCTATGCTGGCTGCTCTTCTTGCCAACCCTCACTGTGGGAAAGTTCCGGTCATGAGAGGGTGAGAAGGCTCTCAATTCCAACTTCGTACGTGGAGTTCTAGAACAGAGGATGCTCTGTACTGGCTCCTGATGGGGTCTTTTTGGAGAATGAGTCCCAGAAACAGCAATCTGCTCTTGCTGCCAGCAATATCCTCACATGGCCTGCCCCTCCCCACCATTTACAGCATGTGCTTGTGTCCATGCCTGTGTGTGAGTATGCCAGCACCTGGCCCCTGCATGGATAAGCCTACTCTTGGGGGAGGGGTGAATCATGATGAGCATTAGGATACCACTGGTGTCATCCTCAGTGACACCCTCCCCCACTGACTCTATGTCTAAACAAAGGGCACAGGATCTAACAGTGATTATATAAGAGCAGAAAAGAAGCCATGGTACTGACCAGTAGGGATCCTGTGGCCATGTTCACTGGGGCAGCCACTGTAACCTGAGATGGGCTGGGAAGGAAACAGCCAAGGTTATCAATATGATCCTTCTTGCTTTCTGGAGAAAGACCTAAGAAGCAGCAGCACCTGGAAATGCTGGGGAAAGGAGTCATCCCAAAGAAGTGCCCATTGTGCAGAGAAATGGCCAGGAGAGATGTCAGCCCTAGTTAGGCAACCCGATCTACTTTGTTTGGTTTTTGCTTTATCGTTTTTTTATAGGGTCTCCCTGTGGTCCCAGCTGGCCTGGAACTCACAGAGATCTGTCTGCCTCTGCCTCCCAAGTGCTGGGATTAAAGTCATGTACCACCATGTCCAGCATTTTGCTTTATTCTTATGACTGGAGACCAGGTCCTAACTAGAAAGTAATGGAGAGAATATCTGCACTGTCAGAGAGAGAAACTACAGAGCTTTAATGCCCAAAGGGGGATGTGGTCAGACTTGAGAGTTTTAAGTCTGAGATATTTGGGAAAGGCAAAAAGGCAGAAAAATTTCATTTGGGTTTTTTTTATTTTTTATGTGTTTGGGGACAAAGTCTCACTCTGTAGTTCGGGCTGGTCTTGAAGACCTGATCCTCCTACCTTACTCTCAGAGTGATTTTGGCACCACACCCATTTGCATTTTAGGTTTTGATGAATGAATTCTGCATGTTAAAATATCCACTATGGGAGCTGGTAAGATGGCCCAGAAGTTAAAAATGTGCACTGCTTTTACAGAAGATTCATATTTGGTTCCTAGCACCCACTAGGGCAACTCGAAATTACCTGTAACTCCAGCTCCGGGAGGATCTGGTACCCTCTTCTGGCCTCCAAGGGTACCTGGACTCATGTACAATACCTCACACATAGGCATACATGTAATTTAAAAAAATTTTAATACTAAAATAATCCACGATGAAAGCTGAATAAATTCTAATTTCATGTTGAGAATAAAAACAAAAATATAATAAAAAATGGTCAAGAAATAAAGAAAAAGTAACCCACCTGTGGTAGTCTGAATGAGAGTGTCCCTCATGGGTTCATGTATTTGAGCACTTGACCAGTTGGTGGTGCTAGCTGGGGAAGGTCACGGAATCTTTAGGATGTGTGGCCCTGCTGAAGGAAGCATGTCACTGGGGTGGACTTTTGAGAGTTTATACCCTAGCTCACTTGGAGCTTCCTTCTCTCTGCTTCCTGTGTTTGCTTAAAGATGTATGCTCAGCTTTCTGCTGCCTCCTTCCATGCTTCCCCACCATGATGAACTCTTATTCCTCTGGAACTACTGTAAGTCAGATAAACTCTTCCTTGTATATGTTGCCTTTGCCATGCTGTTTCATCACAGTAACAGACAAATAATATACTATTCCTAATATGACTAGACAAAGTACAAAGTAAGATGGCAGAAGTTAGTTCAGACATGGTATGATTGCAATAAATATAAACAGACTGATGGTCTAGATACAATGGCAAATTTTTAAAGATGCAGATAGCATTTTGGAAATCTCATTGACCTTTCTTACTTGCTGTGGTTCAGCTTTTGACTGGTCTGAAGATGTCATAGAAGACTGACAGGTGAGTTTCCTGAAAATGGAGACCATCATGGGGTGCGAGAACATGTTTCTCAACTTCAATGGTTTTCCAGAACTAACGCTGAGTACCTAGAAGTAACTTCCACAGAGGTGGCAAAAAACTTCATCAGCTCAGTGTCGGGAGCCATTCTTTCTACTATTCATAAAGATACTTATAAGATTATTTTAGATTTAAAAGATTATTTTTGTACTATTCCTCTTGCGACTCAGGATTGTAAAAGATTTGCATTCAGTGTGCCTTCAATAAATTTTAAGGAACCTATGAAAAGATTTCAATGAAAAGTATTGCCTCAGGGTATGGCAAATAGCCCCACCCTGTGTCAAAAATTTGTGACCCAAGCAGTTGCAAAAACTAGACAAGCTTATTCTCAAATGTATATAATTCGCTCTATGGATGATATACTTTTGGCTCATAAGCAGGAGGGAATTTTACTTGCAGCCTATGCTCATTTACAGCAGGCTCTGAAAGAATAAGGGCTAATTATAGCTCCTGAAAAGGTACAAACAGAATCTCCATATTCATATTTGGGTTATAAGTTATATCCTAAAACAATCTTACCTCAAAAAATTCAGATTTGGAAAGATGGGTTAAAAACTTTAAATGACTTCCAAAAATTAATGGGAGATATTAATTGGCTTAGACCTCATTTGAAAATTGCTACAGGAGAACTGAAGCCTCTTTTTGACATTTTAAAAGGTGATCCAGATCCTAAATCAGCTAGAGGCTTGACAGAGGAGGCCAGAAAGGCATTGTCTCAAATAGAACAAGCTATTGAAAATCAACAAATCCAATACATAGATTATACTGAAGAGTGGGCAGCATATATTTTGCCTACTATTCATACTCCAACTGCAGTTTTATGTCAGATAGGGTCTTTGCTATGGTTGCATTTACCAGTATCGCCTGCTAAAGTGCTGACTCCTTATTATGAGGCTGTGGCATGTTTAGTTCAAATGGCTCGAGTTGAATCTAGAAAATATTTTGGAAAAGAACCTAATATAATAGAACTTCCATTTACAAAACAACAGTTAGATTGGTTATTTCAAAATGTGGATTCATTTCACTCATTTTTCTGACATTATTGATAATCATTATCCAAAAGACAAGTTATTACAATTTGCAAATAGTCATGCTTTTATTTTTCCAAAAATTATGAAACAGGAACCTATTAAGGATGCTTTAGTGATATTTACAGACGGATCTTCTAATGGTAGGGCTACTTATGTAATGCAGGGGCAATCTTATGTTTTTCAAACTTCTCCAGCTTCAGTTCAAGTAATAGAACTTCGAGCTGTAGCCTCTGTATTTCAGCTTATGGCCTCTGCTTCTTTTAATCTGTATACTGATAGTCATTATATTGCTAGAGCCTTACAGGTGCTTGAAACTGTGCCTTTTATTGAGACAAATAAAGTCAAAGTTCAGGAATTATTTGGTCAGATACAAAAGTGTTTACATGCCCGTTCTCAGCCCTGCTTTGTAGGGCATATTAGAGCCCATACTGGGCTTCCAGGTCCTTTGGCTTTAGGGAATGATTTAGCAGATAAGGCCACACGTCTCATAGGTTTATCTCAATTGGAATTAGCACAAAAATCTCATGCTATTCATCACCAGAACAGCCAAAGTTTGAGGAAGCAGTTTCGCCTTACTAGGGAAGCTGCTAGACAAATTATTAAACAACGTCATTCTTGTCCTAAACATCATTTGGTACCTAATTATGGAGTAAACCCTAGAAGATTAAAGCCTAATCAATTATGGCAAATGGATGTAACTCACATCTCTGAGTTTGGAAAGCTAAAATACGTTCATGTGTCCATTGATACTTATTCAGGATTTCTTACGGCCACCGCTCAACCTGGAGAAGCTACTAAACATGTAATAGCACACTGCATTAATTGTTTGCTGTAGGTGGCTTGCCATCTGTTATAAAAACAGACAATGGCACAGGATATACTAGTCAAACTTTCCAACGTTTCTGTGCTCAGTTATGTATTGTGCATAAAACAGGCATACCATACAATCCCAATTCAAAGACAAAAGAATGAACTAGGCAAGAAAGAAGACAGAAGAAATAAAAAGCTTCTAGTAAAGAAGTTGCAGTCATGAAAATTAAGAGTATCAAATGAAAAAAAAAGTACTGTGTCAAGTAGCAGCAATACTGAGCAGACAGAGTAGCCCTGGGAGTTTCAGAGAATTCAGAACAGAGTTCACAGGTATGAGGAAATCTGAGACCTGATGGGACAACCTCAAGCTGTGCACAGGTGCTGGCCTCTCTGTTGCCAGCTCAGAAGGAGCCCAAACTTCAGTGTTTCCAGGAAAAAAAGTTACCCACCATTCACTTTTAAACAAACTGTCACATAGAAACCATATGAGGAGGAAACTGATCTGTATCTACTACACATCAACCTATTCATCAACCTATTAGATAAACTAACTTCATTATTCAGTTGCATTAGCTGCCATGATGAAACTGCCTTATAGGAATGTATACATTGATGAGTTTAAGCAAAAGAATAAATCACAGTAAAAGCAGGGTGTGGTGGTGTATGTGTTTAATCCCAGTACCCAGGAAGCAGATGGATGTCTGTAAGATTGAGGCCAGTCTGGTCTACTTACCGAGTTCTAGGCGAGCTGGAACCACAAGGGTACCCTGTCTCAAAAAAAACAAACAAAAAAGATGAGAATTGTGTGTCCAGCTCAGGATATCTTCCACAAAGCCTAGCATTTTAAGAACCAGCCACTTCTGAGTTGCAATTAAAAGTATTAAGAGTACTGGGCTGGAGAGATGGCTCGATGGTTAAGATCACTGGCTCAGGTTCCATTCCCAGCACCAACACGGCAGATAACAACCATTCGTAACTCCAGTTCCAGGGAAATTCAATGCCGCCTTCTGACCTCAGCAGGCATGGCACGACATGGGTGCACTTATATACATGTAGGCAATATACTCATACATATAAAATCAAAATAATTTTAAAAACTTTTAAATCATTATAGTATGGTTCTGAATTTCATCAAGTTCATATTCAAATCATATTCTGGTTAAAGTAACTCTATATAGCATGGACCATTAGAATAGAAAATTTTTAATAGGGTTTAGTGTTTGGTGTTTGGTGTTTGGGTTTTGGTTCTGTTTGAGCAGGATCTTACTGTGTAACCCAGGCTGGGCTAGAACCATCTTCCTGCCTCCCTCTCCCAAGTGCTGAGATTACAGGTATCTGCCACCATGTTCAGCTTCACTGACTCTTACATTTGACCTTATCTCAGTAAAGAACAGAAGCAGCTGCCTTCCTACACAAAGTAAGAAAGATAAATGAACACAAGTACTGCATACCTCAAGGGAAAGCAAAGCCTCCAACAGAACAGAAACCAAGCCCCAGGGTTTCCTCATCCTGAGATACTTTTCATGCCAGCACATACAGACTTCACATCTAATCAGGGCCTTGTGCACCCAGACCTGTAAAGATATCTCCATTCTTCCCTGATAGCAGAGTGATCACCAGAAATGTCCACTAGTCAAGACAATAGTCATGTTTTTTACCTTTTATTTTGCCCTCCTAGGAGAACACTGCAGCTTCTTGACCCCCTTGTCTTGGTGCAGACTCTTCCCAAGTAATGTACATACTACTACTACAAAATCCACCTACTCTAAGTGTAAAATCCAGTAAATCCTTTGAGTTTACTGAGTGTTGTGCCCTCCTCTCTGGGTATAATAAGTTTTCCCACATATACCACTTGTACTCTACAGGCCTGCTACCTCCCACAGGTCCAGAGTTGTCCTCTCAGAGTGGCCTTCACCCACTTCCACAGGAATGGACCCAAACAAATTAGTCATCAGGGATGCACCTCAAGCTTCCGCCTTTGTCTGTCCTGAATGCTACCAGCAATGAGAATGCTAACCTCAAGTGTTAGGATCATTTTTCTTACCTTCCCTCTCCTTCAAAAATCAAAGGCAAAGTCAGTGTGAAGTCAACATGATGGCTTTTGCATCTGGTATACAGCATGTATGGGAAATATGGAGTTCTCTCTGAGGTTTTTTTTTCTATTGGTTCATTCCATGGCAAGTCCCGCCCTCTGACCAATAAGGGGAGAGGAAGGCGGGGAGAAGGAGGGACAACATGGTGGCAAGTCCTGGGGAGGGGCATGGATTGAATCCACTCGGGAAGAAAAATGTGTTTTTCTTCCCCAGCCCCAGGCCCACGTGGAAGGCCAAGACTTAGAAGGCAGTGATCCAAGTCCCCGCAGTCCTGAGAATCATGTGAGTAGAAGTGAAATTCTGGCCAGGAATGGACTAAGAGCCCTGTGCCTGGCTGTCGCAGACTTTGTGGACAGGCCGCAGGTAACCAGTAACTTTATAAATTACCCTAAATAAATCAATCTCTAAATAGAAGATCAGTTTCTGTTTTATCCAGCCAGACTAACCAGACCCACTCGCTAAGGCATGGAGAATAAATTTCATGAGACAATTGGCGCTGTGAGCAGGATCCGGCTGGCACAAACGGAAAAATAGCTCAGTGGTTAAGAGCGCTAACTGCACTTGCAGCAGACCTGCAAGAGGGAATGCAGACAAACGGAGTTCTGGCATTGCTGTTACAGTGGATCCTCAAGTGGCTACTTAATTTAATATTGCCAAAGCCAGCAATGTCTGGGGGAGCAATCCCAGGATGGGAGCCCGCTTGTGGCTGGCATGGGGTGGCACACTTACTGAGCCATTGGGCCTCACCACAGGATTATGGTGATACTCTGAGAACAGCAGAGGGTATGAAGCAGATTTAGAAAACTTTGCCGGATGGGAAAGAGCCAAGACTCCAGCAGGCGATGGGTGAGGCAGCATGGCCTCTGCTATGTGTGATAAAAAACTTATCTCAAACTGAGATTATAGCCTGGAGAGAGACTGAGGAGTTAAGAGAGAGATTAAAATGAGAGAGGGAAATAAGACTCACCTTTTCTGCATCAGCCACTGATCTCACTAATAAATAAATAAAAAGGAAAAGAAAACTCAGAGTATTCCAGCTGAGCACCCACAAGAGAAAGCCAACAGTGAGCATGAAGGAAGCAACCCAGAAGCTAAAAAGACCTCTCATGTTCGACCTGTAATACAGAAGAAAAAGTCTAAATGTCAACATGCTGATAGAGGCTGTAACAAACGTAAGGATTTAGTGAATAAAGGGTTTTCAGCCCTAGAGCTGCTGGAAATAGGGAGGACATTAAAACAAGCTGCAAAAGAGCCTGTCATCACCTGGCTCCTGAGAATATAGGACAGAGGAGCCGATGAAATTATTTTCAATGCTGCAGAAGCAAGACAACTGAGCAACATAACCACTCATTCCCCCTTGAGATTTAAGCTGCATAACCTGGCACAATACAAGGGAAAACAGTCACTGATGAACAGGCTTGTGCATGCCACAGGAGACACTTGGTCATCACCAGTGGAGACCCCCATGAATTTCAGGAGCTGGAGTACAACTCAAGAAGGACAGATGCTCTTAAGAGAACTGGGTGTGAGGAAAGCAATATACAGTAGCCTTTTCATTGGGCCTGGTAGAACTGTGTTCACAAAGATCTAATGACAGATTTCATTGAACAAGGACCTTGACGTTGGTATGGAGATTTATTGTCCTTACAAGAATCCATAGTGGGGCAGGAGCTTTACAAGGCCAGAGAGGCTTTGACAGGTTTAAACAACCTGGACCAGCGTGTGAAATATGTCTATAGAAAAATAGAAAGACCTAAAATATGTGTAAGGGAGACAAAACAGAAAGGGAGGTCTGCTTGTGTTACTCGCAGACAAATGTGTTTAGCCCAAGTTCCTAAAGAAAAGATTGATAAAAAGCCAAATTCTGTACTAAAGCCGTTCTGGAAGGCTTTGAGCCCTGAGAAACGGTTCACTAAAGGTACACAGAGGATAAAGCTTATTCCAGGGGTGGATACTACACCCCCAGAGTAAAAAGAGTACATTTCTCCCCTGTGACTGACTATTTGAAGGGTGGAGACAATTTGCCTGGCCAAGGCCTCTCCCAACAGCCAGGTGTGGTCAATGGAGAGACCACAGGTGTGGCAAGGGTCAGGAATCAGATCCAGGGTCTCCCTGGCCCTAGGAATCAACAGGTGTGACAGGGGCAAGGAAAACCTTATTCTTCCTTGGCCCTATGTAGGACCAGGCAGTTTGGGCCAACATCAATGAGGTTGGCAAGGATATGGGAATGCATGGAGGCTCCATGTGATAACTCTGGGATGCTAAATGGGTTCCTTACAATAACTAAAGACAGTAAAGGACTGGCTAATTTTCCGTGCTATGTTAGACCTGGTATGTGTATATAATGTTAACTTCTGAGTGTTTTACAGATATGAAACCAGGTTGAGAGATGTCAAGTACACTTGAAGGAACAAGAATGGAATGTAACTCATACAGCATACAAGGGTGAAGTATGGCTGTGGAAATCTGGGAGTTCTAAGGACCTAGGCCTACAGATGTCAAAGAGTAAAGGTATACTTTATATGATTGTTAACTAGCAATTCCAGTACCAGGCATGGGTTGACCCTCCCTATGAGCTGTTGGCCAATGGGGTCTTTAAAGTCCCCTCTACCAAAACAAAAGGCAGTTGCCATATTATAATGCTGGTTGCACACTGGAAATGGACGGTAAGACCCTATTACTGAAAATGTGACATGGCTCGAGCATAGAAAGAGAGATCTAGCTGGGACTGAGCTGAAGACTCCCTACAAATGGATGGATGGCCTTCATAGTGCTAGAGGGCGCTACGCAGACCACCATGGGAGGATGGTCCTGAAAAGCTCTTCTTAATAACAGATCTTGCGTGCTTCATTGTCAGATGTTCTTCAGGTGTAATAGAGGCTCACCTGGTATGTGCATCCTCAGCATATTCATAATTGGATTTAAGGCCCACTCTTCAGGGATGGAACACATGTCTGATATAAAAAAAAAAGATTGCCTCCCAATGGTATTAATGGAAGTTATAGGCCCCAGCAGAGACATTACTGTGATTGGTTGTGAGATGAATATGATACATCCACTTAAGTACTTTCTAGACAGTTGTATTTGTGATGGTCTATGTGGATGTTACTGCTTTCCTTTATGGCTTATGGTTATGTATGGTTATGTTTTGTTTGTTTTCCAGAGAGAAAGGGGTGGAGTGTATGGTAAATACAGAGTTCTCTCTGAGGTTTTTTTTCAAGTCCCAGCCTCTGACCAATAAGGGAACAGGAAGGCAAGGAGAAGGGAGGGACAACATGGCAGTGAGCTGGAAAGGGGAGTGGGGATCCACTCAGGAGGAAAAGTGCCCAGTCCCGGGCCCACAGGAGGCCGTGTTCCAAGTCCCTGCAGTCCTAAGGATCATGCGAGTGGAAGCAAGATGCTGGCTGGGAAGGACACAGAGCCCCGTGCAGCGGACAAAGAGCTTTGTGCCCGGGGCAAAGAGACTTGCGTGCCACCTCTATGGTGGATTTAGGCTGGCGGATTGCTGGTAAAAATGACTTTATGAAATAAATCAATCAGTCTAAAGCACATTCTCTATTCATTCAGTAGGTTCAGACCTGAAGGGTGGGATGAGGCTGAATGCCGTGTCCTGCCGTGAGAAAATTTATGCAACAGAAGGCTACCATAACAAGTCATGTTCCCACCAAAAAAGTTTCCTATTGATAGATATGAGACTGGATATTAGGTAGGCAAATATGGAGTTTATCTTCATGGAGTTATAAATTGGTACATTTATGAAAAGCAATTGAAAGTTACTATACAAATTTCCTCAATACTCCATTTTCAATTAAACTAACATTAAAAATTAATTATCACAGTTATAGATGAACTTCATTTGTGGTGCATGTTACTCAATATGTATCTCCCTGGTGTGTGTGTGTGTGTGTGTGTGTGGTGTGTGTGTCAATTCATGTGCACATACATTTGCTCACATATTCTGGCACATGTGTGAACATGTAGAGACCGCACATTGGCATCAGGTTTTTTCCTCACCTTTTCAGGTAGACTGGCTCGCCAGTAAGCACCCAGGATCTGCCAACAGGACTCACCGCCCTCCTAGACATACTCACCACAATGCCGGTCTTCTACATGAGTGCTAGGAATCCAAGCCCAGGTCCTCATGCCTGCTTAGCAAGCACTTTACCCACTAAGCCATTTCCCTGCCACCTAGATGTGTGTGTTTGTGTGTGTTAACTATAGAACTGAACTCAGGTCCTCTGGAAGAACAGCTGGTGCTCTGAACCACTCAGCCATGTCCCGACTCCTAGATTTGTGCCTTTTAAAATCATCTCCTCTGTCCTCTCTACTGCATATGGAGTTTGTACACTTTTATTTGCCAAACACGTTTCTACCATGATTCTGCTCACTCTTCTCCCTAAACTTGAATGCTTTTCTTGCTGCAACATTTCTAAATCCCCAGTATCTACCAACTACACTCAATGCCACATCCTTCCTGAAGCTTTCTCTGATTCTCACGTCTTCACGCTTCCCCATGACCCCCAAAAGACACATCAAACTAGCACTTTCCTTTTCAACATTGAAGGTGCTCTTCCTCTTCCTCTCTGTTGGTAGGTCCACCTATGCCTTACGAGGACCAAAAGCACAGGAGGCTCTGCTTTTATTCTCATACTCATTAGAGCTGCTGCTGAAAGTTTACAGAACAGTGAACAGTAATACAATGGCTAGAACAGAGCAGTTCAGAAAAATATAAGAAGATAGCATCATCATCATAGTACACCTTCTTGGGTGAGACCCAAGTGTCTTCTGAGAAACTAGAGGAGAACCAACATTCCGTAGATCCCTCCCAGCAAGCATTCTCACATCAACTTTCCCAGAAGACAAGGCTCTCCAGGCATCCATGCTCATGGTTATTCTTAATTTATTTACCAAGCACATTTTTAAAGCCATAGGAACACTATTTCCCAACCCCTACAAATTCCTTTTAAAGTAAAAAAAATAATATGGTATTCTTATGTGTGAGTATGATTAGGGGAAAGAGTGTGTGCCATGGCACTCATGTGGAGATCAGAGAACAACTTCGTATAGACCATTCACTCACATCTTTACATGGCTTCTAGGAATTAAATGCAGTAAACCAGGCTTGAATGGCAAGTATCTGCTGATACACTCTGAGCCGTCTCAGCAGTGAGCCAGTTCCTTCTTTAAAAAACATTTATGTCCAATCCAGTCTAGCATCTCCTGAGTTCCTCAAACTGAGTTGATTTTCAACGTTTATTTGTTGAAAATATATATTTTGTATGTTTTCCTTCCAACTAAATGAACTGATGAAAAGCAGGTCAGAGAAGTTTTGAGCAGTGTTGAGATAGCTGAAGACTGCAACTTTTAGAGATTCGTTAAGTATATTTGATCTTATGAGATGAAAATGAGACTTGAGGTGGCAGTGGTGGAAAGTTACAGTTGCTCTTCAAGAGGACCTGAGTTTGGTTCCTATCAGAGGTCGCAGCACTCAAGGCCAGCCCAAGGGGTTTTGGGGGAGAGTAGGCACAGAGTCAAGCCGCAGACTCTGGGAGATAGATGGGAAGCAGGCCAAGCACGTGGCACTGCCAACTCGTTTATTGAATAAGTGCACAAGCTCTTATAGGCCTGGATAGCCAATGACCTTATGGGGTGGGCTCCCAAACACAGCCAATAGTAAGTTTCTCCTCAGGTAGGCAGGTTCTTTCCAGGTGCTGGTCTCCTTACTAGCCAGAGCAGAATGCCACACCCACAGGAGCCATTCCTCTATTCCTCCTAGCAGGTGGCCTGGCTAGGCCCATCTTGCATTATGCCCCACAGGTTCCCAGCTCACAACTGCTTCTAAGAGCAGCTCTAGGGGGATCTGGTGCCTCTGGTCTCCTTGGTCATCTAAACTGTGTACACACACTCAAACATGTACACACAGATACATACACAATTTAAAAAGAAATATTAAAAAGGGATGAGGGCTGGAGAGATGGCTCCATAGTTAGAAGCACTGGCTGCTCTTGCAGAGGACATGGATTCAGTTCCCACCAGACACGTGGCAGCTAACAACCATCTGTCATTCCACTCCCAGGCAATCCAAGAGCCTCTTCTGGCCTCTGTGGACATTGCATGACATGGGTGCATTCACACACGTGCAGACAGAACAGTCGTACACATAAAATGAAAATAATAAATAAAATATGCCAAAAAATAAAACAATTTTTAGGTATCCAATTAAAAAGGGTGGAGTTGTGATTATTAATCTTGATTGTCAACTTGATGAGATTTAGAGTCAACATGGAGACAAAGTTTTTGGCATGTCCGTGAGGGAGCTTCTGGATCGAGTTAACTGAGGTAGGAAGAGTCACTGGAAATGCGGGTGACTTCTTTCCATGAGCCACATGCTTCACACTCCACTGCTGTGACTTTCAGAGTGATGGACCACACCTGGAACTGTCATCCAGAATAAACCTCCAAAACAAAAAGGTTCAGCGACCTTTTTAATGAAACAAAGGAGCTCAAGTAATCTTCTCTTCATAAATTCACACATTGAGTAGTTTCAGACTGAACAAAATTTCAGATAGAATTTCATTCACCTCCCAGCACATCTACCTATGTGTGTATGGCTGTGAAATCATCTAATGCACTTGTTGAGAGGTATAGGGAAGGGTTTTGGTTATGTTAGTAGTTTACTTGCACTGCCACCTTCTCTAATTTGAAGTCAGGAGCATTGAAACCTTTCCTCAGTCACCTATATTACATTGATTACATTTTTCACTTACTCTTTGGGTAAAGGCATAGCTTAAGACAGTGAGAATATAGCTGATAAGCCATGGAACATGTTCCTGTCTTTTTAGAGAAGTTACACTTGGTTACACAATCTCTATAGCATTCCATAGAATCAACTGCTCTTCAACAACCATTCATCGTCATAGTCCACAACTGGCACATTTCATTGCTTGCATTTAAAGAATCTCTTGTGTTTATGAAGAGCTGTAAAGCTATTCTTGTTTCTCCCTCTACTGGTCAGTCACTTTCATTAAAAAGGAAAAATCATATAAGTGATCTTAATGTGGGTGAACTGTGAGGATAAACATTCAATTTCATTGTAAACACATATGGAACATGCCTAAAGTTATCATTAATAATCTGAAAACTGATTTATTTGGGGTACATTGTCCTTAAGCACCATGGAGATGACCTGGATTTATTAATTTGTATTGTTAGACTAGTGATTGTTTAGGCATATGCTGCATAATCAACTACTTGCTCAGAAAAATGTTTCTTTCATGACAAATGACATAAAAATTGAGTAAAAGGTCACTTAATAATCTTAATTTCATAAAATGTTTCCCTGAGTGTGGTGGCCCATGCCTGTAGTCTCAGCTCCTCCAGAATTAGAAGCAGGCGGTTAGCAGTTTCAGGTCATCCTCAGTCACATAGTGAATTTAAGACCAATCTGGATCGCATGAAACTCTAAAATTTTAAGAAGTTTCTTAATTAGATAATTCTCCCCCCACCCTCTACTTAATTTACATTAGTTCTTTGCTCTTCTGTAATATTTCCTCCTTCAACTTCTAGTTTTATTGATTTTTTAGTGTCATGAAAATTAGTTTAGTGTTTTAGAAATAAAATTTAATATACTTTCTGTGTTTTGTCATGTAGTAAGAAGATCAAACATGTGGGGATACAGAGGGGGATCTGTGGACATGTAAGAAATTCTGGGTGGAAAAGTAGAACTGTGATCAAGTATTTCTGAATAGAAAATAGTTTTATTATTTGTTTGCAGTGGAAAATGGCTAATTATTGAACAAAGAACACTGTGACATATCATGAGGTAAGATGGCATGTATTGCCAATATCCACAAAACAGTACTCTTGTTTAGGAATTAGGAAGACCGTCTTGTTAAAGACAGGGTGATCTTACAATTTCTGTCCAAATTGGGCACTTCTGAGGATGAAGAGTCTGAGGACAGAGAGAACATAATTAATAATGAGAGACAGTGAGTTGAAGCTGGGATAGCCATTTGCAACATGTGTTTACTCTGATAATCTCTAACTCACTAAAATCATAATTAATTTAATGTGTTAAAAAACGTGATGTTAGTAGTTCTTTTATTAAGAAAGTTACAGCAAACCACACATGCATTTTTTACTTGCTTTAGGTTAAAATTTGTTTCTTCTGTGATTCCTGAAGAATCAAAGAACCTAAATCCCTCATAATCTTTTTATTGAGTGACCCAAAGGTTTCAGTTTCCCTGGGACTTCAGGCCAGTAATTTTAGAACTCTGCTGACAGAGGTAGGTGGGTCTCTGTGAGTTTGAAGCCAGCCTGGTCTTCAATGCAAATTCAAGGCCAGTTACGCTACATAGTGATTCCCTGTCTCTACCCTCCAAAAAACCCCACTCCTGTTAATTAAAAAATTTTAAAACTTATTAGACTAGGTAAATATCTGGACATATGCATTCAGATGACTAAAGGCTGCCTTTAGAATGGAACATCATATTTCTCTAAATGCCAGCATTAGAATCCAAAAAACAGTCATAGTTGATTTGACATTTGAACTTAGGATTTTTAAGACTGAGCTGAATCCTTGAACAAAGATCACAGTCTTGATTTAGGGCTGATGCTGTCTTATGCATTATGATTAATGCTTCAAAGAAATTCCTGTCCTGAAACAGAAGCCACATCATCAGAATTCAGAAGAAGAGTTTGTCACTCATGCTTGCTACACACAGGACCTCAATCTCCACATGCTTTCTAGGAAGTGGACACATCTTCCTTTATTTCAGCCAAGCCCTGTCTACTCTTCCATTCTGTTTGAAAGATCAGGGTTTCAACAAGAGTTTGGCAATGTTTACTTCATTGGACATTCAGCAGAGAATTTTCATGATTATACTTCAAAAGACAGACCAAGGATGATGACAAAACAGATTTCTGTCAAGATACCAAATCTTATGTCAGTAAATGTGAAATTCCATTTTGTTCTGAGGGAATATGTGATGTCCTTATTATCATGAGACTTGGATAATATCTTAGTCTGCTTGATGCTAACGGTACCACATCTGGTGATCTACTTAACCCTTTCTATTTAGGATTTGTCATCATTTCAGAAAGATATTACACATTATAAGTAAAATCGAACAGATCCAAATTTTTCTCAATTTTACTTGAACAGAGGTAGGAAAAATAGGAACTGATATACACTATTGAAGATTGAGAAAGATCAAGTTGAGGAGGAACAGGTGTAGAACCCTCCTTTCTTGTCCAGCCCCTATGCCTTCTTAGTCTAACTGCTATTTTTGGCTTTTGTAAAATGCTTGGCTTTAGAATATCAAGGGTCAAATAGCTATGATTTCATTTTGTGATCTGCTTCCTCTATTTTGCCGGTCTCAAGCTATTGTAAGTCCCTGCTCATGACAGAGGGGAGGAGCAGACCTGAACAGGCCTGAGCAGGTCCAAAGAGGCCCAGGCATGCCTGGGCATGTCAGGCAAGCCCGTATACTATAATACCTTATAAGGTAAAAACAAAACCCTACTGTGAGTCTGAGTAATAGCACATGCCTTTGCTCTGAAAGCAACACAAAACAGTAGATAGACCACTTAACCCACCTCCAATCAATTTAAAATATGTTTGACGCACTCGGGCTTCCTTCACCAACCATAATATGACCCTACAATTCTCCTCCGGTAATGAGCATGTATTAGGAATAAAATAAGAATATGAGAATGAAATTTAGAAACTTAGATAACTGTGTGCAGTGAAACATATGTGTGATGAAGATAAGAGGAGTGATATAAGCATCACCATATAAATGCCCACATCACTAAATGACTAGGCTTATAGCTTACTGTGTGAAGTAGATAAAGATGTGTGTCATGAAGAGGACATAAGGGAAGCATTTAAAGGACGATCATGAGGAGACACTTTCAGAGCTTTCATTCTGAAACTCTCCTCTGCAGTGACACGCCGGAGCTTGGAACGTCTGAAGTGATTCCATCAGAAGCTGTTAACTCCCGGACCTAAATGACCAGATATCGCTCTCCAAGGGCCAAGCAGTTTGTTCCAGTCATCCGCATTTGAGACCCAGAGTGGCAACTAGAAGCCTTCGTCCTGGCTGCAGGCACAGCAATCCTGTTCCTGGAAACTGTGGACTTGCTGACAGCTGCCACCCTGGTGATTATTGTGGTAATTCCGCTTGCAGAGACCCTCAACCTCTTATAATTAGTGTGAAGTATTTATGTGTGAATGTGTGATGTGTGAATAAATATTGATAAAGGCACATTTGTCTACTGGTCAGTTATTCCCCTCGGATACCTCTGAGGAGTGCTCACGACACATACCCAAGGGAATTTTATTATGTATGACTTTCAGTGAAGTGCTCCAAATAAACCAATTTAATAATAGTAAATGTTTTTCTTAATTGAGGGGAATCTACCTTCAGCTAGATTTCTTTTAACAGTTTTAAGTTGAATGAAGACACTAATCAAACTTAAAACACAGTTGGAGTATGAAATATCTGTTTGGTTTTCCCTAAAGATTTCTTATTTCTTAGATATGAGGGAAGTGTTCATACGTGTAAGATTTATTTGGTTCGTGAATAATGTTGACTGTGATGTGCATAGCCTTATTTATGTTAAGGTGTGTTCCTTCCAGTCCACTTCCTTTTAGGACTTCTATCATTAATCTATTTAGGATTTGTCAAAGGTTGTTTTCTATGTCTATAGAGATGGAGGAATGTGGAAGACTTTGGAAGTTCAGGCTAGAAAAGTGTTTGATTGCTATATGCACAGCTTAATGGGCTGCCAGGAACCAAGCAAGAGCTTAAGATGTCTTTGTGACTTGCAGAACATCCTGTGGAGATAGCTTGAGTAAGCTAAGATGAAATAACTCCCGGAGAGGCTAATCTTTGGACATTGACCGCAGGAAACATACTGACCATTAGTATTGAGTAAAACCAGTCATGCAATGTAAAACTGTCAAGAGTATGTGTTGTAAGAGATAAGTTTGAAGAAAAACATCTTGTGACTATGACTCGCCTCCCCAACTTCCTCTGTAAAAATTCCACCATGATTCAATGTATCAAAATGCTTCTGTATAAAAGGACTGCTACTGCTCAACAGAGATGGCTTGGCTTCATCAGACTTCTTGAATTGCCGCCCTCTTTCTTCTCACACTTCCTGCCCCTATTCTTTTCCAGTACCTGAGTTTGTGCACTCATTACTGCGCCACTGGCCAGGGCATTTTAGTGTGTATTAGACAGAGCAGCTAGGCTTGCTAACACGTCTCTTTAGAAAGAAATATAAGGGTGCATCACATCTTTGTGTACATTGTGAATACACACAGTAAAAACATGTACATACTGTCATCAGTGTTTCCCTGGTTACGTTGATCATTAACACTAGACTAGATTTTAAAGGGGCAGGCCTTACCTATGTCTACTATTAGACTGTCTGTATTGATGAACTCAACACAAAGTCCAATCTCTTTCACTTTATGAGAGTATTCGGGTTTTAACCTGCAACTTGAGCTTAGTGCTCAAGTACTTCTGAACTGTAATTCGGTCTTCATTAGATAAACGGTTGAGGCTTTTAACAGTAAGCAGGTATCACACAATGTAAATGAGTTACAGACCTTTCAAGTCTTTGGCTGTCAATCATAGAATACACATAGGTTTAGAATTACTTCAATCTTGTCTTATTCTCACTGCAGAGATGTGTTTCATTCTGTCCTATTCAAGAAATTACACTACGAAATATGCGGGCTGAATTAGCTGCCTTTGAGAATTGTAATACAGAGAACTGGTTTTGAGTGTGAATTAGACATAGCAGTTAGGCTTGCTAAAATTGTCTTTAAAAACAAATGTTAGGGTGCATCTCATCTTTGTGTATATTCTGAATACACACAGTAAAAACGTGTGCATACACTCATCAGCGTTTGCCTACTTATTTGATTGTTAGTGTTAGACTAGATTTTAAAGGAGCAGGCCTTGCCTATTCCTCATATTAGAGTGTCTGTGTTGATGAAGTCATTAGCAAAGTCTAATCTCTTTCTCTCTATGAGAGTTATCAGGTTTTAACCTGCAATGCAGTTTTTTCAATGCTTGGTGCGCAAGTACTTCTGAACTCTAAATCAGTCTTCATTAGATGAATGGTTGAGGCTTTTAACAGTAAGCAAGTATCACATAATGTAAATAGGTTACCGATCTCTCAGATCTTTTGCTGTCAATCATAGAATACATATAGGTTTTGATGAACACCTTGGCAAAGTCTAATCTCTTTCTCTTTATGACAGTTTTCGGTTTTAACCTGCAATGCAGTTTTGCAATGCTTGGTGCTCAAGTACTTCTAAGCTTTAATTCTATCTTCATGAGGTAAATAACTGAGGCTTTTAACAGAAAGCAGGTATCACACGCAAGTAAATGAGTTACAGATCTTTCAAGTCTTTTGCTGTCAATCATAGACTACATGTCTGTTTTTCCTTACTTCAATCTTCTCTATTCTATAATCTCCTATTCTAACTGAAGAGCTGTGTTTCACTCTGTCCTATTGCAGAAATTACACTGCCAAGCAGGCGGGCTGAGTTTGCTGCCTTCAAGAATTGTAATGCAGAGAACTGGCCTTTTAGAGTGTATTACACATACAGCAGCTAGGCTTGCTAAAACTTTCTTTAGAAACAAATGTTAGGGTACATATCATCTTTGTGTACATGGTGAATACACACAGTAAATAAGTGTGCATACTGCCATCAGCATTTGCCTGATTGTCAGTGTTAGACTTGATTTTCAAGGAGCAGGCCTTACCTATTTTTCGCATTAGAGTGTCTGTTTTGAGGAATTCATTGCAAAGTCTAATCTCTTTCACTTTATGAAAGGATTCAGGTTTTAACATGCAATGAACTTTTTTCAATGTTTGGTGCTCAAGTACTTCTAAACTCTAAATCTGTCTTCATTAGATAAATGGTTGAGGATTTTAACAGAAAGCAGGTATCACGCGCACGAAAATCAGTTACAGATCTTTCAAGTCTTTCGGTGTCAATCATATTATACATGTAGTTTTTAAATTACTTCAATCTTCTCCTATTCTCATTGCAGAGCTGTGTTTCATTCTGTCCTATTTAAGAAATTACACTGCGAAGTAGATGGCCTGATTTTGCTGCCTTAGAGTACTGCAATGCAGACAACTGGCTTTTGAGCTTGTATTAGATGGAGCAGGTAGGCTTGCTAAAACCTGTCTTTAGGAACAAATGTTAGGGTGCATCTCATATTTGTGTACATTCTAAATACATACAGTAAAAACGTGTACATACTGCCATCAGCGTTTGCCTGGTTACTTTGATTGTCAGTGTTAGACTAGAGGTTAAAGGAACAGGCCTTACCTATTTCTCGTATTAGAGTGTCTGTGTTGATGAACTCATTGGCAAAATCTAATCTCTTTCTCTTTATGGGAGTGTTCGTGTTTTAAACTGCAATGCAGTTTTTTCAATGTTTGGTGCTGAAGTACTTCTAAACTCTAAATTGGTATTTATTAGATAAAGGGTTGAGGCTTTCTACAGTAAGCAGGTATCACACACATCTAAATGAGTTAAAGATCTCACAAGTCTTTCACTGTCAATCATAGAATACATGTCGGTTTTGATGAACTCATTGGCAAAGTCTAATCTCTTTCTCTTTATGAGAGTTTTCGATCTTAACCTGCAATGCAGTTTTTTAATGCCTGGTGCTCAAGTTCTTCTAAACTGTAATTCGATCTTCATTAGGTAAACAGTTTAGTCTTTTAACACTAAGCAGGTATCACACACATTTAAATGAGTTACAGATCTTTCAACTCTTTCGCTGTCAATCATCTTCTAGATGTAGTTTTTTAATTACTTCAGTCTTCTCCTATTCAAACTGCAGAGCTCTGTTTCATTCTCTCCTATTCGAGAAATTACACTACGAAGCTGGCGGGCTGAGTTTGCTGCCACCGAGAATTGTAATGCAGAGAACTGGCTTTTGAGTGTGTATTAGACATAGCAGCTAGGCTTGCCAGTAGAAACAATGTTAGGGTGCATCACATCTTTGTGTACAGTGTGAATACACACAGTAAACATGTGTGCATACTGCCATCAGCGTTTGCCTGGTTATTTTGATCATTACTGTTAGACTAGATTTTAAAGTAGCAGGCCTTACCTATTTCTAGTATTAGAGTGTCTGTGTTGATGAAATCATTGGCCAAGTCTAATTTCTTTGCATTTATGAGAGTGTTCTGGTTTAATCCTGCAATGCACTTTTTTCAATGCTTCATGCTAAGGACCTTCTAAACTCTAAATCAGTCTTCATTAGATAAACGGTTGAGGCTTTTAACAGTAAGGAGGTATGACACGCATGTAAATGAGTTACAGATCTTTCAAGTCTTTCTCTATCATTAATAGTATACAGGTAGTTTGGAATTACTTCACTCTTGTCCTGTTCTTACTGCAGAGCTGTGTTTCATTCTGTCCTATTGGAGAAATTACACTGCAACGCAGGCAGGCTGAGTTGGGTGCCTTCGAGAACTGTAATGCAGAGAACTGCTCTTTGAGTGTGTATTAGACAGAGCAGTTAGGCTTCCTAACATTTGTCTTTAGAAACAGATGTCAGGGTGCTTCACATCTTTGTGTACATTCTGAATACACACAGTAAAAGTATGTGCATACTGTCATCAGTGTTTGCCTGGTTATTTTGATCATTAGTGTTACACTAGAGGTTAAAGGAGTAGGCCGTACCTATTTCTCATATTAGAGTATCTGTGTTGATGAACGCATTGGCAAACCCTAAATCTTTCTCTTTATGAGAGTTCTCGTGCTTTAACCTCCAATGCAGTTTTTTCAATGATTAGTGCTCAAGTACTTCTAAACTCTAAATTGTTCTTCATTAGATAAACGGGTAAGGATTTTTAAAATAAGCAGGTATCACATGCATGTAAATGAGTTACAAATCTTTCAAGTCTTTCACTGTCAATCATAGAATACATGTAGGTTTTGATGAACTCAATGGCAAAGCCTAATTCTTTTATCTTCACGATACTTTTTGATTTTAACCTGCAATGCAGGTTTTTAATGCTTGTGCTCAAGTACTTCTAAACTGTAATTCAGTCTTCATTAGGTAAACGCTTGAGTCTTTTAACAGTAAGCAGGTATCACACACATGTAAATGAGTTACAGATCTTTAAAGTCTTTCGCTGTCAATCATAGAATGCATGTCTGGTTTTCCTTACTTCAATCTTCTCCTATTCTCACTGCAGACCTGTGTTTCATTCTGTCCTATTTAAGAAATTACACTGTGAAGAAGACGGCCTGATTTTGCTGCCTTAGAGTACGGCAATGCAGACAACTGGCTTTTGAGTTTGTATTAGACAGAGCAGCTAGGCTTTCTAAAACTTGTGTTTAGAAACAAATGTTAGGGTGCATCTCTTCTTTGTGTACATTGTGAATACACACACTAAAAACGAATGCATACTGCCATCATGTTTGTCTGGTTAATTTGATCGATAGTGTTCGACTAGATTTTAAAGGGCAGACCTTACCTAGTTCTAGTATTTGCCTGTCTGTGTTGATGAACTCATTGCTAAGTCTCTTTCACTTTATGAGAGTATTCGGGTTTGAACCAGCAATGCACTTTTTCCAATGCTTGGTGCTCAAAGACTTGTAAAGTGTAAATCAGACTTCATTAGATAAATCGTTGAGGATTTTCACAGTATGCAGGTATCACACAACGTAAATGCGTTACAGATCTTTCAATTCTTTCGCTGTCAATCATAGAATACATGTAGATTTTGATGAACTAACAGGCAAAGTCTATCCTTTTTCTCTTGATGACAGTTTTAACCTGCAATGTAGTTTGTTAACGCTTGGTGGTGCTCAAGTACTTCTAAACTGTAATTCCGTCTTCATTATGTAAAGGGTTAAGGCTTTTAACACTCAGCAGGTATCATAGGCATGTGAATGAGTTACTGGTCTTTCAAATCTTTTGCTTTTAATCATAGAATACACGTAGGTTTGGAATTACTTCAATCTTCTCCTTTTCTCACTGCAGACCTGTGTTTCATTCTGTCATATTCGTGAAATTACACTGCAAAGCAGGCTGGCAGAGTTTGCTGCCTTTGAGAATTGTAATGCAGAGAACTGGCTTTTGAGTGTGTATTAGATGGAGCAGTTAGGCTTCCTAACACTTGTCTTTAGAAATAAATATTAGGGTGCATCCCAGATTTGTGTGCATTGTGAATACATGCAGTAAAATCTGTGCATACTGCCATCACCTCTTACAGCTTACTATGATCGTTAGGGTTACAGTAGATTTTAAAGGAGCAGTCCGTACCTATTTCTAGTATTGATGAACTGATTGGTCAAGTCTGATCTCTTTCTCTTTATGAGAGTGTTCAGTTTTACCCTGAAATGCACTTTTTTCAATGCTTGGTGCTCAAGTACTTCTAAACTCTAAATCGTTCTTCATCAGATAAACAGGTGAGGATTTTCCCAATAAGCAGGTATCACACGCATGTAAATGAGTTACAAATCTTTCAAGTCTTTCGCTGTCAATCATGGAATACACGTAGGTTTTGATGAACTCATTGGCAATGTCTAATTTTTTTATCTTCACGAGAGTTTTCGCATTTAACCTGCAATGCAGGTTTTAAATGCTTGTGGCCAAGTGCTTCTAAACTGTAATTCAGTCTGCATTAGGTAAACGCTGGAGTCTCTTAAGAGTAAGCAGGTATCACACACATATAAATGAGTTACAGATCTTTCAAGTCTTTCGCTGTCAATCATAGAATGCATGTCTGTTTTTCCTTACTTCAATCTTCTCCTATTCTCACTGCAGACCTGTGTTTCATTCTGTCATATTCCTGAAATTACACTGCGAAGCAGGAGGGCTGAGTTTCCTTCCTTCGAGAATTGTAATGCAGATAAATGGCATTTAAGTGTGTATTAGACAGAGCAGCTAGGCTTGCTAAAACTTTCTTTAGAAACAAATGTTAGGGTGCATCACATCTTTGTGTACAGTGTGAATACACACAGTAAATATGTGTGCATACTGCCATCAGCGTTTGCCTGGTTACTTTGATCATTAGGGTTAGACTAGATTATAAGAAGCGGGCCTTAGCTATTGCTAATATTAGAGTGTCGGTGTTGATGAATTCATTGCAAAGTCTAATCTCTTTCATTTTATGAGAGGATTCGGGTTTTAACCTACAATGCACTTTGTTCAATGCTTGGTGCTCCAGTACTTCTAAACTCTAAATTGGACATTATTAGGTAAACGATTGAGGCTTTTAACAGTAAGTGGGGATCACATGCATGTAAATGAGGTAGAGATCTTTCGATTCTTTCACTGTTAATCATAGAATACATGTCTGTTTTTCCTTACTTCAAACTTCTCCTATTCTCACTGCAGACCTACCTGTGTTTCATTCTGTCATATTCGTGAAATTACACTGCGAAGAAGGCTGGCTGAGTTTGCTGCCGTCGAGAATTGTAATGCAGAGAACTGGCTTTTGAGTGTGTATTAGACAGGGTAGGTAAGCTTCCTAACACTTGTCTTTAGAAACAAATGTTAGGGTGCATAACATCTTTGTGTACAATGTACACACACAGCAAAAGTGTGTGCATAATGTTCTCACTGATTTCCCCATTCTTTGATACTTAGTTCTACACTAGAAGTGAAAGGAGCAGGCATTACCTGTTTCTAGACTAAGAATTTCTGTATTGATGAACACATTACAAAGTCTTCTGTCCTTCACTTTCTGAGAGCATTCCAGTTTTAAACAGCAGTGCACTTTGTTCACTGCATGGTACTCAAGAACTTCTAAATTGTAAATCAAACTTCATTAGATAAAGTATTGAGGATTTTAACAGTATGCAGGTATCACACAATGTACATGGGTTACAGATATTTCAACTCTTTCCCTGCCAATCAGAGAATACATGTACATTTTGAAGAACTATCTGCCAAATTCTAAACACATCCTCTACATGAGACTCTTGTCTTTTAAATTGCAAAGCAGTTTTTCAATGCTTGGTATTCAAAACCTCTAAAATATAAATCTCTCTTCATTATGTAAACAGTTAATGCTTTTAACAGTAAGCAGGAAACATAGGCAAGTTAATAACTTACAAATCTTTGCAGTCTTTCACTTTCAACCATAGAATACATGTAGGTTTTGAATTACTTCAAGGTTCTCCGATTGTCACTGCAGAGATGTGTTCCATTCTGTCCTACTGCACAAAATACACTGCCAAGACAGTGGGCTGAATTTGCCACCTTCAACAATTCTAAAGAAGTGAACTGTGCTTTGAGTGTGTATTAGACACAGCAGCGAGGATTGCAAACACTTGTATTTAGAAACAAATATTAGGCTGCATCACATCTTTGTGAACTTTGGGAATTCACACAGTAAAAGCATGTGCATAGTGTCCTCCTCATTTCTCTATTACTTTGATCCTTAGTGCTACACTAGAGGTGAAAGGAGCAGGCATTACCCATTTCCAGTGTTTGAGTTTCTGTATTGATGAACACATTACAAAGTCTTCTTTCCTTCACTTTCTGAGAGTATTCGGGTTTTAACCAGCAGTGCAGTTTGTTCAGTTCATGATACTCAAGAACTTCTAAACTGTAAATCAGGCTTCATTAGATAAAGTATTGAGCATTTCAACAGTATGCAGGTACCACAAAACGTAAATGGGTTACAGATCTTTCAACCCTTTCCCTGGCAATCAGAGAATACATGTAGATTTTGAAGAACGATCTGCCAAATTCTAAACACTTTCTCTTCATGAGACTTCTCTGTTTAAAATTGCAGTGCAGTTTTTTAACGCTTTGTATTCAAAACTTCTAAACTGTAAATTGCTCTTTATTATGTATAACCGTTAATCCTTTTCACGGTGAGCAGGTATCATAGGCATGTTTAAAAGTTATGCATCTTTGCAGTCTTTTGCTTTCAATCATAGAATAAATGTAGGTTTGAATTACTTCAATGTTCTCCTATTCTCACTGCAGAGATGCGTCTCATTCTGTCCTACTGCACAAATTACACTGCCAAGCAAGTGGGCTGAATTTGTTGCCTTCAACAATTGAAAAGCACTGAATTGCATTTGAGTGTGTATGAGACACAGCAGCTAGGATTGCAAACACGTGTTTTTAGAAACAAATATTTGGTGCATCACACCTTTGTGCACATTGTAAATTCACAGAGTAAAAGCATGTGCATAATGTCCTCATCTATGTCCTTATTACTTTGACACTTAGTGCTATACTAGAGGTGAAAGGAGCAGGCATTTCCTGTTTCTAATGTTTGAGTTTCTGTATTGATGAACACATTACAAAGTCTTCTTCCCTTCACTTCCGGGTTTTAACCAGCAGTGCAGTTTGTTCAGTGCTTGGTACTCAAGAACTTCTAACCTGTAATTCAGACTTCATTAGGTAAAGTAATGAGCATTGCAACAGTATGCAGGTACCACACAATGTAAATGGGTTACAGATCTTTCAACTCTTTCCCTGTCAAATAGAGAATACATGTAGGTTTTGAAGAACTATCTGCCAAATTCCAAACACTTTCTCTTCAGGAGACTTTTCTCTTTTAAACTGCAATGCAGTTTTTTGACGCTTTGTATTTAAAACTTCTAAACTGTAAAGTGGTTTTTATTATGTATAAACGTTAATGCATTTCACAGTAGGCAGGTTTCATAGGCAGGTGAATAAGTTACACATCTTTGCAGTCTTTTGCTTTGAATCATAGAATACATGTAGGTTTTGAATTACTTCAAGGTTCTCCTATTGTCAGCACAGTGATGTGTTTCATTCTGTCCTGCTGCACAAATTACACTGCCAAGGAAGTGGGCTGAATTTGTTGCCTTCAATAATTGAAAAGCAGTGAACTGCGCTTTGACTGTGTATCAGACACAGCAGCTAGGATTGTAAACACTTCTCTTCAGAAACAAATATTAGGGTGCATCACACCTTTGTGCACATTGTGAATTCACAGAGTAGAAGCGTGTGCATAATGTCCTCATCTATGTGCTTATTACTTTGATACTTAGTGCTACACTAGAAGTGAAAGGAGCAGGCATTACCTGTTTCTAGTGTTTGAGTTTCTGAATTGATGAACACATTACAGTCTTCTTCCCTTCACTTTCTGAGAGTATTCGGGTTTTAATAAGCAGTGCAGTTTGTTCAGTGCTTGGTGCTCAAGAACTTCTCAACTGGAAATCGGCGTTCATTACGTAAAGTATTGAGCATTTCAACACTATGCAGGTACCACACAAGGTAAGTGATTCAGAGATCTTTCAACTCTTTCCCTGTTAAGCAGAGAATACATGTAGTTTTTCCAGACCACTCTGCCAAATTATAAACAATTTCCCTTTAGGAGACTTTTCTCTTTTAAAGTGCATTGCAGTTTTTTTAATGCTTTGTATTCAAAACTTCTAAACGGTAAATCTCGCTTTATTATGTATAACCGTTAATGCTTCTGACATTAAGCAGGTATCATAGGCAAGTGAGCAAGTTACACATCATTGCAGTCTTTTGCTTTCAATCATAGAATACATGTAGGTTTTGAATTACTTCAAGGTTCTGCAATTCTCACTGCAGAGATGTGTTTCATTCTGTCCTACTGGAAAAATTACACTGCCAGGAAAGTGGGCTGAATTTGCTGCCTTCAACTATTGAATAGCAGTGAACTGTGCTTTCACTGTGTATCAGACACACCAGGTAGGATAGTAAACACGTGTCTTTAGAAACAAATATTAGGGTGCGTCACACATTTGTGCCCATTGTGTATTCACACTGTAAAAGCATGAGCATTATAGCCTCATCTATGTCCTTATTACTTTGATACTTAGTGCTACACTAGAGGTGAAAGGAGCAGGAATTACCTGTTTCTAGTGTTTGTGTTTCTGAATTGATCAACACTTTACAGTCTTCTTCCCTTCAATTTCTGAGAGTATTCGGGATTAAACCAGCAGTGCAGGTTGTTCAGTGCTTGGTGCTCAAGAACTTCTCAACTGGAAATCGGCGTTCATTACGTAAAGTATTGAGCATTTCAACACTATGCACGTACCACACAAGGTAAATGATTTAGAGATCTTTCAACTCTTTTCCTGTTAAGCAGAGAATACATGTAGTTTATCCAGACCATTGTGCGAAATTATAAACAATTTCCCTTTAGGAGACTTTTCTCTTTTAAAGTGCAATGCGGTTTTTTTAACGCTTTGTATTCAAAACTTCTAAACTGTAAATCTCGCTTTATTATGTATGACCATTTATGCTTTTCACAGTAAGTAGGAATCATAGGCATGCGAATAAGTTACACATCTTTGCAGTCTTTTACCTTTAATCATAGAATTCGTGTAGGTTTTGAATTACTTCAAGATTCTCCCATTCTCACTGCAGAAATGTGTTTCATTCTGTCCTACTGCACAAATTACACTGCCAAGCAAGTGGGCTGTATTTGCTGCCTTCAACAGTTGAAAAGCAGTGAACTGCACTTTGAGTATATATTAGACACAGCAGGGAGGATTGCATACACTTGTCTTTAGAAACATAAATTAGGGTGCATCACATCTCTGTGCACATTGTGAATTCAAACAGTAAAAGCGTGTGCATAATGTCCTCATCTATGTCCTCATTACTGTGATACTTAGTGCTACACTAGAGGTACAAGGAGCAGGCATTACCAGTTTCTAGTGTTTGAGTTTCTGTATTGATGAACACATTACAAAGTCTTCTTCCCTTCACTTTCTGAGAGTATTCGTGTTTTATCCAGCAGTGCAGTTTGTTCAGTGCTTGGCACTCAAGAATTTCTAAACTCTAACTAAGACTTCATTAGGTAAAGTATTGAGCATTTCAACATGATGCGGGTACCACACAATTTAAATGGGTTACAGAGTCTTTCAACTCCTTCCCTGTCAATGAGAGAATACATGTAGATTTTGAAGAACTATCTGCCAAATTCTAAACATTTTCTCTTCATGAAATTGTTCTCTTTGAAAATGCAATGCAGTTTTTTCACGCTTTGTATTCAAAACTTCTAAACTGTAAATTGCTGTTTATTATGTATAACCTTTAATGCCTTTCACAGTAAGCAGGTATCATAGGCATGTGAATAAGTGACACATCTTTGCAGTCTTTTGCTGTCCATCATAGAATACATGTAGGTTTTGAATTACTTCAAGTTTCTCCCATTCTCACTGCAGAGATGTGTTTCATTCTGTCCTACTTGACAAATTTTCCAAGATCGTGAAGTATTTCTTAATTTTCTTGAGTATCTTAATTAAGATACAGACATTTGTGGAGTATTTCTAAGTAAAAGTGATGTACTGTTGCACTGCAAACTACTCTGTGAATAACAAGAATTAATATTATAGTGAAAGGTGAGAAGCCTCTGGGGAATCCCCATGTCGCATTATCAGGAACTGCTGTATCAACATCCCGGCTACTTCAGAAATGGCCTGAATTGATCTATATGAGCGGATCCAGAGTACAATCCTGACTTCTTTGCTCTCCGTCTTACTCTATCTGTGGCCACGGAAAGATATTCAGCTCTGTATTATCTGACTGTAGTGAGTGTTCTCTGTTTTTAAGAAAAAACAGGAGAGGAGCATGAAAACCTGTGGTAGGACACTTGATTAGAATGCTCAAGGTCATTGACTCAATCTCCAACACTGAAAAAATCATATCAATAAAAACCAGACAAGCAGTCCAAAGCAAAAGCAAACAAATCATCACCAAACAAAAAAAGACTACAGTCAGTGTTTAACCACCTCCAAGAATGAAACAAAGCTATCCTCTTGTCTGATCCAAACTCTTAGTTTAGCCATTATTATCACTTACTATTGACTGGCCAAATTATTTTCTGTGATAAGTTAATACCATCAGTTTCAAGATTTATAATTTCCAGTGTAATATATTGCTTAACCTGTTGCTGTGATGTTTCTTTTCACATTAGGACAATGGAGGTAGTGATTGCTATTCTGCCCATTTTTCTGAAGGCAAAGTCAAAAAATACCAGGCTTCAATTTTTCTTTTTGTTTCAGAATTAGTTCATGTTTTAGATCAAGGATTACTGCCAATTCTATTGTAGCAATTCTGCTTTCAAAAAGCCCTTTTGCTTCAGGTGTGCCTTGAGAGCCATATATGAAATACAGTAAATTGGGAACAGAATGAAGAGTTACAGGATTAAGGCGAACATTATCAGAAATGGCACATTGATAGTTGGAGTTCGTAGCACAGTTTAAATGGAGCAAGATCAACTGCATGAGAAGAAAATTAGTTCCCACGTCAAAATGATTAATAAGTTTCCAACTCAAGTCAAGCTAGAATGAAAATTAGAGAAATATTTAAGGTATGAGGAAAGGGACGGGCCCCACATTTTATGTTTATTATAAAATATGCCCCTGTATAATCACAAATTTGTCTGCCAATGACCAAGATTCCCTGGGGTCAAAAACCTCTGACTGGATGTAGTAGTGAGTGCACTGGGGATGTGGGTGGTGTGTTCCCTGGTACTGTGTTCTGTTTGACAAGGAGGGATGCAGCACTTTTCTCTGTGTCAGCCAATTCTCAGACTGTCTGGGGTAGGCCTGGCACCACAGCTGCTGCTCCTGGAGACTGTAGGGTAGAGATGATAAGACAGGAAATCACGATGATTTTAATGGGATCAAAAGTAGACGGTTCCAGATGGCAGGGACAGAGTGAGATGGCAACGAGAGATGGGACATGGTGGAGGGGAATGAGAAGCCAACAGCATAGCCAGTGTATATTAATGAGGTCTTGGCAGGGCATGCTACAGTTTCTGCTGTGTCTTCCTGGAGATTGGAAAATATTAGATTACTTGCATTTGGCAATGAGTGGGATACCAGAAAGGCCCTCAAACAGATGTGTGGAACATAAGATCTTGTTGAAAATGTGTGGCTGACTTTAGCCACACACCTGGTCCTGTTTCTGCCAGATGATCTGGGCCCTTGGTTTCAGATTTACTCAGCCTCTGGTGCAAAGTTTGGTTTGTGACCAGTATAGGCTGTGAGGAAAGGAGTTAGGCTTTCATGTTGACCCTGATGTTCTGACACATGTCACTTGCTCCTGGATAGGAGCAATTGAAGCACAAGGAGTTAAGTAAGGACTAGGATACTGTCATGGGGAAAGGATTGGCAAGAGGCTACCCTTTCGCATAGCCCCTTTTACATACCCTTTGAAGAGAAAATAAAGGAAAATCTTTCTTCTAAGCATTTGCCTTGGAAATTTTAGCTCCATGTACAGTTATTTTGGCCTGGAGGAGTGGGGATTAAGTAGCACTTAAGGTCCAAGGTAGTTACTAAATGGTGAGAAACTGCCCATTATGTGCAGGTGCTTTCTGGGAGAATCACTCTTACCTAAGGGAAAGATCTTCCCTTGAAGGTGGATCCTGTATCTAATCTGGCTTTGTTAGTGATGTAGGTCAGGGCCTCTCTAGCTGAACATTTGAAATTCTGTGCTGTCTTTGATTAGCCGGTCTGGTCAGTTCACACCAGGAAATCCTGTACCCATCAAAACTCTAAGAAACGTAATGTAATGTTTTTGAATACCCCAACCTCTTGCATTGTTAATCAGAGAAACAATGATATAGCTTGCAACTCAACTTTCTGCTTCTTAGAATGTCTCTAGATCATTTGGAGGGATCTTGGGGATTTAGCTAAGTGGCAGAGAGCTTTCCTGGGTAGCACAATTCCTGGGTTGGGTCCTCAGCTGATGGAATGAAGAAAGATTTAAATTCTAGGTATGAGTTTGATTATGCATGGAAACATTTGTCAGAGGCCAGGTATGGTGAATGACACTGTTAATCCGAGCACTTGGGACACAGAGGCAAGCAGATCGTGTTATGATGAGGCCAGACTAGTCTACATAGTGAGCTCCAGGCCGATCAGAACTATACATTAAGGCCATGTTTCAATCATTATAATGAAAAAAGAACCTAAACTTAATTACTTCATGGGCATGTTAAGACACAGGCTACCAAACTGGGCATGGTGGTACATTCATTTAATCCCAGCTCTCGGGAGGCACAGGCAAGTTGATCTCTGTGAGTCTGATGCCAGCCTGGTGTGTAGAACTAGTCCCAGGCAAGCTGGGGCCACAGGGAAACCCAGTTTCAAAAAAAACAAAAACAAAAACAAAACAAAACAAAACAAAAAACAGACTGCTAAGTTGCACTAATAGAGTGAAGGGGGATGAGAGCAGCTTCTCTGGATCTCTGGCCCATGTGGAGTGACAGGAGAGGCCGGGTAGGCATCAGAGTGGGGTCTAGGGTATTGAAAAGGAGAGAAGGCATCAGGAAGAGATGGGGATCCCAGACAGGCGATATCCCAGGGGTTTTAGAATGATGTCAAAATGGTGGGGCAGTCAACTTGGTTCTCCAGCCCAGTGGGGCCAATGCAGATTACCTGGTTTGCAGCTGGCTGGGGTCTGAAGTATGCCAGAGGGAGGGGGATCAGGAGTTGGGGATGCCTGACAGAATGGCACATGGGCAGGAGTAGAAGCAAGGGTTTGATATAGTTGTCCCATTCAGGGATAGTGTTATCTTGCAGCCTCTTAATTCTCTGCATGTTGGCCAGCTGTGCGTTTCTGTGTTAATTATTTTCTGCTGCAAGAAGATTCTCTGGTGAGAGTCAAAAGATGCATTAATCTATGGGTATAACAAAAATTCATTAGGAGTCAGTTTAATACTATGTTCATTTAGTGGAATAAGAGATAATTGGTTCTCTGCTGTGTCCTGTGACATGTCTAGCCTCAGGTTCCTAGACCTCAATATCAGTGACAGGTATGGACTCCACCATGTGAATAAGATTTTAACTCCAATAGAAAGTAGTTGGTTCCTCCCATAACATTTATGCCACTATTATACTGTAGGCCTATCTTTCTAGGCTAGTTAGTATTAAAGTTTGAAGATTTACAGCTGGGTAAGGTTGATGAATACTTTTCTCTTCTGTTAGCATACATAGGACCTTTCAGCACCATGAAAGCTACCAGTAGATATTAAACTTTGTGCTCAGTACCAGCTTGATATCTCCTTATTTGTTCTGTGACTCACATATGTAGTGTCTTTAGTAA
The DNA here is from genome assembly GCA_035773235.1 of Eospalax fontanierii. NCBI lineage: Eukaryota > Metazoa > Chordata > Mammalia > Rodentia > Spalacidae > Eospalax > Eospalax fontanierii. The sequence goes on along the minus strand of JAJHUQ010000041.1, from coordinate 2,363,893 downwards.
TAGGATTTTGTCATGAAGTTTTGGTAGGCAACAAAGAGAAAATACAGTAGTCACTGTTTTCTGACGGTTTATGGTACTCTTGGTCAACAGCTTCAAAAAAGTTAGTTCATCCCTCTATCCTAGGATTTGGTTTTTCATTTGCTAGTGTATGTTGTCTCATGGGGTACAGACCCCCAGTTTTAGTGTAGCTCCATTCAAACTATTTTTATTGTGTATATGTACATGTTAAGATGCTTCTGAAGAAGCAAGTTTCAACAACACTTTGAAAAAAAAACTTTAACATCAGTACATCGTTGGTTTCCCCATACTCCCTCCTCTGCTGTGCCCTTGCGTTCCCCACTCTATATAGCCCATCCTACCGTATTACTCCCCTTTCTCCCTTTATATCACTGGATTCTATCCTCACCCAACAAGACTTCCTCTCATGGCTCCTTACTAGTTCTGTAGGAGTAGAACTGATAGTAGAATATTTCCAGGTTCTTGATCCATCACTTTTTCCCTAACTGTACCCAGGCCACAAATCCTTCAGCAGAGTCAGTTTCTTTGGCGGCTATCTCGGTCCTGGATTTAAGATCAGGAGTCCTCCACAGGTCTAGTATCTCCTTGAAGCAAGAAGATCCTACTAGGAGCAATCTGTACAGGCCTAGGGAATTCAGGACAGTAAGAATGGAACACTTTGGAAGAGAGACAATCACTAGAAAAGACCTCTCAATCAGGAATAGGACATAAGGTGAGCTTAATATTTCAGGAGGAGGGAAAAGCCTGTAATGCCTTAGTGTAGGAAAATTTAGGGCTAGAGGAACGGATAAGGACCATGAAAATTTTTTTTTTCAGAAATTTGCCTCTACCATGACTTGGGAGAATGTTTGTACTCAGGTCCAGAAGAGTCTGTCGAACATCCTAATTCAAGTGGGTTCTAAGTGGTCTGTGAGCCAATGATCCACCCTTCTGAATGCAGAGGCAAATTCCAAACATATCTTTGTTACTTACAGCTCACCTCCTCTCTAGAAATAGCATCCCATAAGTGTAACATGACAGCTTGTGACTAACTGCTCACATTCCTTGTTTTTGTGAAGGAGTTAAATTTCCTGGTTCTCAAGCTTACAGGATTATGGAAAATTGTTCAGGACATCTGTATTAAGCCTGGGACATCAGGGGACAATTCTGAGAGCCAAAATTGAATGGTATTACATTTCTTCCTTGTCGGCAAATTAGAAAGTTACATCTGGCTTTGCCCCCAGTAGGAAAATGATCCTGACCTCATCCAGACTTGCCCCTGGTGGCCACTCCCATTAAGGAAGTGGTGTTTACTGCTGAGCAGGAATGTCTAGTGACACTGTTACTCTCACTGATTTCTCCTGTGAGTTCTAAGTACTGTCTCTATTCAGCAGGACTCTGGTATATAGTTCAGCCAATAGCACAGTTGTAGTTCACCTCACTGATGTGAATATTATTAATTTATTAATATTAACCATGACATTAAAGAGTTATCCTCATTGACTTTGTCTCTCAGTGTCCCACATGAGGTGGGGATACAAGTGACCAAGTGGCCAATCTCTGATCTTCAACTGATAATTGATGGATGAGAAGCTTCTTGATCTCTAGAACCAAACCATTAGAAAAGGCCTCTCTATCAGGGGCAGGACATAAGTTCAGCTTAATATTTCAGGAGGAGGGAAAAGGCTGGATGCCTCCGTATAGGAAAATTTTTGTTTGAGGACAGCAAGGAAACAATCAGCAAAGCTCATATTTATGACAAAGTCTGTAAATATTTTTTGGAAGCTTTCCTGCTTGTCCCCCTCCTCTAATAGGGACAACACTCTTTTTACAACCATTTCTGCAATATTAATTATAGTTGTCTTAACAGTTTGACTTTTCATATGTTATATGTGTTACTTGCACAAGAAGCACTGAGGACGTATGCTATCATCAACAGGCTGCCCTGAGCCCCCGATCTCCCTGACCAACAAAGATTTATCTCAGCCCTCTGAATCAGCACTAGAGACTCATCACTTTAGGACTCTCCTCTGGGGTCAACACTCCCACAGCACTGCTCCCGTCTCATCAATAGGCTGCTTCTTGATCCTAGGGTCCCTTCAGACTCCCCTGCAGTGGACTCGGCATGAGCCACTTCTACGGAGGTTTGCAATGACTGACAGGAAGAATTATTTCAAAGTACCCATAGTCAGGTTTAAAAAGTGTGCCTGGGGTGGGGGGGAATTCTGAAGGTAGGGTGTGCCAGGCAACACCAATGAGGGGGAAGGAGAGAATTAGGAATCTCGTCACTCTTCTGTCTCCTTGGAGACTTTCTATGCCTCCCTCAGCCAAGGCTTATAGTCACTGCAGTTGCTGCTTGGCCTTCTGTGGTCACGGCGGCAGCCTTTGAGGCTTCTGACTTCTGTGGCAGCATTTTCTGTGTTCTCCACCGGGTCTTCTGTGGTCCCTACAGCCTTGGCTGGTGGTTCTCTGGTTGCATGAATCGCTGCTTTTGCTTCTGTTCTCCCTGTTTGTGCTTCTGTGCTTGCCTTGGCCACAGCTTGGGCTTCTATGGTCATGATCGTCATTGCTGGGACTTCTGCAGTTGCTGCCACTACTTGGACTTTTATGGCTGTCAAAGGGGCTTCTGTGGTCACCAGGACTTCTGTGACAACACATACTTGCCTCTCCCTGTGGAAGATACTCTGAGCCACAGCTCCCAGCCATCTCTCATACTCTTTCTCCTCTCTCCCTGCCTATCAACCTTACTTCTCTGACCTGCTGCTCCTGTGGCACCGATCCCTTACTCTCACTGGCCTGTCAGCTGCACCTCTTGCTATCCCCTCCTTCTTCTCCCGCTTGCCTCTTTCCTTTTGTGCCTGTGTCTTCTGTCTTTCCCTGACTTCCAGGTCTTTGTTCCTCACTTTGAACCAATGAGTATTACACCTCACTGCCCCCCAGTCTGGGAACAAAGGGAACCACCCATATTCTGTGGATAGTGTGGAACTGACTTTCAGGTGTTGAGCTTATAGAAGTGGGATGGGTCACCCTACCTTGTTCTACAGGCCACATGATATGTCTAGAGAATGCCTGCTAGGGCAGCAGGGTGGGACCGACGGTATCTCAAGGGAGGAAGGGGGTCAGGAAAAGAGGACCATCCCAGGCAGGAGACATGTCCAGGGCTTTGACATCATGGCAAGAGGGTGGGGGCAACTAGCCTGGGTCTCCAGTCCTGTGGGAACAATGGACAGTCCCTGGTATGGAGCTGGCTGGGGACTGAGGTATGCCAAAGTGGGGTGTCAGAAATATATAGGGATCTCTGACAGAATGGCACAAGGACATGAAGAGGCCTAATTAGGTCTCTGAAATATCTGCGGTGCACAGCAGGGTGGGTTCTGGGGCGCTCAGTAAAGAAGGAGAGTATCGGAAAGGTATGGGATCCCTAGAAGCTGGTGATGTCTAGGCTTCTGAGTGATGGAGGGAGGCAAGGGAAATCTACATGTGTTTCTGGCCCCTGGGGTGAGTAGAGAACTCCTGGTGGGCATCTAGGTGGGGTCTGTGGTACCCCAAAGGAGAGAGGAGGTCAGTAGGAGGCAGGAAAACATGGCATTTTGGCAGGAGGCATGGGTAGCATACCTGGGACTACAAGATATGGGGAACTATTTGAGGGTCCTTAGTGAGAAGTCTGGTGGTGTCTTTAGTATCCCAAAGGGAGGGAAGGCATCAGAAAGAGGTGGGTATCTCTGGCAGGGGGGCAGTGGTTGAGTTTTGTGTTTTGACAGCAGATGGATGTCGCCTAGCTAGATCCTTGGACCATGAAGGGAGTTTGTGCAGGTGACCAACCTTGGGAAGAGGAGATGGACAATGTAATTCGTAAGCCATTTTATCATGCCAATACCAAAGAATGACAAGCTCATGTTAAGAGGACATGTGAACCATGTGAACCAACTTGAAGGGACTCTTATTGACCAAAGACAATGGTCAAAAGTAATGACTGCACTGGATTGAAACATACAAATATATAAAATTTCATGCATTTACATGGATATTGAAAATCAAAAACTTCACTTGTCTCCTTTGGGAACTGACAGGACTTCATTTGTTTGGTTTCTTTTTCAGCACTGGGGTAGAATGCGGGGCTTCTCGCATGCTAGGCGGCCCCTCTCCTGCTGAGGGGGTCCCCAGCCCTAGGGTTTTATCATACTCTAAAAACTGGTAATAAAGTGAAGAATAAGGAACCAGAGAGATGGCTCATTTAGTGAAATGCCTGCCCTGAGGACACAGACACCTGATTTAGGATCCCCATCATCCACATACAATGCTGTGGGTAGTGGTGCACTCCTGTAACTCCTGTGCTGGGGTGGAGGCACAGAGACAGGTTGATTTTGAGGCTTGTCAAAATGGTGAGCTCCAGGTTCAGTGAGAGTGCTTATCTCTAAAAATAAGGTAGTGATGTCCTCTGGCCTCTGCCTTCATAGGCACACATATGCATGCTTACCTTCCCTCACCCGTGAACACACACACACACACACATACATATATACATGCCAGTGGAAAAAAGTGGAGGAATAGTACATTTTAAAAAGTCCAAGAGGGTTGGAAAGATGGTTCAGTAGTTAAGAGAACTGACAGCTCTTGCAGAAGACCTTGGTTAGGTTCCCAGCACACCCATACGGCAGCTAACAACTGTCTATAACTCCAGTTATAGGGAATCCGATGCCCTCTTCTGGCCTCCATGGGCAATACATGTTCATGGTGCACTTACATTCATGCAGGCAAAACATTCATACACACAGAAATAAAATTTTTAAAGTCCAAAACAACACGTTAATTAAATACTCATAAAAATTAAACTCTTCTTAGTATGGTGCTTATAAACATACAATAAAAATAATGTACAAATCTCCTTTTTTGAGATAGGGAATTATTCAGTAGCTTGGGCTGGCCCCAAACACACAATCCTCCTGTCTTAACCTCTTGCATCATTGTACTGGGATTACTCATCTGTTTTTTTAAAGGAAAAAGGTCTTGTGTAGCTTTCCTCCAATGGAATGACACTAGATGTAAATGTTTTGATCAAATACTGAATTTAAACCATGCATGATGGAATCTACCTTAATCCCAGCACTTGGGAGGCAGAATTAGGAGGATCTCTGTGAGTTCAAGACCAGCCTGGTCTACATGATGAGTTCCAGGCCAGCTGGGGCTACAGGGAAACCCTGTCTCAAAAAGAAAAAAAAAGAATTTATTGCAGCTACAGGGAGGACTCAGTGGTTAAGAGCTCTTATTGCTCAAGTGTGAGTTTAGATCCCAGGACCGATGTAAAAGGTGGGCATGGTCCCACACACTCCTGTAACCCCAGCACTGAGTAGGGTGGAAAAAGAAGGATGATCACAACTTGGTGGCTGCCAGCTTAGCCAAACAAACAAAGAAACAAAACACCCCAAACCACAAATTCTAGGTTTTGTGAGATCCTGTCTCAAAGGAACAAGGTGCAGAATGACAGCAGGAGATATCTGGAGCCCTCTGTGGTCTTTCTGTACACGCCCACAATTGCACAGGTACTTATACCCACATACAAAAATACTGAATTTATTAAATGGTTTATTTTTCCCTTTAACTTATCCACACCATCAATATGGCAAGCACTAAACATCAAACAAAAAGCAAATGAAAGCTTGCTACACTATACCTAGTACATTGCAAAATAATGATCTATGGACTAACATATTCTGTAATGAATAGGCTTCTAGAACCATACACTGTTGTAATTATAAAGCTCTGTCACTACAGTACCTAAAAGTCACGGGTAATACAAAAACAACTTTATTTTAGGAAACCGAAATTTGACTTTATATAATTTTCAGGTATTAAAAAATGTTTTCTGGCTGGGTATGGTGGTACATGCCATTAATCCCAGCAGAGGCAGGTGGATTCCTGTGAGATCTAAGTCAGCCTGGTCTACTATTCCAAGACAGCAGGTGCTATAGGAACAAACAAAGTTTTTTCCTTTTTTCCTCCTAATTATTGAAAAAAAATGTAAAAGGCATTGTACAGACTGTATAAAAACAGGGGGCAAAAAAAGGAATAGAACAAAATAAAATAAACTCAAGGTGGCAAGCCAAACTTAGCTCTTAAGGCTGAATCTGATCAAATAAATTCCTTAATAAAATAAATTTCTTTAATCATCTTCAAGATATTAAAGTAGTTCTTTTCTTATGATTACTTAATTAATTTAAGCTTTTTTATTATTTCTGAAAATATTGCTTTTATTTTATGTGTATGGGTGTATTCTCTGCACGTATTTAACTGTAACCATGTTGTGCAATGCCTGAGGAGGTCAGAAGAGGATGTTGGATCCCCCGGGAATGGAGTTATGGATGGTTGTTAGTCGCCATGTGGGTCCTGGGAACTCAACCTGTGTCCTCTGCAAGAGCAGCCAGTGCTCTTAACCGCTGGGTCATCTCCCTAGCCCTTAAGCTCTTTTTTTTTGGGGGGGGAGTCTTTTTGAGACAAGGTCTCCTTACAGCCCCAGTCTGACCTTGAACTCACAGACATCCACCTGCCTCTGCACCTCTGCCATCTGCTGGGGATTAAAGGTGTGCACCACCATGCCCAGTTCCTTAAGCTCTTTTTATATCAAATTACTTCATCTCCAAAATACTGGTCAAACCTTTCAATTTTTTCATATCCTAGCACTAATTCATCATATAAGAAACTTAAAATATAACTGATATAGCACTAAAATTTTAAATCTGAGAGTTCCTGACTTAAAATTAGTCATAATTATAAATCAATTTTTGACTTTTAATAAACAGAATTTATATAAGCCCCATTCCCTTCAATACTGCATGGAACCTCACTGAATGTTACCAACCTTAAAAAGAATTAAAAAGCTGGGTTTGTAGGCCATGGCAAGTTTTTTTAATATTAATTTATTTTTATTTTATGTAAATGAGTGTCATGTCTGCATGTATGTAAATACACTCATGTTGCGCAGTTCCCACACAGGACCGAAGAGGGCACTGGATCACCTGGAACTTGATGGCTGTTAGCTGCCATGTGAGTGTAGGGTTTTGATCCCAGGTTTTTGATCCCAGTAGCCAGTGCTCTTAACCACTGAGCCATCTTTCTAGCCCCCTATGGTAAGTTTTCTTAATAATCCCAGTAACACTTAGGAAGATGGATATGAATGATTTATGGACATGTTTGACTCATTTTAAGCTTGAAAATGAGAAAATTAGTTCACACTACTTTATAAACTGATCTGGAAGAAAAATTCAGTACATATCTGAAAATATTTTTAGGAACAGAGTACGTAAATGGCTGCTGGTATATTTTTTGCTTACTGGTGTGTTTGTGCATTTCTCTGAGACAGGATCACCCTAACCTGTCCAGAAAGTCTAACTTTTAGGCTTCTTCTATGCTGAAGTGATCCTTCTACCTCAGCCTATAGGAGCTGAGACTAGTCTGTGCTCAGGCATCTTCTTAAAGCCACTACAAGGAAAATGTTTGTGTGGCCATTTAAATTCTGAAACATATTAAAAGTCAGTATCATCATGCCATACATAAGAATTCTTTGACTCAGAAAACAAAATAATTTCAGAATTATGGAAACGCTCTAAGGGACTTACGTAATGTCATCAAAGCAGAAACCAACAATCATCCAGCTTGTGTATGCTGAACTGACAGACGACTATTCTGAGCAGCAAAACACAGCAAATCCTCCGCGAATGTCATAATGATCTGTTAATGTATCAAACAAGGGAACAAAAATCTGTTTTACAAATTAGTAGACAGCAACTAATCACAATCTCTTGGAAAACTGACTCATATATAATAAATGCTAATGATGGCCATTCATGTATTCTACATGATATGACAATATCTCCCAGGAAACTATAAACAATTACATTTTCAAGGTTAAAAACTAGAACATTAAACAGTACACAGAAAGGCACAATTCTCTGGACAGCACAAGTGACAATGCTGTAGGTGGGACTCTTCAAATATAGCTCTCCAGAATTCCCACTTACTTTTAATTTAAAGAAATTAACTAATCTGTTTGCTCAATAATTAATTACCAGAAAGTTTCATATTAAGAGTTTCCCTTTATAAAACCTATATACTAGCGTGATATCTTTGTAATTGATAATGGTATTCCCACAAGCAGTAGAGTGGGATTCAGAAAGAGGTTACACTTTAAACGTCTTCAAAATAGGGCTAGAGAGTTGGCTCAGCAATTAAGAGCACTAGTTGCTCTTGCAGAGGACCCAAGTTTGATTCCAAGTACCCACATGGTGGTTAACAACCATCTGTAACTCCAGTTCCAACGGAATTTAACACCCTCTTCTGACCTCCTTGGGCACTGCATAACATAGGTGCACTTACATACATGCAGGCAGTACACTCATACACATAAAATAAAATAAAAATAATAAAAGTCTCTGAAATAGGGCCAGGCCTGGTGCCACATGCCCTTAAATCCCAGTGTTTGGAAGGCAGAGGCTGGCAGAGCTCTGTGAAATGGAGGACAGACTGGTCTACATAGCAAGGCCAGCTAGGGACAGAGAGAGACCCTGTGTCAAAAAACAAAACAAAAAAGGAACTACTTATCCACTCTATATAATTACAGATTATCTAATTCTGAAGTAATAGCATCAATAATGTTAAGATTATAAATTTATTAAATGACATTTAGGATTTCTTTCCCAGCTCTACTTGCCATTTAGAAATAAATGCTTTTTATTTTTTAACTTTTTGGTTTATTAATTTTTATTTTTGTGTGTATGAATGCAAGTACATCTATGTCATGCAATGCTCACAAAGGCCAGAAGAGAGTGCCAAATCTCTGGAGTAACAGACAGTTGTTGCCACCACATGTGTGCTTGGAATCAAACCTAGGTCGTCTGGAAGAGCAGTCAGTGCTCTTAATTACTTCCTGAGCCATCCGCCTACCCCTATTTTTATTTTTTGCAGTTATTTTTGTAGACAGAGTTTCACTCAGTAATCTAGGCTTGCCTCCAACTCTTGATACTCTTGCCTCAGACTCCAGAGAAATAGGATTACAGGGATGCACCAACATGTCAGGCTTATAATAGTATTTTATTTGTGGTGATGATGATGATGACAATGATAGTAACAATGATAATGATGATAATGATTTTGAGGCAGGGTCTCTCTTTAGCCCCAGCTGGCCTGGAACTCCTTGTGTAGACCAGGCTGTGCTTGTTCTCCCAGAGATCCACCTGCTCTTGCCTCCTGAGTGTTGAGATTAATGGCATATGCCACCATGCCCAGCTTTCTAATAGTATTTTGAAAGGCAAAAGATTTATGTAACATAAAGAAAAACCATACAGTACAATAGGATTTTAAATAGACTTATGTGACAAAGCTAGATACATAGCAAATTCTGTTACTATACAGAGATACTTGTAATAAAAAGTACAAGAATGCTTCTCTCCCCCACCCAGTCCTGGGGATCAGACATAGTAGGCAAGCACCCTATCAGTGACTCAGGAAATATTACTTAATAAAAGTGTGGACAAAGTACTTTTAAACCAACATTTTTCATGGCAATTATGATGATATAAGTATTCCACCTTTATGGAGTAATAAGGTAACTGTTGAAGACAGTTTTCCTGCATGGCATTAAGTGGATGACATAATAAAAAGAACGTGTTTTCAGGAAAAATTGAACACAATGCTACAGAGAATGAAATGGTTACCTTGCCCTTCCCATGAGGAATTTCCTAAAGGACAATGTTTCACAGCACCTAGCAAAGCTGCCACAGCAAAACTAAAGCCAGTCACTGACTCTGGAGAAGACTTCAGTGTTGTGAGCCTTTCAAGGCATCAATCTAAGAGAGGCGTTAGCTGGGAAGGCAGTGCCACAGCAATGCAGTCCAAGCACCATGCTGCTGCCAGCCGCACAGAGACGCTGGGGTGTGGAAAAATGGAGAGGACCCCGTCAAGAAAGCCTAGAAGGAGAGAACAAACAAAAGCTTATGCGTACAGAGAAGACTCTTTTAGTCACAAAACAGCCAAAATAATGGATAATCACCTGGATATAAAATATATTACTTTTATGAAAAGCCAAATTACAATGAAATAAGGGAGTGATGAAACGGTTTTTTTTTTTTTTTGTAAACCCAGGATCATTTCTGTATATCTCATGAAAACAGGCTTAAATTAGGTGAAGACACAAAAGAAAAATTTTTACATATCAATGTTTGGCATAGTTTACCGTTAGATCATTACTCATTTGATACTATACCAGGAACTAAAAAAATGACCGATAAATAACAAAAACACCTTTAAAGAGTTGAATCTTGATCCACCCTCCTTTCTAAAAATTCCTCTAGTATGCTACGAACACAGTAACTTGTTTCTTATCCACCATATGGCTCTTTTCCAAAAACAAAATGTTAAAATCAAGGTTTCACTGGGTCCTCAGTGGGCTAAGCCAACATAAACATATCAGATAGGAGAACTGCAAACAGTAACAAAAAAAATTCTTACTATGATCTAAGAAACACTTTCTTTGAAAGATGGACATTTCCTACCAACTGCCATTGAAATTTAAAGAACTTACAAACATGATGTAAATGTAAAGCTACTTCACTGGCAAGGAAGCATGCACAACCAAGGTCAAAGCCACAAAAATGGTTGTTAAAAGTGATTATAAAAAAGAAAACAGGTACTGAAGAGATGGTTCAGTGGTTAAGAGCATTTGTTGCACTTCCAGAGGACCTGAGTTTGATTGCCAGTACACACATCAGGTGCCTCACCACTACCTGTAACTCCAGCTCCAAAGGATTTGATGCTCTCTTTTGTCCTCTGCAGGCACTTGCACATACATGGTATATACTCATACAGATACATGTACATACACATGAATAAAACATTCTTTTAAGAAATCCTTAAAAGATACCTCTTAAAAAATAAACCAGTCATAAAAGACCATATATTATATGAGTTTATTTACATGAAACATTCTAAATAGATAAATTGATAGAATCAGAGACAGTAATAGTAATCGGGCTAGAAGGGCAGGTGGGTGTGGCCACTGATGAAGGTTCTTCTGTGGCAATGAAAACATCCTGTAGTTAGGCATTAGTGGTGGCTGTGCCACTGTGAATACACCAAAAACACTTTGGAGAATGACCTTTACAATATTTTCATTATATCTCAGTCAAATGTTCTAAAACCTGATAAACGCATTTTCAGAACTCCTGGCATGGTGGTACACTCCTTTAATCCCAGCACTTGGGAGGCAGAGGCAGGCAGATCAATGTGAGATCCAGGCCATCCTGGTCTACAAAGCAAGTTCTAGGTCAGCTACAGCTACAGGGAGACCCTGTCTCAAAAGCAAAAACAAAACAAAAAATATGTTTAAGGCGAAAGAAAGACTGCTTGGAAAGATCTCTGAGAAACAGATTATATGTACCATATACATGGTGATATTCCACTACAGTCGGGAGAGATGGGTCCAAGCTTATTACCCTGTAAATTTTTTACATATATTAAATGTCTCCAGAAAGGAGGTTGAGGAGCAAATTAGAGAACAATCTGTAACTACAAAAGGAAAAGAGAAAGAAATTTTTAAAAAAAAAGCTCCTCAAATATATCTATATTTTTAAATAAGCTTGATTACAAATTTTCCACAAAAACATCTTTGATGAATGAATATACAGTGGTCACACAGTACTAAGTTTACTTATATCAAGGTTATTTCCTTCCCTGAATACAACTGAAAATAAAGCAACAACAAAAAACAGACTTACCTGTACTGGAATCCTGCAGCAAAGGTGCAGCAGTAGTACCCAGGCCATGTATAAGGCCATGTATGTTGCAAAGCACATACGAGCATATGCTGATTAGTTGTTACATCTGTGGAACTGAGCCGTGTTTCCAAATTACCATCACTCAATACAACATCTGACAGAAACAGAAATTAACTATGCATCACTATTTATAGACATGTATCATAGGAAGTGTTAGAGTAGAAAAGTGTAAGAGCCAAAGTCAATACAATCCACCACCACCACCCACCCCTCCGGGCAGGAAACGCTTGAAATAATAATAAGTGGTTAAGTGGGGATCATATAAGCAAAGGATTAACTGAAACTAGAGATTTAATTCAAGAAACCATATCAGAAATCCCTTGTTACTCTTTCTCCTAGGGATGGTGGAAAGGAAAACTCAGCATATCATACTTATCTACCTTTTGGCTAAGACAACATGGAGTAACGAGAGGGGACTTAAGACAGTATATAACCTGAAACAGTTAAACAATAATTATCTTAACTGTATACAATTGTATCGAAATTATAAGGAACTATTATGATCAGTCTTTAAGATTTTTGTTTCAGAGCTGGAGAGGTGGCTCAGAAATTAAGAGCACTTGTTCCTCCAGAAGACGAGTTCTGTTCCTAGCACCCGTGCGAGGCAGCGCACAACTACCTGTAACTCCAGTTCCAAGAAATCTGGCCTCTGTGGGCGCACACGCACACAAAGAGACATACATACACATATAAATAATAAATTAACTGTTAAAAACATTTTTTTGTTAAAATAGTAACATAGCAACACAGGTTTTCAAAGGGGTAATTCTTTTGACACTGGCAAAACAGTCCATCTTAGCAGATACATACCCAAAACTTTCTTTAGCTTCCAGATGGTTTGGCAGACATCCTTTGCAGCAGCAATTTGAGCCTTCTCTCCAAGAAGGCTTCCAATCATGGATCAAAGGATAAAGGAAACACAGCGGCGACAGCAGACAGCATCAACCTGAGTCTGGGCTTCTTTAGGATGTGACTGGGACACACAAGGCCTAGAATATGAGAAAGAAAGATAGCAAAATTTTTCTCCAGCCAAGCTCCTCCTAATGTTGAAACAAATACCACATAAGCCTAAAAAGAGAGGAGTTTGATTTTCAAAATTAAATCATTTCACTGGCAAATGAATATTTCTTGTCCAAAAAATATGTATGATTTTCCCTACACATTGTATTCTTTTCTCATTTATGGTCACTTGATATATGGTAAGTGTAACATTATTTTTTTTAAGTGCAAAACTGAAGCACTTAGCTTTTCAATGATTTCATCTATATTGCACCTCTATTTGACTTTGGGCTGACAGGGTCTGCAAATATTTAGTAGAGTCAGTGCCAAGTAATGTGTAAACTGAGCTTTCTCTGAATAAAGGCTTAAGGCTATTTAACAGTCTGAATGAGCAAACTTAATTCAAACATAGCAACACATTTTAAGAATTAGCTATGCTCCACAACATAACTCCAAAGGAATTCCGTTCTAGACATCTGAGGAAAGTTCAGTCATGAATCACTGCTCTTGATTTCCGTAAATACTAATAGTTTGTCTTACTTGAGATACAAAAACAAGTAGTTTTCTTAAATACTATGTTTCACAGAAACACAAAGTTTATGGTTATACTGGAAAACTCACATTTCATGAACTCTACATACAGCAAAATTAGGATGTATGTGGATTTTTAAAATGTTCATTGTTTTAAAATTCATCATATATTTAACTTAATTTTTTGACTTGATTTAGTAAATTTTAGAGATTAAACCAGGATCTTGTACAGGCCAGGCAAGTGCTCTAACTAGTAACCTTTATCTGCAGTACTGTGGTGATTTTATTTTATTTTTTTGAGACAGGGTCTCAGTATGTAGCCCTGGCTGGCCTGGAACTTACTATGAAAACCAGGTTGGCCTTGAACTCACAGATTCTCCTGCCTCTGTCTCCCAAGAGCTTAAAGGCATATGCTACCACACCTGGTCAATGATTTTTTTTTAAGTGCAAGTCTGCTTTGAATCATAATAACATTTAGGAAAAAAAAGATTCAGGGGAAGAATGCAGTGACCTTGCATTGTCTCTTCTAAGAAACAATTTGCAAGAGTTTAGTTTTTACAGTTTTAAGAACAAAAATTTATGCAGTGAAATATAGATCATGTGCTATAATCTTTTTTCAGGGGGTGAATTATATAAAATGTTATTTGGGTCATGCTTAATAAAATGTACTGATATTTAGATTGAACTAACTATATAAGCAAGTATAAACACAGTGGAAAACATGTTGCACATAAGGTGTATTGCAGCACCAGACTAGGAAAAAATTATTGTGATTTAAAGGAAATAAAACCCTTTATTAAAAATTTAAATCACACTGTGGGTGATATGATTCTCTAACTTATAATCTTGTTTTCTGGCCTTACTATACCTATTTTTAAACATGAACTTATGTAGGGACCGCAAAGTAATTACTGAGGGATCGGAACCTAACGCTTTTTTTGCAGGACAGTGGGAATTATGTTTAGGTTACTGATTTGTGATTCCAACCTGAGTAACTTCAACTCGAACATCCCTACTGACTGAACTCGTTCCTTTTAGCATATCTCCACTGGCTCGAAGAAATACTGAGCTCCCACGCAGAAATCCCATTCCTAGTAATTCCTAGTAATTCCAGAATTTTCAGTGGGATAGGAACACCACTGATGTTTGTTGCTTTGTTGTTGAATTTTGTTGTAGCCAGAATAGAGAGGAAAACAGTGCAGGAAGAAACTCTGGAAGCAAGGGCCAGAGCAGGGAGGCTTTGGGCCCTTAATGGTTTGTGAAAGAGATTATCAGGAGCACATCTCTAGAAGAGAAGCAATTCAAATGCCAAACATCTCAGTGTTTACCAGCAGGAGATTTAGTTTGTACTTCTAGGCAGTGTGGACTTGCCCGCCCCCCAGAGCAAATTCACAATTGTGTGTGTTTTACTCTGCTGAAGGCTCTTGAAATCAATTTCTAACCCATAAAATAGAAGTTTCCCAAATCAAATCTACTATAAAATTGATCTCTGTGGAAAGGCCAGGACTGTTACAGGAGGACAGGATGGTAGATCAGGAGGCGTTCCTGTTTAAATATTTAAATATATTTCTATTTGAACAGCTAAATGAAACCAAACTCACTCTCTTATCTCAATAATTAAAAAGAAAATTACTGAGCTTTCTTTGCCACGTGCTTAGCCAGTTCCGTCCTTCTTTCAGCGTCCTTAGGGTATTTAGGGGCCTGTGCATTGGTTCCTTTTGGAACAATAGAAGCAGTCTTTCAGCAAGTCCCATTTCAAGGACAACAGCGAGTCTGACTTCATTGGCTTCCTAATGAAGAACAGGCGGACTTAATCATTAGGTTCCAGGTAAATGTTGCTGAGACATTACTCACAGGGCCTGTCTGGAAGGGACCGGAGGAGCGACTGCTCCCAGGGAGGATAACCTTCCTGGAGTTCAGCAGGCTTCTTCCTGTAATTGGCAACTATAGATCTGCTTCTCTCAGTGACATTTGCATCAGAAGATCCCTCTTTTACTTAAACAGGATAGTTTTAAGGTTGAATATAGGTCTTATCTACGGCTGTTTCCCTTGGCAACCTTATCTAAGAAATTTTTGCTCTTCACTTTTCTCATTATGAATATAGTTCATGGTTATTTTGGAAAAATCAGAAAATAGGTAAATGATGCAAAATTAGATTAGAGGCAACTAAAATTTTGCCTAATCTACTCATGAAAAGCATTAGCATTTTTATCATTCCCTCACAATGATACTTGTATTATTTACAAAATTGGAAACATCACATATATGTTCATTGTAAGTTTCAGGGTTTGAAAGACGCAGCAGACAGAAGGGACCAGACTCTGCTGGCAGCTAACAGGAACTGCTTTATTAAGAGAAGACCAGATGGGACTAGCTGCTCTGCACCCACGAGTGAAGAAACGGTAGCCTCCCCCTTGGGGGCTAGCCTCCCCGAAGAGATAGGGGAGGCTAACCCCCTCACCTCCATCTTGGGGCTGGGGCTCCGGGGAACCGGGTTGGTGAGCCGGCTCCAGATTGGGATGGAGGAGCTCCCCCAGGGAGAGTGCGAGAGACCAACTCCCCGGGGGAGCGAGCTCCCCAGTCAGGAAAGGGAAATCAGCTGGGACTAGTTTTCCCCCAGGAGTGGAGAAGGAACTAGCTTGCCCTTAACTGGTCAGGTGGGCTTTTATAGGGAAAAGGTACCCCCTTGGCATCCGTTTGATGTTAAACCAGGAAGGAATTTCCTTTTTGGCAGTTGTTTATGCATTCCTCAAGTCCGGATTTTTATCTGCCAAGGAAGCCCAGTGTCCTTTGTGAATTTGGGATCTGGAGTCTTATCTGAGCTATTTGCAAAGCTTAGATCTCTGAGACGTTATAAAAAGTCGGTCTCTCCTCATTCATCTTTTGTAAACTCTGGCTCCAGATTTCTTTCCATCTTCCTGAGTCTGAAACTTTTGGGAGTTTCAGTAACACCTTACATTCATAACCATTTATCTACACATCCAGGTGCACACACACACAAAATGTGTGTGCTGTGATATTTTAACATCATTAATCTACTTTCACATCAGTAAATAGGACTCTGTTTTGTAATTTTGTAGAATGGAAGACTGGAGTGGTGAGCTGGTTGAAGCTGTTTTCTATGGGATCATGGAACTCTGGAGAAATTAAATGTGTTATAATTTTCTGCTCCAATTATGTGGTATTTATGAAGATCAGTGAAAAGCCACTTTAAGTTATGAGACTAATAAAAATGACAATAAATTTCAAGCCTCTCAGTACTCCATGTTAAAAAATAAACCTAAAAAGACATCTATCAGCCTTTGTTTCCTATTTGAGATCCCACCTATCTTTCATAAACGGGAAAATGAAAGTTCCTGTTCCTAACTTCTGAACTGTAAATAGTTACTACTTTGACTACGACGATATATGTGGCCCAGCAAGGCGGGGTAGGAGATGGGAGTGGATTAGAACCACTAAAGTTTCTGAACAAAGATCAGCCCTATCCTGTGGACACCAAGATGCACTTGCTGAAAACATTACCAGCAGAGGGCAGCATACTGCCAGGACATAATAGCCTGTCACAGGTGGTGGAATAATTTGCAGAACTTTGAATACTGTAGTAAGGACAAACAACACCACTATTTTCCTGGAATCTTATTATTTTCATGGAACATTTTAAGAATTTGAAGTCCTGACATTGGAAGATGAAGACAATAGAGCAAAAATGAAAATTTATTCTAACATTTAATAAACTCATTGGTCATCTACAAATGCCACATGATAGAAATGTCACTAAGATAAAAATCCCTGCAGCAGACTAGCAGGAAATGAAGACACCCAGGTGAGTGTTTCCCAAGTGCATGACACATGGATCAATTCTGTCTGGAGGAACCCAGAGAGTCCCCTCACAGGAGTCACTCTAGAAATGAGTCTGAAAGATAGCAAGGAATCATGAGGCAGATAGGGACAGCGATGCGGGGAACTCCTCTGTCAGGATGGGTAAAGGGAGAAAAGGATAACCAAAACACTGAGCCAAAGTAGCAATTTTGCTTTCTATTACCCCAAAATATAAGCCTGAATTTCTAAAACAGAGTTCCACAATAAATCATGATGATAATGAGAAAGACACTATTTGTTGCTATTGTTTAGAGCAAGCAGCTGACATATAATAAATTCATTAAGTGTTTCTCATTAGCATGCTCAGGTAGTCCATTGCCTTGTATTTTGGTGGCCCCAGTCGGCCACTGTTTACACATACACACTCTGATTTCTTCTGATGTGCACAGGAAAGGGGGGATGGAGAAACCTAGTTCTGCAGATCCTCATTGTTTTCACAACTGGTACAGGTGCTTTTGTGAGTGATGTGCTCTTTTGACTTGCTTATTCTGCATTCCTCATGTGCTGGTCAGAGTTTCCTGATAATCTATAAATGCCTTCAGTTCTAGATGAGGGTCTGTTTTTCCTTTGTACTTTACCTCAGTGACCTGGAAAGTAGCAATCCTAATGTTAGATCTGATGGGTAGCTGAGAGGAACAATCGCTGGAAGTCTGCAGAACTTTCTACTGACTACATAGACCTATCTTGTTTCCAGTGCTCACATCTCTCACTCATTAACACTTGTTTTTACAGCATGCTTGCAATTGTTGATATACTAGAAAAACTAATTATTATGATTCTTTTTACATTAAATCTCTCACACCTCTCACTCTCTCTCTCCCTCCTTTCCCTCCTTCTCTTTCTCCCTCCCTCTCTTCCCTACGTCTATTTCTCATAAGGCCCCCAGGCCATTGCTGATGCCTGTGCACTCCTGGTATGTTATGGACAGCATTCACAGAAACTACTCAAGGGGGCTGGAATGGTTTGTGCTTGGACTGTTTACTTACAGTATTCCTTAGTCCTTCTTTTGTATTTTGCCTGTCTATATTAGGAAGTAGCTGTCAACTATCCATAACTGAGGTGACAATATTTGTTCTGTTTTGACTAGTCTTATCCTAATCAGATAACCTCGGCCTTATAAATTCTTAGGGGAATATTAATGAAGTAGCCCTAACAACATTTTGACTATCAAGTTGGCAAGTATTCAAGAGTAACAACAACCATACAGATCGACTATATGTACTCATTTCTTCCTATATTAGGGTTAGTGAATTAGTATGATTAAGGAAAGTAAATTATACAGGCATGTTTTGATTTAGGACTTACACATTTAGAAATCTATCCAACAACATTAAAACTCAAGTGTAGGGGCTTTGGATATAGTTCAGTGCCAAAGGGTTACTTAGGATACACAAAATCCTAGGTTTGATGTACACACACACACACACACACACACACACACACATACACACACAGATGAACACACATCCCTCCCAAAACTCCAGTACATAAAAAATTTATATAATACATTTTTAAATTTTATAAATGTATTTATTATTATGTTTTACATTATGTGTATGAATGTTTTGCCTTCATGTATGTAAGTGCAGTTGTGTCAAGTAGTGCCTGCAGATGTCAAAAGAGAGTGCTGGATTCCTTGGAACTCAGGTTATAGACAGTTGTTAGCTACTGTGTAGGCACTGGGAACTGAACCCGGGTCCTCTGAAAGAGTAGCCAGCGCTTTTAATTGCTAAGCCATGTCTTCAGCCCTTATACATACATTTTTATAGTTATATGTTTTTATTTGTGAAAGCAAAAATCTGAAAGCAACCTGAATATACTTCTGTATGGAAAAGTTTAAAACACTCCATTGCATTTATACTATGGCATATAATTCAGTTACTAGTTAGAATGAATTTGTCCTATGTTCATTAATAGAGTTATGTTCATGATATATGTAAATCTAGTAGCAGTGATTTTTTTGGTAGGTTATGTATAAGATTCCACTTACATATAAACAAATAACCAAGACACTCTACATGTGAGTGTTTCAATGTTTGCATGAAAAAGGGGACAAGAATGGAGAAGGGTTGAATAAATTAATTAAAAAGTTAAAACATGTTTTCCTGATGATATGAAGCTTATTTCTTATTATTCTTGTAAAAAAAACAAACTTGCTCCTTTACAAGTGAAGAATTTCACACATATACCTGTGAACCACAAAGGCCTAGAAGGAAAAAGCCAGTCTGAATCTCACAACTTAGTTATAGAACTATGAAATATTTAAAGAACAGTTTTTAATACGTCTGATTCACTGAAGCTTCTGATTCTCAGGAAGGCAAATCAATGCCTGTCCGTCTACCTTGGTAGTTGGGTTTGTTGATTGTGTTGTAAATATATTATTTTTGCTGACAGAGAGAAAAAGTAAGAATTTCCTGTGAGTAGTAGTCAGCTAATTTCAGATTCAGGAATGACATTTTCCATCTTTAGTGTGCTATTTGGGAAGAGTTACTAGCTATTCCAAATCCTCTTTTCAGTGTGTATTCTTGAAGATGAAACTGAAATCTAAGGACCCCTGTGTTGTGAGAAGCAAATATGACTTTTTTTATTATGGTGGTTGAAGATTTTCAACTGCTTCTTGGATTAGATGGAGTATTTTTTTAAGCTTTGGGATCTGAGTTTTACATAGAATTATCATAAAGCTCCTGATCTTACTTAGGGACTGGGTATAAGAAACAAAGACCTGGTGTTGGGTATAGGAAAGGGAAATTCCAAGACATCCATTGTTTTGATGGAGCACTGATATATATTGGCAGCTAAAGTAGGAAAACGCTTTGCTCTAGGGGCTTGGGAGTGGTACGTTCATCATAATGGAGCATGTTGTAGCTTCTGAGGGTGATGACAATAGTTATTTCTTGACAAGGGTGGGTGGCTTGTTATTGCTAAAATGTATGTGTATGTGTCTTTGCTTTTGCATTGAATACTACACAACTGAAAAACCTTTTTCTTTAAAAGAAAGAGAAAGGGAGAGATGAATGAGAGAAGGAAAGAATAATGGTAATGACTGGGTTTGGGCAGGCAAGCCTGAGCACAGATAAGAGCAAAGGAGTTAAATGTGTTTGAGAGACAGTAATTATAATGGTGAATATATGAGGTAAACCACCTGCCTTACAGTATGCAAGAAATGATATTTTAACCCCAAAATATGTAATAATACTTGATTATCCTCCTAGTCTAGATTCTTCAGAAAGCAGTGATTAGGGCACCCGCCTGCCTGTGTGTTAATAGTTGTCTGCATCCAGGGATTAGAAAAGATGGGATTTGCATAGTGGGAGGCAAAGAGGAGTAGAAAATAAAATGAACTGGAGAGGCTGAGGAAGGAGGGTCATAAGTTCCAGGAACTCAAAATCAAGAAAAAACCCAAAAACCTTGGGGCATGGTACTATGCTGCTCCAGACGTTTGCAATGTGTTCAGGGGATTACTCAGTTTTCTTAAATATTTACACAGAGGCTACAGAATTACAAAATATTCTCAGTTCAAGGAAAGGAGAGGTGAAGAGAAGTGACAGCTTTCAGAAGGGTTTTCCCTGTGGGTGTTCTCGATCCTGCGCCTCCAGCTGGTGCCATGTGGTCCTCCCAGCAACTCGGCTTGGCAATGGTGCAGAAGAATGGGCCTCATCATGAAGTGAATGCCACCCAGTACAAGATGATCCCTGTACCAAGCTGAGGATGAAACTCAGGACCTTATGAATGCTAAGCAAGTGATCTACCTCTGAGCCGTACCCCTTCCCCAGGACAAGATCATCTTAGTAGTGACTGGGAGCTCTAGAAAATCTCAGCTGAGCATAGAGCACAGAGAGTTCAGCATACTAGACAGTAAAAACTGAAAATTTTCTTTAAATTGTCGGCTATCTAATGCCTTTTGTGAGCTGATTTATATTGTTAAGATGCAAATTTAATGATTGTTATTTAATAAGTTAATGCAGTTCAACCCTGCCTACTGTTAATGCTCTTCAGAAAGAATATATACATGTATTATTATTATTTAGAGTTGTTTATTTAAAAATATTTATATTTATTTATCATTTTATGTGTATAAGTGTTTTGCCTGTATGTATGTAAGTGCATCTATTCGTACAATGCCTCTGAAGGCCAGTAAAGTATGTTAGATTCCCTTGAACTGGAGTTAAGGACAGTTGTTACCTGCCATGTGGGTGCTGGGAACTGGACCTGAGCCCTCTAGAAGAGCAGTATGTGTTGCAAAGTGGTGAACCATCTCTCTAGTTTCTTGACATTTTAAAAAAGCAGCAATTGAGACTCAATCTGAATGTTTCTATAACATTAAAGTGAGTCAGTAAGTGAAAACTATCTAATTAAGTAAACTCCAGGTAGACACGATTTTAACCTATGATTCTATAGATATTTGAAAGGGAAATAATTCTAATCTGTCCTGAACTATTCCAGAGACTAGCAAAGGTGTGTATTATACAGCTCATTTTATGTGGTAGCCTAACTTTGAAACCAGAAACAAGCTAGCATGTATATCACCAGGTATGAATTTCTAGGTGGTGAAACTATTTAAAAAAGCAAAACAAGACAAAAGGTAATACTTCTATCTCGGGGAGTTCCTAACTGCGGGCCAGGGAGGACCAGCCCTTCAGAACCTTCATGTTGACTGGTGCCTGTGTCCTGGCACTCCCACTCCATGGGGCAGTCTTCCTTTTTCTTTATGAGTATGAGGACTTCTCTATAGAGACTCTCTCCATGGCCCATGAGGTCTCTTAAGTGTACAGGCCCCGCCCAAATCCCTGTTCCAGCCTCTAGCTCACGTGTACACATCAGTTGCTTGAGGGCATTCTTAAATCTCTCAAACGAACATTCAACTGGAACTTCTGTTCCCTGTCTCAAACCTGCTCCATCCACTCTATCACTTAAACACCATCTCTCTGAAGTTGCTCAAGAACCCTCTGGAGAGCCCTTCTTGATCCCTCCTTTCCATCAACCCATTATTCCAGTATATCCCTGATTGCTGTCAGCTTTGTCTTAGATCTGTCCTAAATGGAGCCACTTCTGTGTCACCTTTGGCCTGCATTGGGACACGTAGTCTCCCACCTTTCATTCTTCTTATTTACCTGCTATCCAGCATTTAGTAAGCTCTGTGCTCAAAGATAAATTTCAAATTAATGTTTAGGTTAGCATACAAAGTGATGGTTTCATCATAGCTCTTCATACATGTGCCACATACTTTGTTCTCATTTGTGCCCCCTCTCTATACTGTTTTCTTTCTTACCAGTCAGAACACCCCTGCTTTCTTCTTTCTTCTTCAACAAACATCTGTGTGATTTAATCACTTAGAATGTTTCTGTCATTTACAAAAACTCTTTGATATTTCTGTACAAACTATCTATCCTATACTTGGCTCTGAAGGAGGAATGTACCATAGAAGAATGAACACACTATTCCTACTGCCAATTTCACTAAATTCATTTCAGCATGTACCTCAGAAGAAATCAGTTGTTTCTTTAACTGTTTTTATTGCATTTTTGCAGTTTTCATACAATATAGTTTGATGATATTTAGACCCCCTCCCCTATCTGTGTCTTTCTTCACTGGCCCAGCTTATTTAATGTACTTTTAATGTTTCCACCCTCTCTCTTATAAAGAGTGAGAGAAAAAGAGAGATCTATCTCTTCTATAGGGTCTGATTTGTGTGTCCGAATGTCCTTCAGTGTGGGTTCATGCACAGGGCCCACCAAGAGTCCCATCCCTATAAGACACTACCTTTCACCCTCCAGAAAATCATCAATTGTCAAAAGTTCTTTAGGTTGGGTTGGGATTACTTATCCACTACCTCAAGTCTATTCTGGGATTTTGTCTGGTTTGAACTCGCTTAAGACTTGTGCATGCTGTCACCACTGCTGTGAGTTCATATGTGTAACTGAGCAGCTGTCTGGAAGACTCAGTTTCCCTGTGGACTTTCTCTTCTGCTCTTACAATCTTTCTGCCTCCTTTTCTGAGTAATCCCTGAACTTTGGAGGCAGAGGTTTGAAATAGCTTAAACACTATGAGGACTTGCTCTCTGCACACTGGCGAATTGTGGGTTTCTGTGTTAATCACCAAATACTTCTCTAGGAAAGTTCTCTAGTAAGAGTTGAGAGATGCATTTATCCTATACATTGACGATATGTCACTTTGGGTTAAGTATCTCACAGGCACTTATTCTCTGCTTTTCATTAGTTCTGGAACTCCGTAATAGTCTCCTTCTATTGCAAAAAGAAGCTATTTTGGTGATAGCTGAAAGGTAACTTGTCTGTAAATATGAGGATGCATATTTAGAATAAAGTAAAAAAAATTATGTTTAAGAATGTGGCAAAAGTAGTCCCCCAAATCCTCCAGGGTCTATGACTTCTCCAGCCATGTGTATTTGGCTATATTTACAGCACCACACAGAAGTTCCCTCACACTGAGTGGGCCTTAATTCCAATATTCTAATTAGAAAGTTGTTGATTATCTCCAAGATAAAAGTGCCACAACTACACCAATTTTGATATTTTTACTGGGCCAATCATTGTTTATTATGCTTTAGAACTGACCAGGACCATTGATTGATTTTCTCCCTTGGCAGCATGCATAGTATCTTCTGATACTCTAAGACCCAGTCTTCTTTTTAGATTTTTTTTTTTTTGGCATTTTAACTGAATTGTTGATTTCCATACAGTATAGTTTGATGGCATTTAGATTTCTCCCTGCATTGCCACTCTCATATATAGGCTATATTGTATACGATATGACCTATAGAATATAATTTGTATCCCCCATTATGTGGATCCATTCACTGAGCACACCAAGAGTAAAGAGTCTCAGCTTTGTAAGACACTGTCTTTTCCCCTCTTGGCAGCTATCAACTGTCAAAAGTTCCTTTGGTTGGGTTGGGATTTCTTACCCACTTCCCCATGTCTATATGCTCAGGGATCATTGCAGAAGAGAGCTAGTCTTCCTATCCCACGTATTCTATTGTGATCTCTAGTCCTCTCTTCCTTAAGATTCCTCTGAGCCCCTGTGATCTCCTTTCCACTTTCATGACCTTCAAGCATATACATACAAACACACACACACACACACACACACACACACACACACACACACATACACACATACTCGTAATTTTAACTATAAGTTCCACGTATAAGAGAAAACAGTAGTAAAAAATATGGGTACATTTTTAAACCAGGAAGCTGGATCATGTTCTCAGTTCAGTTCAGAATTCTTTAGCTTCTAACCACAATGAAACTGGAAATAGTCCCATACTGTAGAGTGCTGTAAAGTCTCAGTCTCCTTCCTGCTGCCTTTTGCATCTCCATGTCCTGCCTCTCTCTTCCAACGTTAGGCTTCAAATGCAATGTATTCTCCACTTCCAAGATTCCTTGAACACACTGGAACTAGATGGCTTACTTTCAAAGCCCTGCAGACCCTTGCCTGGGAACTGCACCTACATGGTAGTAGACCTACGTGGCTTGAATAATTTCACATATGTAAATGCATGTTTGTTTTTGCTTGAACTCCAGACAGTTGTCTGAACCAGGTGTGAGTCACATACTCTGAAGGTCCCTGGGAGCCTGAACCTTTGTCCCCTCCCAAACCCTCCGTGGAGTTTCCTGCAATAAATCACTGGCATCAGCTGGGTGTATATATATTGAGCACCTTGCTGGAATAAATCGGAAGCTTCTCCACCATTTTTGGTGTGTGTATTGTGTGTGTCTTGTGTGTCTTCAATTCCTCAGCCTTGCGCCAGATAGACTCCGATACAGTTGTAGCGCAGGCCGCTACAGAGGACAGGCAGTGGCCCGAGATGGCTTGGTTTGGTGGCCTGGCAGGATCCTGGCCTAGGACCTGCGTCAGTGGGTGGGGTTCCGGCGTCCACAGGAAAAGGCTAGGCGGATGCCTGCACTCAGGGATGCCACTTTGGGATGGACAAAGGCCTCGTGGCGGGATGGAAGGTCCCAGCCATGGTGGTTCCACTTAAAGCTTAAGCACCTTCAGGGTTATGGGGCTGGGGCGAAGAGGCCAGCTGACAGGATCCAGCAGGGGGCGCGGACACGCAGGGCGATGGGGCGGCCCTTAACGACATCGAAGGCTGTGGAGGCTGATTGGCGTGGCCCACACACCAAGGATCTTCCATGTCTTCGCAGACTGGTGACGTCCTCCGTCCATCCTTCTATGGGTGGGCTGTGGCGGTGGTCGTCAGGGAAGCTGGCTGTTGCAGATCTGGCCAGGCTCCCGCGGAGAAGTTGGGGGCGTGGCCCACCCACCCCTGAGCTCCGACGGGGGCCCCGCCTTTGGCTTCCTGTGGCCACCTGCAAGGTATCCAGGAGGGACCAGTGTCAGGAGGCCTCCGGGTCTCCGAGCTCAGCACCCGAGAGCCAGACCCGCGGCGTCATGTGTCTCTGCGCCTGGAGATGGAACACACTCTAAGGGAGGGGGATCTCGCTCACCTGGTCCTAGATGTCAGGACCGAGGGCCTGGGTGCTCTGCTGCTCCGTCAGAAGGTTGGATTTCTAGGCCTGGAGTCGGTGACCCTTGCCTCACAAGTGCAGAGGCATTCGGGAGGACGTCAATGATCACGGGGGAGTCAGAGCGCGCTCGGCTCTGCGTGAGAGGGAGCCTCGCAGCCTCCCTCAGACTATGCTTACTTCGCCAGCACCTGGTGTCTGTGAACCCGGGAAGCTTCCACTGTGCTGGCGACAGCCGCCAGAGGATCCGCGAGGGTGGGCGTGCGTCTTGGGACGAAGATAACAGGCAGTGGACCGAGATGGCTTGGTTTTGTGGCCTGGCGGGACCCTGGCCTGGGACCTGCACCAGTGGGTGGGGTTCTGGCGTCCACAGGAAAAGCCTAGGCAGATGTCTGATCTCAGGGATGCTGCCTTGGGATTGACAAAGGCCTCCTGGCCGGAACGAAGGTCCTAGCTATGTTTGTTCCGGCTAAAGCTCAAGCACCTTCAGGGTTATGGGGCCGGCAGGATGAGGCCAGCGGACAGGATCCAGCAGGGGGCACAGACACGCAGGGCAATGAGGGGAATGTTAGAGAACAAATACCTAACTGAGAGACTATAAATTCTCTCACTTATACCTTTCATAAGCTCAAAAATGAACTTAAAACCCATTATCCTCCCTGCTTGCCAATCCCCTCATGGCCTGACTCCTTCCTTTACTGGGCCCTTATATACCTCCCCATTATATATATATATATAAAAGGGGGAGATGTGGGGATCTGGTAACTGAGCAAGGCAAGCAACTCCTGATACCCTAAAGGGATGGCAGGTGTCTGACCTGCTCTGCCTGTGTGATAACCTGGCCCCAGGAAGCTACTGTAGATATGAATCTTCCTTTCCCCCACCCCAGACCACAACCAGGTTTTTGGGTTTCGTTTCCTCGTTCCTGAACTTCCACAGCCTTCCCACCCTTTACTCCAAAACCTCACTCTACCTTCTGTAACGGTCAGGAGGCCTCCCTATATAAACCCCTGCATTGGCTCTAATAACCGAACTACCCACCGACGTAGTCTCCCGGGAGGGAACTCCTCCCGCCACACTCTGAGCCACCTGAGGTCCCGTTCGATCGTCCTCCATTCTCTGGCATGGCTGGAGCACAACAGCCGTGCTGGAGGTGGAGACGCACCCACAAGTACCGCAGGCTTGGGTGCTCTAAGGAGGCTCCTTGGCGGGGCCCACACCCCAAGGATTTTCCTGTTTCGCGCAGACCGTTTAACGTCCTCCGTCCTCACGAGGCAGAGCGGTGGCGGTGGTCAGCGAAGCCAGCTATTGGAGAGCTGGCCAGGCTCCCGCGGAGAAGTTGGGGCGTTTCCCATCCATCCCGGATCTCCAACAGGGTCCCGCCTTCGGCTTCCTGAGGCCACCTACAAGGAATCCAGGAGGGCTCAGGGTCAAGAGGCCTCAGGGTCTCCGAGGTCAGCACCCGAGATTCAGACCCGCTCACCTTCAGGGCGATGGGGCCGGCGAGAAGAGGCCGGTGGACAGGCTACTGGACCGCGCGGTCAGGATGTGGTGTGGGGGGCGCGAAGGGAGGTGCAGAGGCCTTTAAGGAACTCGAAGGCTGAGGAGGCTGCTTGGCCAGGCCCACACGCCAAGGATTTTCCTGCTTCTTGCAGACCAGGTGACGTCCTCCTTCTTTATGAGGGTGGTTGGTGTTGCCGGGCTCCCTCGGAGAAGCTGGGGCGTGGCCCAACTATCCCGGAGCTCTGAGAGCATCCCGCCCTCAGATTTCTAAGGCCACCTCTAAGGAATCCAGAAGGGCTCAAGGTCAGGAGGCCTCAGGGTCTCCCAGTTCAGCACCCAAGTGCCAGACCACTGGCGTAACGTGCGTCTCCATCCCCCCCCCCACACCCCGGCCATGGGACACACCCTAAGGGACAGGCGTCTAGCTCACCAGTCCTAGATGTCAATACCGCAGGCCTGGGTGCTCTGTTCGTTGGTCAACGGGCCCGGCCTCTTGGACTGGTGTCCCTGGCCCTGCTCCCACTGGTGGAGAGGGTTTGGGGATGCATCATGATCCTGGGTGAGTAGCCTGCTGGTAGCGCATGCAGGCAATGCTTTCTTTGCAGGGACCCGGGGCCCAGGTACCCAGGAAAAGGCTCCATGGGCGCTGGGCGGTGGCCATGAGAGCAACTACGATGGTGGGTGTGCATCGTGGGCCTAGGTAGATGGGCAGTGGCCTAAATGGCTTCAGGGCCAGGGAGGACCCAGGCTGCGGACTAAATCTGTGGGCAGGGTTCTGGCTCCCATAGGTGGTTTGGCTGATGTCTGAGGGGGATGTCTTGATGTTGTCAGCAAAGGATCCTGTAATTAATGTGTGCAGTTGGCGAATGTGCCTGAGATTCAATGAAGCAGCTTCTATTCCATAAGCTCTTGAAATTCACCCAGACCAATTGTGGGTGAGGAGTAATGTATCAGCTTCTCCTCTAGAGCACATTCAGCCTGTCTTAAAGGGCCAGGTCCTTTCAATATGAGGACAGAAGCCTGAATGAACAGCCAAGTGTCAGGGTCTTCAGGGATCCATATGAGTATGGCACTCTCTAGTCTTATGGGTTGTGTGCACTGCTGTGAAGATTGCAGCTGACCTGGAATCTTTCAACTGTTGTAAGACCTGGCCACCTGCTTTCTGCCCCTGGGTTGGGGGCTAAATTATCCAGTGTCTACTGGGATTGAAAGATACCGTATTAGAGGCCATCTGAATGGCAGTGCCCACCAAGACCATGAAGTGTCATAATAACTCTGATCCCAGAAGAGGCTGCCTCTTGGCCAGTCATTAGGGATCCTGTCCCCATATTGAAAGGACTCATTCCTTTAAGACCGGCTGATGTGATTGGGGAGGACAGGCTGACCCATTCCTGGTCAGTCACAATTAGCCTTGTTCCATGTGAATTTCAAGAGCGTATGGTCTGCATTCTGGCCTTCATTGGAGCCCAGGCCCAGTGGACACCTGCAAGGGATCAAGCACAGAATCCTTTGTGGACCCCAATTTGACAAGCCCAGATCCAGCACCCAAACCATCTGTGAGTGCTAGAGCCAAGCCCACACTTTCAAGACCAAATCCCTGGGGAAGGTGTGCCCTGTGGGGACCTCAATGGCAGTGAAGGCTGCTAGGCGGGGCCCACACACCCTGGTTTTTCTAGCTCTAGTGAGGCTATCTGACTTTCTCCTGTGACCCGCCACAGCAAGACCCTGGTGCAAAGCTGGCTGCTGGAGCTCTGTCTTTGTCTGTGATGGAGAAGTTCAGGGTGTCGCCCACCCAACCTGGAGCTTCAATAGGGCCTGGGCATTGGGGTTTTGAGGGCACTGGTGGGTAATGCCCAAAGTCATACATCCTCGTCATCCTTGAGATCACCTCTGAAAAGCCAGAACACTCTTGCCAAGTGATGCATTCTGGGTTTCATGCTGCTCTCGGTCAGGGTGTCCTTCACATTGTCCTTGATATCATGACACCCGTGTCAGGACTGTGGTGATCAAGCAGACATGCCGCCTGCAGCCCAGGGGCCCAGAGTAGATGATAGCTGGACAGATACATGCATAGATAAATGGACAGATATATAGATGGGCTGTGCCCAAAGACTATATATTACATGGTTCTTGCTAGTTGGTCCAATCCCTTAAATTTCATGGGCTCATGTGGGCAATGTCCTTTCACTGTCCTCTTTTAATCCAAATTTCCTTCTGGATGAATTACTAAACATATGAAGGACTCACCATCCTGTCACCTCTGTGTTCAGCCTATGGCCATGACCAATGGGAAATTATGGGTGTGTTGGGGTAGATTCAGGAGCACCAAGGTGAACTCAGTCTTGTTCTGTCTCAAAGAAAATAAGACGCTGTATGTGGTATGCAAACCTTTAATCCCAGCACTCTGGAGGCAGAAGCCGGTGGATCTTGTTGAGGTCTAGACCATCCTTGTCTGTATATCCTGTTCCAGGATGGTAGAGCTACTGGGAGATGTTGTCTCAAAAGAACAACACAAAACAAAAAAAAAAAAGAAAACCTTACTAAAATCAACAAAAACCTGCAAAACAGCCAGAAGAACAATATACAAAGAAAAGAATAGGTGGATAATACAGGATGATAATTAACATTTGTCTCTGGGCTTGAAGTGTACACGCAGAAACACAGACACACACACACATATACATACACAGGAAGGTTTGCTCACACATACATGTCTGTATCAACACAGAAACACACATGTCACATCTGAATTTAAAATATAATCTCTATATAAGTGTAAAACAAGGAGAGGGAGAAAGTTGGAGTGGTGTTTCTTGTTACATTGACCTCTTTGTCCTTGCTGGATAGAGCCCAAAAGAAAAGGAAAATGCATTCTGCTGCACAGAAGTTAGAGTCCCATGGAAGCCCATATACCAGGACCATAAACATTCCTACCTACCCTGGAGAGCCTCCATGACAGAAAGCCCCCGCAGGTGAGGTTAAAGAAGTGAACTTCATGATGGACATGGTGGTGCCCTCCCTTAATCCCAGCAATCAGGAGGCAGAGGGAGGTAGGTTTATCTCTGTGGCACTTAGGCGAGCCTGGTCAACTTACAGTCCAGCTGCGGCTACAGAGTGAAACCAAACTAAACAAAAAGAAACAAACAAAAAAGAAAAAAACAGAGATCTCCATCCTACAAATGTCGGGAAGCTGGAGTCCTATACCAGGTGCATGATCTGTTCCTACTTCACCTGTTCAAATAAGGCACCTGTCCCATGAAATCAGGGACACCTCATGCTCTCAAGTCCCTACCTCCAAGCACAACAAATGATGGTCAAATAGACCTTCAGGCCGAGAATTTGGGGTACAGTCCACAACATAGCCCGCCTCTTCGTCTGAATTTCTCCCACCATAGTAGACATTGTTGCTCTCTGATCTAAATCATCTCCATTATGTTGACAATGACCCTTTGTGAGATTACAGAGCCCTGACCTCACTTCAAAACACACTCCACATTGGGTATCCAGGCATTCAAGCATGCTTGGCACATCCTTGCTTCCAGCTGTCCCATGCACATGGGTGCTCAGATACAGACTTTGCTGGGGTGGGGGTAGCTGTACGTGTTTCTCGGTGCTGCTTCCATAGGAACCACTCCATATCCAGTCCTCCATCCCCTATAGACACCTTCAGCCCTAGCAATGAGAGAGCATGTGGAGATGCTGCTTCTGGGATCTGGGTACAAAAGTGACTGATATCTTTTTCTTCAAGACTATGTCCTCATCATCACTGAACTGCAAGCTTCGTTAGGAATATGGCTCCAAGATAGTGCAGCTGTCTAACATATCAGAGTACTGTGATGTTTTCAAGGAGATTCCATCAAGTTAAGTTCATGTACATACCCATGAGAGCATCTGGTCTTCTATATCATCTGCAGCCCCTCCTTGCAAATGACTAAATGAAAGAGGAAAGCATGCCAGCTCTGACCCACAGTGTGCCGAGCTCACAGATCCCAAGCAGTGGACGCTCATGACTGATGTTAGCCTCAGACTGATGTGCCCAGGCTCAGTGTCAGGGAAAAGTAAGGCAGAGCATGATAGACACACCTGACATAAGTGTGTGGTCTTTCCAAGCACGCCTTCACATGTGTATGCATCGGCACTCACCAGCACACATACACACACAGCCAACCAAGAGTAAAATATAAAAATATAAATATAAAACGGGACAGATAGGGAGAAGGCCAGAGATGTGTTCCTTGTTACACTGATCACTATGGCTGTTCTGAGGAGTGGCCGTTAGCACTAATGAAGAATGATGCTTCCCAGAATTGAGATCCCCATGGATGTTCACACACAAGAAACCAAAGAGACTTTTACAACCTTACCTGGCGATGACAGAATGTCATTCAAAGATAGGGTAAAAGCTGGGCTTCATCCTCAGTTTTCAGGCTGGAGTCCTACAGCAGGTACTGGCCCAGAATATTCCTCTGAGGTTACCCCCTGGCATGTGGACGGTATCTTCTCCTTGGCGCTTCTCTAGCCAGGTCCTGTACAGGCATCATTTTGGTCTCTGCCTTTTCTACTTCTTCTCACTGGTCCTGTAAGATCAGAGAAACCCCAGGGACAAATTTTGCCTCAGTCACCCCCTTCAAGGAACACTTCACACTCCAGGTCTATCAGGCCTTCAGTCCAACAGGTTTGGGTACAATCTAATCCACAACACAGCCCTACCTGCCAGCTCTTGCTTCTGAATGCCTGTGCACTGCAGTGGATATTCTGGTGGAACTACCAAAACCATGACGACGACCCCTTTGAGAGGTCACAGAGGACTGACATCACTTAATCAGGGCACCTCAATGTGTGTATAGGCTCTCATTTAAGGACCTCCAGGCCTGGGACATTTTTACTCATGGCCAACCCATGCATGTGTGTCAGCAAGGGAACTGTGGGGGACAAATTATGTGTTTGATCCAGAGGCACTTTCCTGGGAAGGCGTCGCTTTGGTCCTTGCCATTCTCACCTCTTCTTATTACACCTGCTCTGCAAGATCAGGGACACCACAAGGACTACACTCTACTTCAGTCCACCTTTTGAAGGCCCCTGTGTCTCTACCTGCACAACAATGATGATTGATCACGATATCAAAACAAAAATGGGGGGTAAGATTCAACCCAGGACACAAACCAAACCTCCCTGCCCATCTGCTCCTGCTTCTGACTTCCAGCCCAGCACAGAATACACTTGATGCTATCAGATAATGGCCACATCCATAACCTTGGCAGAGACCTTTTGAGGTCACAGAGGCCTGGCTTCACTTCAATCGGAGCATGCCAAGGGCATTCATTACTTCCTGACCTGGTGCAGATTTGCTCCCACATGACCCATTCACATGACCTCAGAGGCAGCTTTGGGAGTAGAAAGAAATTTGAGTCAGTCATTCCCTGCTTCATATCCAGCGCCTGTGAGCCTCCTTCCTCTGTAGACACCTTCCTTCCTCAGAGCAGGAGGGCGGGGTATTAAGCCATGCAACAGCATTTCAGCTGATCCCTTCCCCTAGCATGGTTACCTAGTCATTAAAGCTTCAGGGTGTCTTCTATTGCACCTGAGGCTGCGAACAGAGTGCTTGAAACCTTACCACCACTGAATTTCAAGCTTAAGTTTGATAATAGCTCTATGGCAAAGCAGTTGCATAGCATACTACAGTCCTTGATTTGAGCTCCAATGACCCCAACCTAGATTACAGATACTAACCCACATATAGATAGAAATTTACATAGTAGAGAGAGAGACAGGTCAGAGATAGCAGAAGTATAGACAGAATCAGATGGATGGCTGGATGGATAGCTGGATGAACAGATGAGCAGATGAATGGATTGAAGGAGAGAAGACAGACAGGCCACAGGATGCTAACACTGCAGGACAGAAGACAGGCAGCGTATATTGCATGTTCTAAACCCTGGATGCAGGGGCTGGAGAGGTGGATCATCAGATCATCAGTTAAGAACACTGGCTGCTCTTGCAAAGGACTTGACTTTGATTCCCAGCAACCACATACATGGCATCTAACAAGAGTTCTCATTCAAGTTCAAGAGTATCCGATGCCCTCTTCAGACCTCGGGGCACTGCATGAAATGGGTTCATTTATGTATGTGTAGTTAATACATTCCTACACCTAAAATAAAAACAATAATAAATATTTTAAAACTCTGAATTATCAGTGGCAAAGCATCAGTGCTTTCATAAGAAAGAGCTGTGTTTGATTTCTTTACTACTTCTGAGCATTCAAATCAATGACTAACATAACATTGTTATGTGGTCTCTATTGTTGGAAGTAGTGATCCTGTTGCAAAACGTCTACTATATTTCTACCTCACAAGAAATTGGTGAGTGCCTGGGCTGCTTTCTCTGATGCCGACCCAGCTGTACTGCATTTCAAGTCCAGGAACCCCTGTGCTGGAGAGCTTTGCTTGTCAACTTGACACACCTTGCTACAAATGAGAGGGGTCTCATTTGTGAAATTCCCTCCATTGGGTTGGTGGAGGCAGGTTGAGCACAGGCTGGGGAAGCAAGCCAGAAAGAAGTATTCCTCCACGGTATGTATGCTTGTGCCCCTTCCTCTAGGTTCTTGCCCTGAGTTTCCACCTTGGGCTCCCTAAGTGATGAACTATGACTGGGGAGATGTAAGCCAAATAAATCCTTTCCTCCCCAAGTTGGCATTGGTCAGAGTATTATGTGGCAGCTATAGAGAAGCTAACCAATACAGGAATTGCTACTGGAGAGTGGACTCTTGGCTGTAAAAAAATGTGACCATGTGACATTTTGGAGGCATGTGGAAGACTCTGGAAGTTTGGACTAGGAGAGCAGTTGTTTGCTGTAAGCAGAGCTTAATAGGCCATTCTAGTAGCAGCCTGGAAGAAAGTAGTGCCAGGAACGATGTAGCTCCAGAGGGAAATAAGGATTTAAGCAGCAACTGGGATATTTTGGCAGAGTCTCACTTAAGTCTGCCCACAGCCAAAAAGCTTACCTGAGGTGAGAGAAAAAAATGGACTGATTTCTTCGGCGGAGGATATTTCAAGATACCCTAAGTGTGGGGTGGTGGTGCAGCTGTTAATGGTATTATACTGCAGATATAGAGTGAAAAGGAGTAAATGGGGCAGAAATAAATGCAGAGTGTACAGTATAGATTCGAAAAGAGCACTAGAAGGATTCATGTTGGAGCCTAGACCTCTGTTGAAGGAGAGGATGACTTTGATGAGACTGAAGTGATAAAGGAGATGTCTAGAGATCTGTATTTGAGCAATGGAGAGAAATGCTTCCAGGGCAAGACCACACCCCTGTAAGCCTCCAACTTGGGAAAGGAAAGGCTGGAGGGGTTTGCTAGCAAAAAGCCACAGCAGAGAAAAGCTAAGGCTGTGGATGAAGCAGGCTGGGTTCCATCCCAAGATTTCAGTCAACTTGACAGTGTGGTTCACCTAGTACTGGCTCTAGACACAGGAAAGCAAGAGCAAAGGGTTCATTGCTTCATTCTTTGGGGTTTCAGAAAGTTGTCGAGGCCAGGGCAGCTGGCAGCCTCTGCCTCTCTACATGAAGAAGGCCCCCATGAACCACTGTGTGAGGCTGCAAAGGTGAAGCCTGGTTGGCAGTGGAGACCCCAAGAAGATATTTCAGGGTGCCAGAGATGTGAGACGTCTGTCAGGAGAGTAGAGTGCATACTGGAGTGGTACCAGCCCAAGAGAGAGTTGCATGTTGCCCAGCAAAGCTGTAGGGGCTGAGCCTTCTGAGTCCTTGAGAAGTCCAAGAAGTCAGGAGCGGAGTTACTGGATTGTGTGTTTGCCCTGCTAGTGGGCAGTCTTGTTTTGGCTCAGTATTTCCTCACTCCACCCCCATACCTCTGTTTTGGAATGGAAATGTGGATTCAGTTCAGTTGAACATTAGAAGAATGTAATTTGTCTTTTGATCTTACAGGGGATTACACTAAAAAGACTGATTGCCTTGAGTCTCACAAGAGATATGGACTCTGGACTTTTGAAGAGTACTGAGACTGGTGAGGACTATGGGGACTTTGCTGCTTGGATTAAATGCATTTTGCGTTTTTCTATGAGCCTATGGAGGCCAGGGAGTTGAAATGGCACTGTTTGGGGAAGCCCGTCACTGGGGAGGGCTGAGAGAGTTCTTAGGCCCTGCTGGATCTCCAGTAGTTCTGGTTCTTGTGTCTGCTTCAAGATGTGAGCCTCTGCTTTCTGCTCCACCTTTTCCAGCCACTTCCTGCCACCATGTCTCCCCACTATGACTGACTCAAATGCCCTGGGAAATGAAAGTTCCAATAAACTCTTCCATTTATAAGTACCATTGATCATATTCTTTTATCATAGCAACAGAAAAGTATGACAGCCTCCTACCCTCGATAAATACATAATGAGTTTTCAAAGTTGTGTTAACTTTTTCTCATTGCACTGGCAGAATACCCCACAGCAACTTATGGGAGAGGGGTTTATTATGGCTCAACTTGTCATAGGAATGCTCTATTGAGAAAGGAAAGCATGGCAATCGGTGTTCCTCAGTCCCTAGTCGTGACAGCTTATGGCTGCCTCTTCCCTTGTTGCTGGATTTGGAAGCAGAGAGCAGGACTGGAACCCACCCCAAGTGATCCACCTCCACCAGCCAGGCTTGAGGCTCTCCCTAAACAGAACTTCCCAATACAGCAGATCCCTGTACTTGCAACTTCATGCCTGAAGCTCTTCGCATTGCACTGATACCTGGGACTCCAAAAGCCTTCTGTCTCTTTGCTTCTGCCAGCACAAAGAATCGCCTCACATTTGACATTCAGCCGTCTCTATTTACTTTAAGTTAGTCACCTTGGCAACAATCAATGTGCACATATTGATGCATCATTATTAGTCAGGGTTCATATTTTATTTCAGTCTCCTTCATTTTTATGTCATGTTCTTTCCCTACTCCAGCATCTCATCTTGGGTCCTAGGTGATATTTAACTGTTGTGTCTCTTTAGGTGGCTCTTGGCAGTGACAGTTTTCACCCTCTGTATCTGAGGACTGTGATAAGTTTTTGTTTCTTTCTAAGTTTCGGTTTGTTGAGACACAGTCTCCCTGTAGCTCCAGCTGGCCTGGAACTTGCTATGCAGGCCATACCTACTGCCTCTTGACTGAGGTCTTCCTGCCTCTGCCTTCCCAAGTATGGGGTTCAATATGAGCACTATGCTCCCCACCTTTCAGTTTTCAGAGGCAATGATAAGGTATACAATGCCCTTCTACCAGGATTTTTCTTATGTTTTAGTCATCAGGCCAGGGTTATATATTTTCGGGATGAAGATTACAGGCATAATGGACTATCTCCCAGATTCTTATATCATTATTACAAACCCATACTACAATTCTAATGCAAACCACTTAGATTTAGCCCAGATGGCACATTAAGAGCACAGTCCCTAACAAGACTGCCTACACTTTAGTTCCCATAAGTTTGAGAGTTCGGGTCCCCAGGCCACCTATACTTTTCACCAATTGGGTATAAATTCAAGGATTTGTAGGAGTCAGTAGAAATAAGCCATTTTCACAACTCCAGAGAACAGCAAACAACTGCAGCTTTGATTATAAATTGTTATGGCTCGTGTCTTCATTGTCTTCAGAAGGCAGGTATTCAAGTGTGGCTTGCTATTGGGCACCTGTGGGAATACTAGGAAGTGATGGATCCTTTAGCGGGTAAAGTCCAGCAGTTAGAAGTTAGTCACTGGAAGCATGCCGGTAAGGGAAACTTGGGGGCCCAGTTACTTCTCTCTCCCTTTTGCTTCCCGCTGTCATGAGGTGAGTAGCTCTGCTCCACCGTGTGAACCCCATCAGGATCCTCTGCCTCACCACGGCCCCACAATGGAGCCAAATGACCATGGACTGAAACCTCTGATGCTGTGAGCCAAAATCAGATGACTCAGTGGGTAAAGGTATCTGTTGCTAAGCCTAACCACCCAAGTTCAATCAATGGGTCCCCAGAGAACAGACCTGACTCCTCGGAATTGTCCTCTGACTTCCACACATATACACACCAAATAAATAAAAATGTAATAACATTATTGGAATGCTTACATAAGACATAAAAACTGTATATAGTATTGTAAAATTAATTGTATAATGTTTACATACATCCCCTGAAACCTTTATGCTTAAAATCCTGAAAATCTTACTTTTTGAGGCATGCATGACCTAAATATTGTCTATAGTTACCTGACTGTGATCACCAAAACTTTAAAAAATAAATTTAGTTTTTAAAAATTTGATGGGTATGAGTATTTTGCTTAGATGTGTTAGGGCCTGGGACCTATACCACTGGGCGGGATTCTGGCACCCAGAGGAAAAGTCTAGGGGGATGCCTGTGCTCACGGATGCCACCTTAGGATGATGGGCAAAGGCTTCTCGGCCTGACGGAAGGTCTCAGCCCAGGTTGTTCTCAGCCGTGGTGGTTCCGGCTAAATCTCAAGCACCTTCAGGGGAATGGGGCCGCCGCTGCTGGTGGGCGGGTGAGCAGGTGCAGGGTGCTGCGGGGTTCTATGTTTCTGGGCGTGTGAGTGGGCGAGGGCGGAGTGGAGGCGAGGTGTTGAAGGGAGGCTGCGCTCAGTGAGCGCGCCCAGAACAAGAGGCGAGCCGAGAGTGGAGGAGGCGGCGGCGGTGGGAGCGCTCCCCAGAAATGTCGCTGCTGCTGCCACCGCCACAGCTGGTCCTGCTGCCATTGAGGAGGCTACAGAGGAGAGCGACATCGTTAGGTAGGACCTCGCTGCAGGCTCTGTGGGGCCTGCCGGTCCCCTCCCTCCGGGGCCCCTTGCGAGCCGCCGCCGGCTGTAACCAGTTCAAGGGGCTTGGTCCCGGCAGTCGCAGAGCCGAGCCCGGCTGCAGGCTCGGTCCTCGCAGGCCAGGCGGTGGGGACCCAGTCGGCTGAAGGTCAGAGAGGCCAGTGAGGGGCCGCTTTCTCCACAGGTGACTGGCTGGGGTCAGCGGAGGCCTGCTGCTGGCCGCGCTCGTGCCGGCCCCGCCTGGCGCCAGCTCCCCCGCGCCACCTTCTCTCCCCTGGGTCCTGGAGGGTGCGGAGTCTGCTTAAGGCGGGCCGGCTGGCTGCGGTTAACCAGTTCCACCTGGAATGGCCAGTGCGCTGGGCGCCGCGGAAACGCCCTCTCTGCCGCAAACTTAGCCTTTCCGGAGGATAGGCCCTTTTCACTTTTTCTTATCTCCCGGATGTCTCCTTTAGGTTCTCCCCATTCCCATCTGCTCCAGCTTGGAGTAGGGTGTGAGAAGTTGCTCTGCGCCACCCGAACACCGACTCCTGTCGACTACGGCGGGCTTGGGGCTCCGAGACCGAATTTTCGCTGCTGTAACCTCTAAGTTTTCCCTCGGATCCCCACTAAAGAAAAGTATACGGGTGGGGGTGGGGGTGGGGAGCAGCTCGCGAACGCGCGTGCGCTTATCCACGCGTAAATAGTCCCTCACGCTCCCCCACTCCCTCGCGTTATTAAAAATACAAGTGAGGGAGGTACTAGCTCTGCGTGGAGCTGGAAGGTGCTGGGAAGTCTGGAGGAGCGTTAGGACCCATAATAAAATTCCGAGAAAGTTGTAGGGGAGACGTGCAGACTTGTGCCATAACATAGAAATCCATTTTGGACCAGGGCTTAATAAATGACAGAAGTGTTCTAAATCTAGACCAGAATAGACACGTGGGTTTTTGGACGCACTTCTAAATTTAAGTTTCCATCAATATTTTGCTTTGGTGATAGTAGCGAGCAAGGACATTTAAAAAATGTTGAAGTGTGAAATTGTTATCTTTGTTCACTAGACTTTGCGAATGTTGCCTTCCGCAGGTGTGTTTGAGGTGGGAAGTGCTGGTTCAACCTAAACCCAAAACCAGTATCCCAATTTGAACTGAATGTTAGATGTTTATTTGTATTGAGATCATTCATTTCATGGAAGATTTCTCTCAATCTTCATTTAAAACGGTTCTTTCAAGCCATCCTTACAATCCTCTGGGTAACTGTTGTGAAAATTTTTGGCTTAAATACAGACTTAGTAAAATGTGTCTGGAACTGTTTACTGTCAGTTCCAGTTTACTGGTACCTTATAGTACTCTTAGTATTTTTACATAATGATATTAATAGTATAGATAACCTACAGTTTGCAGAGAAAAATTTTCTTCCATTTTAAATTTCTCATTTTTTTTCTCCTTTATTTTGTAATTGACCCAATTTCTCCTATCTAAACAGAGGAAGAAAATGGTAAGTGTGGGTCACCAAAAACTTGCAAAGGCATAGCAATACTTTGTGATTAAAGATTGACTTGAAAGACTAAGAATGTATGTGCTTTTGACTTCAAGAAATAGAGTAATTGATCTGATTGATTTAAAGCAGAATAAAATAGTGTAGTTAAATAGATAACTATTGATTTGGTTGTCTTTTTTTAGACTACATTCTTTAGTTCAAATCAGCATGTCTTTACCATTCTTCATACATTATTAAGAGCATTGGGAGTG
The DNA here is from genome assembly GCA_035773235.1 of Eospalax fontanierii. Lineage (NCBI taxonomy): Eukaryota > Metazoa > Chordata > Mammalia > Rodentia > Spalacidae > Eospalax > Eospalax fontanierii. The sequence goes on along the minus strand of JAJHUQ010000041.1, from coordinate 2,324,171 downwards.
GGCTTAGTTACATGTGGATAGGAAAAACTGTCAAAAAATTTTATCATTGTTTTAGTGTTCCTCTGTCCATTTGAACTATATTGACAATTAGAATTTTTCTTCCTTGTGCAGGTAGGGATTGAAATCAGGGCTGAACTCTATCTCCAGGCCTTTTCAAAATTAATACACTTAATTCCCTCACATGCTATTTGCTTAGTACACTTTTCGAGAAAAATAACTTTCACCTTTAAAGTTAAGGTTTTTCTACAGAATGACTTACTGTTTTTATCTTTTATTTTAGATTTGAAATTATGGTTCAGTTTGAATAATAGTTTTGTGGATCCCCCCCCACACCTTTATTCTGCTATCTGGAATTGAATCCAGGCTCTTGAGCATACTAGGTGATCACTACCAACTGAGCTATAGCCTTAGGCCTTAACTTATTTTTTTTAATTGAAAGAAAATTATATCTCAAGACTATACTAAACTTTTTCAGTATTATCAGAGCATAAGATAAATGTTGCTTTTATTATTCATTCCTTAAATATGAAATGGCATAATGATTTTCTTAGTGGTTACAGAATAAATTTTATTGGAAATTTAGTTTCCATAAGTATTATTTTAAAACAGTTCATTTGGACTATAGGATCCATAGTTTTTTCTTTGCACATGAAGCAGGCAATGTAGTTGACTCAAGAAGCATTATGTAGTGCTGTTTCATGATTGTAATGTCCATTAAAAGTTCAAGAAGGAAATAGGATTTCTAAAAGATCTGTGAAGAAATTTTAATAGTCATCACTTGATAATTTTAGTAATCAGCCTTTTATTTGAGTTCAGATTTTTATGATCATTTTATGGAACTAGGAAAAGTGCTAGAGTATGTATGGCTTGGTGTAGAACAGTTAGACCTAGCATGGACAGGGCTCTTGGTTCATTCCCTACAACTGCAAATAGTAAGAAAATGAGAAACTTTTAAAAATCAAAAGTAAAATGTAAAATATGTACTTTGAGTTTCAAACTGTTTTTTAGATCCATAGGGTATTTCTCCTCAATGCCCTGAGACTTCTGACAAGTTACTCTCCCAAATCAAGGCAAGCTACTGTTTTTACCCTTGAAAGTTAGTCTTCATAAAAAGTGTGTTCATTAAACTGATTACTTTTATTTGGTACTTAATAATATGTTCTGGGATTACAAAGATAAATTGGAGGTAATGGGGTAGCCCAAACTTTACTGAAAGGCAGTGACTCTACAAGAGTAAATGGATAAAAGTATTTTGAAGTGCAGAAAAGAGAACAACTATTTCTATCATTATCTCATTGGAAATTCTTCCCAGAAGAAAATACTTTTGAGTGTTTTAGCTGCAAGTGTTTAGCTGCAGTCTGTTTGATTGTGGGAGAAAAATAAAGATTGGTTCTTTTTTCTTTTTCCCTCTGCATTCTGGAAGCTGCCTGTCCACAATGCCTAAGATAGGATGTGCAATAAAGCAGATTAACTTGGTCTTACCTTTAGAATTAGAGGTATTACTTGAGAAAAATTATATGTAACTTTTTATTTCATGGTTAAAATATGAGTAAGACTTTTTTTCAAGCTTATGTAGAGTTAATGTCAAAAATGAGTATTTTTTCTAGCTTCAGATTAGATTTATCATATTAACCCTAGCAAATTATTTTATCGAACAGCTAGACACTGAGCAATATAACAAAGTATGAACTATCCGGGCGCAGTGGCACAAGCCTTTAATTCCAGCACTGGGGAAGCAGAGGCAGGTGAATCTCTGTGACTTCAAGGCCAGCTTGATCTACCAAGTTCTAGGCCAGCTAAGGCTTCAAGACTACAAGGAGACCCTGTCTCAAAAAGATAAAAAAAAAATGTATGATCTATAGTATCCTTAAAAATCTCTTGAGTTCATACTTTTGAGGGAGAAAGCTTAAAAAATGGGACAACATAGGAATAGTTAAATGCTAGTTTAGTATAGAGTAGATGAATTATGGTGCACAGTAGTACACTGCTGATTAAAATTTGATATAAATGAGCTTAGATGAAAGAAGTAGTACTTGAAAGTAGTACATAGTTAGGATAGTGAGGAAGAAAAAAAGACATTGAGACAGTAATGACTGGACCAACAGTACATGGGAAGTATAGGCCAGATTGGAAGTGAGAACATAGAAGGTAAAGATGTCAGAAATCAATTTGAACCACATGAACTAAACTGAAAGATTAGGGGAAAATACTAATGCAAGATTAATTTTAAAAAACCCAAACACTTCTTTGTTTCTGACATGGATTAGTTTTATCTGCTTTCTTCTTGTTCATTATGCCCTTTATTGATTTCCATGCTTACCTTTTCAGAGCCAAGTCAACACTTCTTTTTGGTTGTTGACTGTTTAAGATAGAAAATTAACATTCCCGTAGTCCAGAGAACTGAAAGATTTAGATTCCTGCCCTTCTAGATCTGACTAAGTACAGGATCCTTTAGATGTTACTAAGAATATCAGGTGGTCTTAATAATTTTCTGAAGTTTATGGTCTTGTTACTCATCTTGATTGTCCCTCATTTCATTACTCACATTTCATTTGTCTTTGGAGATAACACCTGGAACTCAGGTGATATCACCATCTGTTGCTAAAACTGATTAGCTTTTCACTAAGAAACACTGAGTCATTTATTTCATATGTCCAGTGCCAATCACTAAGCTCTCTAGGGTTTCTCTTTTCAGTTCTACTAAGACAGTTCAGGTGAAACTTAGAGTGTTTATCCATTTGGGGGATTTTTATCCTATCAAATTCAGTCTTGTATTTTACTTTTAGACTATTCTAAATGTCTACCTCTAGTTTTCCATTAAGGAGGATATATTTTATGCATATTTTATATCTAGCCTTATTTGTCTACTTTCCAGTGTGGCTATGGTGCTTAATCATGCCACACTAGTCACAAATCTGGAATGACTTCTCAAACCCAGTCTCTTTTCTAAGGTTTATTCAAATCTTTTCTATTCACAAAAATTCTTCATTTATCTCAGGTTCATAAATAATGGCCTTTGTGTCAGACCTGGCCTACCTGTTTTCTTCGTGGATTTTTTACATTATGAAATGGCTAGCAAGAAATTAAAAGAATATTATTTTGTAATATGTGAAAATCATGAAATTCAAATATCTGTGTTTTTAAAGAAGGTTAAATAGTAATACATCAAGACCGTTTATTTCCTATGATTGTTTTTATATTATGGCTGAATTGAGCAATATGTCAGACACTGTAAGTAAGCTTACTTAACTGCGTGTCCCCTTATAGAGAAGTTGTCCAAACTCCGGTCTATTGCAGCTTGTAACTTACCTTTCATTTCTTTGAATTCATACTGCACTTTTCAACTCCACGACAGTTGCTTTTATCTCCTTAGCTATGGTACTATAAAGATGTTTTCTTTCTTTTAAGACAAGGTCTTATATATCCCAGGCTGGTTTTCTATCTTGCTATTTAGCCAAGGATAACCTTGAATTTCTCATCCCCTTGCCTTCTGCAGTTGTGCTGTGATTACAGACATGTATCACCATGTCTGATGATATGTTTAGATTTATTGAGACAGGCTCTTACTTTTTTTTAGCCCAGGCTGTTCTAGAAATTACTGTGTAGCCCAGACTGGCCTCGAATGCATGATGATCCTCCTGCTTCAGCTTCCTAAGTGCTGAGGCTACAGATAGAGCCACATTAACGAGCCAAGATTCTTATAAAATATAGTGTGGTAAATGCTTTTTAGCTCCCTAACATGTTAAAAAAAAATCCATGTTTTAAAATTCTATACTCCTTCCTGTGCCAAATAAGACCTGCTATTATTTTCATCAAGTATTCCTTTTAAAAGATTGTAGGACTTCAGGCCAGTGAAATGGCTCAGTGTTTAAAGGTGATTGCTGTCAAACCTGACTATGTGTTTGATCCCCAGATTCACATGCTGGAAGGAGAGATCTGACTCCTGCGAGTTATCCTCCATACATGCCTTTAAGGCCTGCACTCAAATTCATACAAAATAAATAAAATGTAATGTAAGTTGGAAAAAAAAAAGTGAAACCTTGCCTGGAGTCATAGTCATTTACATAATGAAAATAATGGGTCCTTTTCTGTGTAGCATTACAATATTGAATGTAAAAGTATGCCATTTTCCCACTTCTTAGTTCTTTAAAGGAAAAGAGGTGAGCATGTTTGTGGTACATGGACCTCCTTATGCCCTCTACCTTTTACATTTCTGACATAACAGATTAGTAACTAAGTATAGGAAATACAAATTGTTTTCTTAGGTTGATATAAATGAGATGACCTTTGGTGCTTTTGTTTTCACTACAGAATAAGGAAGTGAAGTAGGAGGAATTTGGAATCACTTTCACATAAAGGCCCAGAGGAAGATGTAGACTTAATAATAATCTGTTTGGGAATAGTGTAGCTGGTTAACAAATGCTTTCAGCAGTGAACTCTCCCCCAGACCTCCAACAGTAATTTGAAATGTCAAAAGAGAAACGCCTAACAGCAGTTGAATAGAACTTGGGAAACTCCCAGAGTCCTGCCTGTTTAGATACTCCTGGAAGTAATGTTCAGGCTCACTGTTGATAAACTCATAGTGTAGTATAGGTTAGTGATCAAACTATAGCCCCAGCTGGCCTGGAACTAGTTATGTAGACCTTGAACTCACAGAGCTCTTCTCTGCCTCTCCCTCCCCAGTGCTGGCATTAAAGGACTGATTAGAATATTCTTACTAGATTTTATAAACCTGTAGTGTTAAGAGTGTGTCCATTTTTGTTGGTTGTGCCTACAGTTGTGACTTCAGAACTATATATTGGTTTTAGAACTGAGTGTGGTGAGCCTGGACATTGATTCATTTATTATTCATCAAATATTGTACACCCTCTGTTGTGTCAGGTGCTTGGAGATTGAGTACGAAGAAAACATTCCAGTGCTTCCAGATTACTTAGTTATTACATAAGTTACTGTATTTTTTTGATAGATTCTCTTCATTCACTGAGTATAGTCTGTCTAAAGGCTAATTCGTAAAAATGATTTCTTGCTGCTACTTTAAATTCTATGCTTTTGTGAGAGAAATCTCAGTTCAAAGGTAAAATAAGACATGATTTATTGACTCCTAGAAATATTATTAACATTGTTGACTTACTTACCTATCTTATATATGCTAAAATTTCTCCGTATAACAATGAAAAATTTGTCATTGAGAATTAGCAATACAAAAGAAATATCAGTATTGTTTTTTCTTTTAGAATGAAATTGACTTTAAATTTTTTTAAATTTATTTTTATTTTACATGTGTGTTAATGCCTGCATGTGTGTAAATGCACTGGTGTTATACACTGCCTACAGAGGACAAAAGTAGGCATCAGATTTCCTGGATCCATAGCTACGGACAGTTTTTAGGCACCATGTGGGTCCTGGGATTTGAACCCAGGTTTTCTGCAGAAACAGCCACTGTTTTTAACCACTGAGCCATCTCCTCCAGCCCAGAAGTTGATTTTAAGATTTAATTCTTAAGCTAGTTTGGATAAGATTTCTTTAGGTTTTGGAATATAGGATAGTCTTTAGGTTAGGTCTGTGTTTTGTGCTTATTTGGTTACTTATGGAAGTTTATTTAAGATTGAGCAAATAACAGAAGTTTATAATGCCTTCATTTTCTAAAAAGTTTTCATTTGTTAAGATTTATGCATCAATATAAGGACCTTTAATGTGGGAAGTACCATTCTAATTTTGTGAGCTATACTAATGAAATAAACGAAGATTTGTGCCTTTCTAACACATTATTTAAATCTGAAATGATGGAGAAGATATAGTTAATTAATAATTAAGTTACATATAATCTTTGGAAGTACTGGGAAAAGAACAAAGGCAAGAACATGTTAAGCATGGTATCTTCCTCAGTGCGACTGAAGCAGGATGAGAATTTGGGAAAGTGCTTTTAGAGTGGGTCAGGGAGGTAAAAGTAAGTTGGAAAAGATAGATATTGTAGTAGTGGGGCATTTTGAAAGGACTTTTATCTTTAGAATTACTGGTATGTTTTGAACAGAAGAATGGCGGGCTCTTGATTTATATTTTAAAATGAACCTGACTGCTCTGTTAGGAATAGAGTAGGAAAAGGGAACAGGAATTATACAAGTAAATGATTTAGAGTACTTTCGAGTAATCTTGTGCCCAGCATGGATCTCAGTTATAGCAATAAAGGTATCAGGGACTGCTAAATTATGTATTTTAAAGATGGGACCAGAATGGCAAAGCAAAAATAATGTAAAGGCATAAACATTTTGAAAATTACACCTTTTATTTAAAACAATTTTATGAAAAAGTTCAAAACATTTTAATGATTAATGCTTAATAGATTTATGTGTCCTAATTGATAGTAATTGTGTATACATGGAGCACAGTTTGGCATTTCCATACATGTGATAAATGATTAGATCATGGTAATTGACATGTTTACCACCTCAGGCATTTCTTTGTGTTAAGAACATTCTGAGTTCTTTCTGCCAGTTATCTTGAAATATCAATTGTTGTCAGCTCTGGCTAGTCTACTGTGCTGTAGAATATTCAGTTACTTCCATTTTCCAAAAGCACCTCAATACTAACCATCCTTTCCTCATTCCTCCCTCCTCTCACACTGTTCCCAGGCTCTGGTTACTAGAATTCTATTCTCTAAAAATGTTTTGGTTTAAATTCTGAATTCTAGAAATCTATTTTTCATTTTTTCTAGATTTCTTGTATAACTTTTTTAATTTATAGAAAGCTACTTCATGTTAATTAAACGCCACTAAAAGGAACATTTAGTATATGACTAACCTAGTGAATTTTTAGAAAACTTAATTCTGGAAATGGCTTCATTTTGACAGACAAGTATAAGATAGTTTCACCCAAATATATAGGTATTATCATTATTAGATCATCATTAATATAGGTATTATCATTAATTTCTGTAAAGGTAATTAAATTGAAGTACTTTCTTGACTTAAACCATAAATTTCTAAGGTAACCTTAAAGGCAAAATTAGAGCATGCAATGCATATTATTAAAAGCAGTACTATAATTGAGTATGAAGAAAGGATCCTACCCATATAATTTCATGTAGGTCATGGCTACTTTTTTCTTAATTTCCTCATAAGAAAAACATAAGCATTATACTAGATATTATGAGAATAAATTACTCTGTGTGAAATAAGTTACATAAAAAACACAGAAGATATATATGCTTAATTAACAAATTAAATCTGAACATCCCATGTACAGATGAAGTGTAGTAGTATGATCATTAATTTATTAGAGATTTTTGTTCTTTATCCATAAAAAAGCCCCCCCCAACTACTTTGATTAGTTAATGGAGTGCAATTTTGATTAGCGAATAATTTATATATAAAACAAACCCCTTTTTAAGACCAAGGTGTCAGGCTTTTTCTAGATTAGGCTCTCTCAAACTATTTGGGAATCCTTTGTTTCAAACTAAGATTTCTATGTTAAACTTGTAAGTCAGATAAAAGCTGAGAAAAAAGGAAAACTATTTGCTTAACATCCTTCTTTCCTACCCCTAGATAAATTTTTCCATCATCGTTTAAAAATCACTGTATAGTGACTAATGTTACAAACTCTGGAGCTGACTTCATAATAGCAGCAAGTAGTTTGTCTTATAGCCCTGCTACAAGGATGGACTTGGGTGTTTTTCACTGTATCTAATTGGGAACTAACTGTGAATAAGTGTGAATACCATAACAGTCATGGGAAACTTCCTTATTTTATATTTAAACTTTAAATATTCATGATTCAAAGATTACTACTGTTAATTAAGATGTACTGAAGCCTTAAAATTAAGCAGCAGTTGATTTAGCCTCTATATAGTAAGTTTTGTCTATTAGAAACAAAGCATTACAGTTTTCAGTGATAGGGTGATGATTTATGAAACTCATAAATGTTTATTTTCATTTAACATTATGACCTTTTACTTTCTAAAACTTTAAAAATACATTTTATGGGACTGGAGAGATGGCTCGGTGTTTAAGAGCACTGACTGCTCTTGTAGAGGCCCGGGGTTTGTTTCCCAGCACCCACATGGCAACTCACAACTGTTTATAACTCCAGTTCCAGGGGATCCAGTGCCCTCTTACGACCTCTATGCACATTACACACCATGAGTACACTTACATGGAGGCAATAAACACATAAAATAAAAATAATAAAACTTTTTAAAATTACGTTTTGTGATTTTTTTTAAATTTCACTCTTAACCTTTTCATAGTAAGCTACAGATTATGTAGCAGTATTTTGGAGTTTATGGTATAGGAGAACAGAAGTGAGTCATCTCCCTGTTTTTTTCTGGGCTCAAAACCATGAGCTCATATAATCTACTCTACCACTGAGCTACATCCCCCTCCTCAAGTCTTAACTTTCAGTAATAGTATCCAGAAATGCATTGTTTGGATAAGCATATATAAGAAATACTAATAAAAATTATGATGGGATTAGGTTTTAATTAAAAAGTTTTCTATACTAAAGTCCTCCTTCTCTTCCTCCTCCCTCCCCCCCCCCCCGTCCTGCTTTCTCCAAAAAATTTTTTTCTTTGTGGATGTGGGGGGGTAAAATTTGATAGATTGCACAAAAATGTTGAAACATAACTGATAAAACTTTGTAAAATTAAAAAAAAATCTTACTGAATTTATATGAAATTTTATTTTGGGAGTAAGTTTTGCAGAACTCTGTAGTAGAAAACCCAATTCATCAGGCTGGAGATATAGCTGTTTGGAATATTTCCTTATAGCATATATAGGGCCTTTGATTTCTCTGACACTGTAAAAGAAACTGAGCAGAAGTTGTAAGGCAGTTGAAAAGGGAGTACATTTTAGTTATTATCAACAGTCACGGAAACTCAGGAAAATTAAAGAAGGGGAAATAATTAGTTGTTTCTTCAAACATATAAGAAGGAGTAATTAGAGGCTACATGTATATTTGGTACTAGGGGTTCATTTTAAAGTTTGTGGGACTTTTGATTTTTATGTTTAATAGTTTTATTGTTAGATTTGCCTTAAATTTTAAGGTCATTTTGCATTTATAAAAGTAAATTGTAAACATTTTATATGGTTTTTTAAAATATGTCAAACATTCTTAGGCTTATTATTTTGCATAATTTGTTATGAACATCTTTACTGTGTAATTCAATATGCATAACTCATTAAGATTTTCCCTTTCTTTCTACGAAGATGATCTATCTGATCTTGAAGACCTTTCTGTACAAATGAGGGAATTACAAATTCTGAATTTCTGGATCTGTATTTTGAAATTATTTTTTTTTCAGCATGAAAAGTATATGTGATTACCTTTATGAATGTAGAGACATGAGAAAAGAGTTATGATGGCAAAAAACAAAGAGCCTCATCCCGCATCCTATACTATCAGTGTAGTTGGACTCTCTGGAACTGAAAAAGACAAAGGTAATTGTGAAGTTGGAAAATCTTGTTTGTGCAATAGATTCGTGTGCTCAAAAGCAGATGAGTATTATCCAGAGCATACTTCTGTGCTTAGTACCATTGACTTTGGAGGATGAGTAGTAAACAATGATCACTTTTTATACTGGGGTGAAAAAACACAAAATGGTGAAGACGGAGTAGAATACAGAATTCATGTAATTGAGCAGAGTTCATTGATGACCAGACTTTCTTGCCTCATCGAAGTACAAATGTGCAACCATATATAAAACGTGCAGCTGCCTCTAAATTGCAGTCAGCAGAAAAACTAATGTATATTTACACTGATCAGCTAGGCTTGGAGCAAGGCTTTGAACAGAAGCAAATGCCGGAAGGGAAACTCAACATAGATGGATTTTTATTGTGTACTGACGTAAGTCAAGAATGTAAGAGGAATTTTGATGATCAACTTAAATTTGTGAATAACCTCTTTGTCCAGCTATCAAAATCAAAAAAGCCTATAATAATAGCAGCAACTAAATGTGATGAATGTGTGGATCATTATCTTAGAGAAGTTCAAGCATTTGTTTCAAGCAAAAAGAACCTTCTTGTAGTGAAAACATCAGCACAATTTAATGTCAACATTGAGACCTGTTTCACTGCATTGGTATAGATGTTGGATACCTCTATTTGGTGTCAGTCTTTTTTGTTTGTGCTAAAGTGTTGAATTGGCTTTCAGGTAAAAGTTATACCTTCATTTGAGTTGTCACATTCTCAGGCCATCTTTTGGAGTTCTTTTCAAAGTTGCCTTACACTCATAATACTGTTGTATGACACTGTTCCTGGGGAGACATGAATAAATGTCTGCTCACCCCAGTTAGGGAACCAATTATAAGTTTTATTGGAGTTACTTACCAGGAGCATGGATGAGGGGCCATATACACAAGCAGAAATTACTCAGATATCTGCATCATCAAAGTCCACCCCATCATGGGTGACAAGTCACAGAAGCAGGAAACCTGGAGCTCACTGTTCAACCTATAGGCAACTCAATAGATTGAAGAGTATTTCTTCCAGACAGCTCTGCTGATAAGGGCCTCTTTTACACAGACTCAGCTTGTCTAAGAGTTTCTCAGCAGTCCTTAATGACTTGGGGAAAGAGAGGCCAGTGATTCTGGTCTGTTTCAGGGACTTCCTGAAACCTTTGAGTTGTTTGCTTCTTGAACTTAAGGAACTTCCTTGTAGGATGGAATATTTTACCTCCCCTTAGAGTATCCTGTGTCTTAAGAAACTTCCTTCCAGGATGAACTGTCCTCTCTTGGAGGATATTGCTTCATAACACATTGCTTTAATTATTAGATTTATACTTTGTATATTTGGACCCTCAGGATTTCATGGGAGATTTTAGATCTTTAATTTTAAAGTTTGATGTCACGTATTTGGTTCTAGACAATGGTTTTCAAAAGATAGACGTAGGTTATAATGTAACTTCATAGATAAGGCTTTGTGCTGAAACTATATTTTGAGGCTATATATTTAAGTATGCACAGTGAGTGAGATGCTTTGGCTCTCTTTAGAGTTAACTATAAACCCATCCATTTCATTTTTTTCTTTCATGTATTATAGAATGGCTGGAACACTGCCGTGCACCTGGGTTTTGTTTTGTTTGTTGTTTGTTTTGTAGGGCTAAGGATAAAACCCAGGGCCTTGAAGATGCTGCAAAGTGTTTTACCACTAAGCTATGTTCCCAGCCCTGCTTTTTTTTTCATAGTATGTACTGGATTTGAGTAATTAAAGTTGTCTTGGTTGTTAGAAGCTGATAAAGGCTATAAAAATGTGAAGATTTATATCCCTTAAAGAGCTGAAGTGTTAGTCTGGGAGATTATAAACCATGTCATTGGGGAAGTGTTAGGAAAAGTATTGTTAGAACAATTGAAATATTATATTATCTCATATTAAATATTGAAATTGAAATATTAATGACATTGCATTATACGGTTCTTTTCTAAACTATAGAGCTAGTTTAGAACTAAAATTCATTAAATATCTAGGAAAATATAATTTGATAATTTGCCTAAATAAAAAACTGAATTCTGTTGTAGCTATTTAAAATTGTGAGATTGCGGTTTAATTTTCCACTAAGGAAATAACTGATCCAGATAATTTGAGGGGACAGGGGGATAAAGTTTCAAGAAGCTGGTAGGTCATTCTGGTGTTATACAAATCATTTCAGAATACAAAGCAAAGGAATAAGTCTCCAATTCATTCTCTTGTCCTGATTTTATAACCAGACAAGGAAGGTATAAGAAAGGAAAAGTACATACCTATCTCATTCATTAGAATGAGTACAAAAATCTTAAATAAAGCACAGGTCCACACACCCCCTTAACTGTGGGTTTGGAAATCCCGTAACTTTTGTTTTGGAAGTCTTGCCTTGTTAGCCCAGGCTGTCTTCAAACTCTTGAGTCTCTTGCTTCCACCTTTCAGGTTGATGGAATTAAAGTCATGCTTCACCAGGACAGGCTGTCTTCCTTACGTGTTTTAGGTGAGGAGTTTTGGACCTATTAGTGACCAAAAACATCAAACAGTATATAAAAAGAAAATCTTAACCAATTTATGTTTATATTGCATGTGCAGAAGATGGATTGTTATTTAAAATTCTATTATTTGTTCTATAAATAAAAAGGAAGAAGAATTATAGTGGCAGTAAATGGAGAAAAAAAATCTTTCATGGACAGATTACTGATTTAGGAACATAAGATAGATACTTTAGAATGTAAATCTTGAGTTTAGAAATATTGGATCCTGTAGAACAGCAACAGTCTTTATTAAATAAAACGGCTTTTTAAGATAAATGTTATTGTTACAGGCAGGACTCTGAGTCTAGGGGGCAGAAGCTGTTATTTTCAGGTCCTTGTGCCCCTATACAATGAATTTTACAGAGACATATACATAGTTACAGGAAAGGAGACGGTTTATTAAAATACAGAGGAACTTGGAGGCATGTCATATCTGCTTGTGGTCATAGAGCTAGAGGGGAAAAGGGCCTAGGTGATGTCCTTGGCAATCTTTTATGGGTTGTTGACATAGTACTTGTCCTCTTCCTAGTTCTTGTCATGTGGGCTTTTCAGAGCATGCTCCCTTGACTGAATGATGCTCAGAGAAAGGAAGAGCTGCCAGTCTTTCTGAGGCTACCTTTCATATGCTAATCAACTTCTATGCTTCTGCTGTACTATTAATCAAATAATGGCAGCCAACATTTTCACTTGATTTGTAAATTGTTCCTTTTAGATATAAAGGTAGTAAAACATATGAAATATAACTGTTTGAAGTTTTTTCCAAGCATAGAAATAATAGGGAAGGTGTACTTTCCCTTTTAGTATATAGTGCCTAACCTCTTTTTGTTTTCTGGATTCTCACTGAGTAGCCTTGACTGGCTTGGAACTCACTATGTAGACTATGCTGGCCTCATACACAGAGGTCTGCCTTTCTCTGTCTCCCCAGTGCTGGGATTAAAGGCCAGGCACATCCAGTTAACCTCTTAACAATCCTTAAGTGTGTCCATATTCACCTTTGAAGGAATCGGGACCTTTACAAATGTTTCCTCCCTCTTCCTCTTTGTCTTTCACTATTAGATGGAGGGTTGAACCTATACCTGCTTTCATTTTTCCCCCTAATGTTTAACCTGTTTTCTGTGAATATCTATTGCTTGGGTTAATAATTATAAACATTATTTTGTAGATGCACTCTTAAGGGATAATGGAAGTCATATTTGGTAGAAAGTATCTTTAGAAGAATGAAAGTTTTTTTTCTCCAAACCTTTAACCAATATCTTTTTTTTAAGTCTCCTTTGTCCTGCTTGAATTCAGCCCTATATCTCCAAGTCAGTAACACTCTGATCAGAGAAATCGAAATAAACTACTGAATTTTTGTCTGAGACTTTATCCCAAGAGTGCTGGGTAATTTTTAAAGGATGAAAACTACTGTGGACAAGATTAGTATCATATAAGTATATTGTACTATAATCAGTTGAAGTCAGTATAAATGTATGTCTTTGTTTTTGTAATGTCAATAAAAGAGCTTTTAATAAGGTAATTCATTTAGTAATTACAACTTATTTTGAACCAGGAGACTTATTTTATTTAATAAGTTTTTATTAAAAAACTTACTATGACTGAATAATGTTAGAAGCTAATATAGGGATAACTTAACTGTTGGCTAGGTTTCCTAAGGAGTTCTCTAATAAAATTGATTTTTTAAAAAGATCTAAATATGTATTATATTTTGAACAAGATTTCACAAAACTGAATTTTTCCTATATCTTTGTCTTACCTGGGAAGTATTTGCTGAGGCTTTCTTTAGTAACTATTTCTTTTGCTTTCTTACTAATTGGCTCAAATGGTCTACCTTTGATGATTACCTAGCTCTCTATAGAGTTCATAATTTTCCATAAAGTTAAATGATGTCTTGTCATACCTGTACCTATAGTCCCAGCTACTTGGGAGACTAAGGCAGGAGACTCTCCTTGTACTAAGAAATTTGAGAATGACTTGGTTAATATAAAAGACTTCATCTTAAAATTGGTTTCTTTTATAGCATCAATTTATGGTGCTGTACAGATGTATAGTGTAGGCATTTTCACTTACATTTTGCCGTTTGCCGTTTCTTGAATTTGTTCTGTTCTATACTGTATATTTTACCATGATTTATTGCCTTTCAGATTCAGATTGAAATATACTTAGCTAAAGTATATTTCTAATTTATATTTTACTGAGACTTAAAATAAGTTGCTTATTTCTGAAGCAGATTAATTGTACCTATTAGGAATATGTATCAAGGAGGCATTGAACTCTTATAATATAGAATTTTCTAATTATATCAAATGGACAGTTGTTACTATTGGAAGACAGGCAAATTTTATAAGATTTCTGGAATTTTGTACTAATTATAGTATGCTGCAACTTATCCTACTCAATTCTGGAAAAACTTTTATTATTTCTAGCTCTAATGCTTTGCTCTTATCTTAGTTGATATGGTGAAGGAGTTTTCATATAAGCAGAACTTAATTTGTGACGTCCAAAAAACTGGAATTCTAAGTGTGGTGATGTGCTTGTGAGACTAAGACTCTAGAATCTTGAGGTAACTTTGGCTACTTCTCTCAAAGCAAAACAAGATAAACTTCTGTAGAAAAACAAAAGGTTTCTTTATAGGAGTAATTTGTCATGTTTCTAAACCTTAGGACAAAATACAAGGGGTTTGGAAAAATCTTGTGATTCTAATTTTGTCCAAATATAAGAAATTATTATATATTTTGTACAAAATAATTGATAATTGTTTGGAACTTTTGAAAATTGTTCTTGGCCTTTGAAAATCCGAGAGAAAGATTTGAATTTTTCCTCTAGAAAAAGTATGTATAAACAGTTTTACGAGAGTTTTAAAGTTTCACCTGCCTTCTAAATAGGCCTGTGACCACAGAACTCTATTGTTACAAGATGTGAGAGAGAAGGAAGACACTCAGTTCTTTTTTTTCTTTTTATCTTTTTGAGACATATTCTCCTTGTAGCCACAGTTGGCCTGGACCTTGCTATGTAGACCAGGAAGGCCTTGGTCTCACAGAGATTCATCTGCCTCTGCCTCCCAAGTGCTGGGATTAAAGGCATGTGCCACCACATCCAGCGATTTTCTTTATTCTTCATTAATACACTGACTAGCAGACATTAGTTTATGTAAGTAAAGCATTTAAAGGTATTTGGTAGGTCTTACAGGAACCAAAGGGAAGGACAGTAGTTTAAGAATGAAATGTTTGGTATAATATAAAATTTCTTTTGAATATATTTGAATATAACTATTTGGAGAAGCCTGGTGGAAATCTACCTGTTCATTTATATAGTTAGGTTTTGGTAGGACCCTGTTCAGGTGACTCTAGGTTCATATGTTGTTATTTAAGTTGTTAATGGAGCTAATAAAATAATCTACCAGGTGAATTACAGATGTTGAAATAGTTTTTTTGGAAGATACCATCTCAGAGAATAAAGTTTTATTTTCTCTTCCCTCATTTTGCTTATGATTAGTCCAGTTCTCTTTTAGGGACAAGTCCATGTCTTCCAAACCCTATTTGGACTCTCAGTATCTTAGAGCTTTTATAGACTTCAAAATGGAATTAAATCAACCTTCATAGAGTCCTGGCTCCACTAAATACTTATACTGATGTGTTCTACTACAACATAATACTTCTTCCTTCCCATGTAATTGCTTTACATTATGGCCAAATAAATTTCACCTACACTATAAGAATTTTAAAAGCAATCAATTAAGATTATCATTTATTTTGGTATGATCTACAAAAGCAATTCTCTACATAGATTCTTGCAATGCTGTTGGTTTTGAAATGGAGTTTTCCTCTGTTGCCCAAGATGAACTCAAGTGATTTTCCTTTCTCTGCCTCCTGAGTGCTGCTGGGATTATTACCATTCCTGGCTTCAGTTTCTTCTTCTTCTTCACCATTTTTTTTAAGTTAAAATTCTCAGACTTCTCAGGAATGTTATACAAAATTTGAACTCTTAGCCCTTAGTTTTACTAGCCGATTTTGGTGGTTCTTAGTGTAATACTGCCCTCCAGGGAGCATGTGGCAATGTCTGACTGTCACCAGTGGGTTTGAGTATTGGTCCTGGAATATAATGAACAGAAGTCAAAAGTGCTGCCTGGTATATAATGAACTGAAGTCAAAAGTGCTGCTGAACATTCCAGAAGCCAAGGGCCATCTGCCACAACACTGGATTATACTGTTCAAATGTCTGTAGTGTTAAAGTTTGAAAAACATTATATAGCTGAATATAGACTTTTAAGGAAATTCTTATGAGGTTTCAAAAAGTCAAGTATTCAATGCATGTTTGTATCTGTTCTTTAGGAAAGGCAGGTTTTTTCCTCATCAATCATAGTTTTTACTTCCCCGTCCTCACCATGATTGAGCAAGCCTGTATTTTTAGGAAAGTGCTACTATGGCCAGAATTACATATTGTTAGTTATCATACTTGACTGCTGTTTACTTTGCTATAAAATTTCTCTCTTCTCTATTGTCACAGTTAGTTAAGGCTGTTATTGTTTCTTAGTTGGATTATTTGTTTATTTTCAGACAGCGTCCCTGGAACTCGCTATGTAGATTAGGCTGGCCTCGATCTCACAGAGATCCATGTGCTTCTACCTGTCAAATGCTGGGATTAAAGGAGTGTGCCACCATACCCAGCTTATCATGAGTTTTAAATTAAACATTGTATTTTGTGATAATTGTAGTTTTATGTCATTATAAGACAATAAAGAGATCTTGTGTGCCATTTTCCAAGTTTGCTACAATGGTATAACATCTGCTAAAACTATACTACAATATTAAAACCTGTGCACAGACATTAGTTGGAGGTCTGATTTTGAATTCCCCAGTTTTGCTCATATATGTGTATGTTTAGTTCACATGTATGTACTGTCACCACAGTAAAGATGCAAAAGCATGAACACTAGATGATCCCCTGTGTTCTTTAGTCATATCTTCCTCCTTATCCTTTTCTCATCCCTAAATGTTTACAGTCTTTAACATGTTTTCTATTTCCATAATTTTGTTATTTCAAGAATGTTACATAAAGGAGATCAAACAGTATATTACTAAGATTGACTTTTTTCATTCAGTATGGCTCCCTTCAGATTCATCCAAGTTGCTGCATATTTCAATTGTTCTTTTGTATTGCTGAATATTATACAGTACGGATATATTAGTTTCTGATTTACTGAAGGGTATTAGGTTTTGTTTTAGGTATCATGGATAAAGTTTCTATGAACATTTGGGCACACATTTTCATATAAATATGCCCCGACCCACAGGTCACTATCAACGTGGGTAAACCTGGTCGGGGAGACAAATGGAGGACAGGAGACACAAATATGGAGAGCAAGTCAAAATGAAGTCTGATCAAGCTCTAACTTTATTGAACAAGGCAGGGTTTTTATAGTAATAGAGTTGAAAAGAAATTCCAGGGCAGGGGAAGCAATAATGAACTGTGCAGTCAGGTAGAAATGGTTGCTAGGAGATATATTATTTGTATCTCCTGGGCTAACTGCAAGCAATCATCTGATTTTTGAAAAATGACTCTATAGAGGGTAAACAGAAACTTAGGTTCAAGGAAAGGGCCAAGATGGCTTTACTTAGGTTTATTTTAATTAAAGTTTTTAGGCTGGCTCCTGGCATCTACTCTGTCTGTTTACAAAGCCGTAAGCCTTGATAGGTGAGAAGGACCGATACCATTAGAAGGAAATGGGCTTTTACTAGAGGGGGGAAATAGAGGCCTCATCCTCCCAATGTTTTCAGAGTCTTTTGGGGGAGGAGAGGGACCACGAGGTTTTTAATTCTTGGGTTAATGTTTCAACCTCTATGCAATCAGGCATGTTTCTCAGGGAACCCAGAGTCGGACTACGTTGTCCTTCCCTTGCAGTACTTTGTTTCGCACCCCTAGCTGGTGCCCATCCATGTTAGCAGGCATAGCTCTGTGTCCTATGCGGTTCCCAAAGGGAGTCCATTCTCTAAGGCTCGGCTACCTTTCAATCAGGGAGATAGAGGCGCTGGTAGTGGATTTGAATTGGATTGGAGGCCAGGGAGTCGATTTGAGCCTTGATAATCCCCATAAGCTTGTTAAAAAGAAAAGATCCTAGCGACAAAAGAATCAATAGGCCAAGCAGGGGGCCCAGGAGTGGGAGGAAGGAGGGGAGGATCCCATTCCAGGCGCTCAAAAGGGGCTGATCAAATAGTTCTCTGTGGCGTTTTTCAGGTTTCTCTTGACGTTTTTTGATCCGGTCACGAACAATGCCCGATTTATTGGCGTAGAAGCAGTATTTATCCTGTAAAGTTAAGCAGAGACCTCCCTTGTCTGCGGTTAGTAAATCTAGGCCTCTTCTGTTTTGTAAGACTACTTCTGCTAGGGAGTCATCCTGGTCCTGTAAATCCTGGACCGACTTGTAAATGGTTTGGACATCATCTGCCAGCTGCTGTGACAGACGGGAATAGGTGTGTATTGCAAATCCCATACCTGCGGAGCTAGTGGCTACGGCCCCTGTTATTCCCAGTCCCACCAATAAAGGAATGAATTCAATGGCTCTTTTGTGTCTGGGAATAAAATGGCTCTTTTGTGTTGGGATAGGAACAGGCTCATCGCCAGCAGGATTTCTATGTCTGGGAGAGAGCAGCTAGGACACACAGTTCTGTCCAATTTGCAGGGAGCATTGAATACACTAGCCCATTCCCACAAGTGAGGACCTGTCCTGGGTTGGCACAGAGGGTTGTAGAGATGTTTATCACAGAAGAACAGGAGGTAAAAGTGACCTGACCAACACTGATATCAAATGTTTTATTCTGAAAATGTTTATAAAAGCAGGTTGAGTTATTAAATCCTGTAGGTTGGATTTTAAAGGGAATATTAAGCATACAATTATCCGAGGGCCCTGAGGGGTGAATGGAATTGTTGAATAGGGGAATGGCCAAGGGCCATTGAGTGCCTAAGGCCAAGCATAGCCAACAGTCACTTGCCAATTGAGGATTGGTAATATTTAGGGCATGGTGGGTGGCATCTATTATCTCAGAGGTGTATGAATCCAAGTCTATCCCTCTGGGTTTGGGGAGTAATAAGGGGTGATAGTCTATGTGGGGATTAAAGAGTCAACCATAAGTCGAATAGTTTCTTTGACCTCATTTTCTCTGACAAGGTCAGTAGGGCCTCCATCTGAGACATGGATGGGAGCATGTTTGGGCCAGCATGCCGACTGTTCTACAGGGGCATCGCAGGATGCAGCGACATATTTTTTGTATTTGACGGAGACCTGGGGTAAAACGGACCAACCATCTCCAGAAGAGCCAGTATAGGTTTTAAATGGAATGGCAGTAAAATAATATTGGTTATTATGGACACATTCTTGGAAAGTAACATAACACATAGAATTCATCTGGGAAACAAAATTGCAGTTTTGGGGGCAAGGTCCGGGTTTTCCTTCTACTTGTGGAATAATTTTTGGTTTCATTATACAAACCCATTCTTGTTGAACGCCTGTGACTGTGAAGTAAGACCGTAAAAATGTTGTTCTGTCTCCACAATCTACAGTCCTACCGTGTTTGGTGAGACTTGAGACTGCACCAGAGTAAGAGGTGCCCCCTTTGCAGTAGCAGGGAGGTCCATACAGGACTGTAAGAAATTTGATGGGGTCAGAAGGTCCAGAGCCAAGCCCTTCTTCCGAAGGAGTTGTCATCAGGAAGGCGATCCAGAGCGTGATAAGGCTCCTCATTCTCTGAAAAATAGAAGAACAAGGATCTCAGGAGGTACAATTCCCCCTGGATGAGTTTAAATCATTGTTGGCTACAGTGTTGATGGGTGAGTCTTTTGTTTGCTTGGGTTGATTGGAATCAAACTGTTTGATTAGTCGTTCAGGGAGCCATCTGGCAGCCTCTTCCTTGGATTCATAGACACAAACGGATCTGCGTCTCCATATTAGTACTGGATCTGGGCCATTCCATGTGGAAGTAAGGGGATCTTTCCACATGACTATGGCGAACCCTCTATGTGTCTCTTGGTGCCAAAGACGGTCAGCCGCAGACTGACTATTGTTGTCTAACATTAGAAAGTTTAGGACAAATAAAGCATGGCTCAGGGTATTTTGGGGGGAATTTTTTATAGGGTATAAGTTTCCCTTTTTAAGTTTTTGTATAGTGTTTTTAAGTGTCTGGTGATCACATTCCACAATACCCTGACCTAGGGGGTTGTAAGGGATACCTGTAACATGTTTAATTTGTAATTGTCGGCAGAAATGTTGGAAATTACTGCCAGTGTACCAGGCCCATTATCTGTTTTGATAACTTTGGGTAGGCCCATAACCAAAAGACATTGAAAAACATGACAGATAACATTTTTTGAGGCTTCGACAGCTTGAAGAGAGGCAAAAATAAATCTACTGAAGGTGTCAATGGTTACGTGGATATATTTAAGTTTTCCAAATTCCGGGAGATGAGTAACATCCATTTGCCAAATCTCATTAGGGATTAAGCCACGGGGATTAACCACAAGGTGGGGGGTGGGCAGAAAGGTAACACATGCCGGACATTGTTTGGCTATCTGTCTGACCTGTTCTCTAGTGATTTTAAAAAGGAGGCAAAGAGTTTGAGCATTTAAGTGGTGTAAATCATGAGTCTTTTTTGGCTTGGTCAATGGATCCAGTCAGGATAGGAAAAGTTAGACGTGTGGCCATATCAGCATGACCATTGCCCTCAGAGAGAGGACTGGGAAGGTTAGAGTGGGTGCGTAAGTGGCCCACAAAGAAAGGAGCAGAGCAGGAGGTGATTAAGTTTTGAAGCTGTTTGAAAAGGGGAACTGCATTGGTGGAGGGCTTGATATAAGGAATGGTTTCTAGTAAGGGGATTGACTGAGCTATATAAGCACTATCCGTATAAAGGTTAAAAGGAGCATTGTGGAGGAGTTGAGAAGCCTTAATTACTGCACATAATTCAACAAGCTGTGTGGAGGTATAAGGTGTGGGAATGGCCGTAGTCTTGTTGTTTATTACCACAGCAGCTATTCCCGTTGTTGACCCATCAGTGAATGCTAGGTAGATGGGAATTTGCGGTAACCTTTTGGAAGGTAAAGGGGTGAACTCTAGCAAATTGGAGAAGCTTATCACCAGGATAGTGATTGTCAACAGTTCCTGGAAAGGAGAGGCAGGCCAGGGGCCAATTATCAGTTGTTTGTAGTAGCCAATTTATCTGTTCCTTGGAATATGGGAGTATAAGTCAGTTGGGTTCTTTGCCAAAGAATTGTTTGCTTTGGGAAAGTCCCATTATTATGAGTTTAGCCACCAAAGAGGGGTAGGGTGTGAGGACTCTAGGGGGTGAAGCAGGAAGATGAACCCAAAGGAGTGGTCCAGTTTGCCAGAAAACTCCAGTGGGAGAGTGGGAGGTGGCACAAACAACATAACTGAGGGGTTTGTCATATTGTATAAAGGAAACTCCTTGAGCTTGGATTGCTTGGTTGACCAAATGTAAAGCATTAATAGCTTGGGGTGTGAGAGTTCTGGCGGAGGAAGGATTGAGATCGCCTTCCAAAATTTCAAACAATGGTTTAAGCTCTCCTGTAGTGAGTTTTAAATCGGGTCAAAGCAAATTAACATTACCTAGAAATTTTTGAAAATCATTTAGTCTTTAGATAGTTGGTTTGTAGTTGTATTTTTTGAGTAAATATTTTTTCTTGTTGGAGTTCAAATCCTAAAAACAAGTATGGGTCCTTTAGTTGTATTTTATCAGGGGCGATTTGAAGCCCAAGTGCGGTAAGTCTTTGGGAGAGCTGTTGGGAACAAGCCAGAAGCTGTGAGCCCTGAGGTCCCGCTATAAGGATATCATCCATATAGTGAATGATGTAAATAGAAGGCACTCTAGAACTGTAGTAGCCTTTAGGAAACAAGTTCAGAGATGAATGATAGCTGTCCTTAAGTATATAAAGAACAGAAAGGGTTCTTTATGACCCAAGAGTAGAACTGTGTTAACTCTGTGTATTTTCTTGTCATGTCACACTTTGTTTATAACATATTTTACTAAACTGTTCATGATTCTGATCTAATTACAGGCCAAACATTCTTACATTTTAATATATGGCACTTGCATACTTACTGTGATGAAGTCACTTCTAAAATACAGTGGTCTTACCAGGCACTATTATAAAAAGACATCCATCAGCATTTCCATTATAAACTGTAATTCATTTTTAAGGAGTTTTTTGCTTGTCTACTTCTAAATTGCTTTGGGCTGAAACTTAGTATAGAAGCTGTCATCTGAAATCGAGGATTTTTTCTATCATAGAGGAAATAATTGAAGTTCATGTATTCCAACTACTTTCTGTCGCAGCATTTAAACACTTTTTTAAAATGAATTCAGGTGCTTTTAACTTTATTTATTTCTTTACAGTGAGCCCAAGTGAGGACATAGAAACTAGCAGGTCCTTAAATGGGCTTGTTTTCCTTCTTGTGCTGCGCCATCAAATGTTTGATAGACTTATTTGAAAAGCATTTGCTGAGCAGATGCATTAGATACTTTGTTAGACACACTGTATAACGTAAATGATGTAAAGCCTTAGAAACTAGACCCAGGTTTACTGTGAGCATGGAAACCTGAGGAAGTATCTGCTTCACTGTGATTCTGGAACAAGCTCTGTAGTTGAGGAGGTCACTGCTTGTGTGTCGATCGCTGCCAATGCTCTCTTCTTTTCCCGTGCCCTTCCTAAGTGGTGTGTGTAGTCCCTAACCTAGTTGTTTGTTGTTTCTACCTTTCTTGAGATGATGCTATTAATTGGTGCTTCCATGATAGCATTATCAAATTGCTTTTAAAATCACATGCAAACTAAAATAATTATTTCATTTTGAACCTGAGATGTCTGGATCTTCATATGAAAGTGAAATTCTAGAGAATGTAGGCTTGGTGCCAGAATTTCATAAAAAGTTCACAGCGTTATGAAGCTTTCCATAAATGTAGGAGTCCATTCACTTACAAATTATTCAGTTACTCAAATACTTTACTTTCCATATGCAGACTAGTTAAGGAAGTACAGAATGGGCCTAGTCTTTATCGTTTTGTATGATCTAGTAAGGAAGTTCAGTGATATACAAAGAAACAGTCATAGAATACAGAGTGCTTATTTTTTTAATGAAGTATAATAATATTCTAATAGTTTAACCCTTTTATATATGATCTATGATATAGGCAGAAACTTCCATTTAAATGCATAACAGTTTGTTGGAGGAAGCATATTAAAAGGGTTATTTTACTTAAGCCTAAATTCTTATTTCCACATCTTTTTTCCTTTGATGTGTTTTGATTAATAATTGGTATTAGCTAGGAAATTGCTTTTTTGTGTATTTTTCAATATTTGACCACAGTGTTGTTTAGTAGGCTTCCAGGGAGGTGGTTGTTACTTTAGCATAAGATTCTTCCTTTTGTTTTACTTTTCTCACTGCACTCTCTGGCACCAGCAGTTGAATTGAATTTTGGACAGGGACAGTAATAATAGACATCCTCACTGTATTTCTGGTATTGATGGCATTGCTTCTTCTCTTTCCATATTAAATAATGATGTCTATTACACCTTTATTGTAGATCCTTTTAGCAACTTAATGATATTTCTTTTTATTGTCATTTTTAAAGGATTTGATTATTCAGAATAAGGCAGTCTGTGTATGCAGTGGTAATCGGAGTAATTTGGACTAGTACTGCTGTGAACAAGGATCTGGATAAAATATGCAAAACATCTGGGAGAGACTGAATCTATAGACCTGATCCTATTCTCTCAAGACCACTTCTAATTAACGATGGTTATTGATCATAAGTTACTGGCTTTGAAGCTGAGTTCTGTATAGGCCTCACAGGACTGGAGAATAGAAGTCAGCATTGGATTTGGCCAAGGGTAGGAGGAACTCTGACTCTTACTGTGAGCTAGATCCACAAAAGGCTCATCTCTGAGAGCAGAAGTGAACCAGTGCTGCCTTGCCTTCCTAAACTTGTAGTAAAACTTTTTATCGTCTGCTGATCAGCGAATCTTAGGTTTACAACTTGGAGTAAGATAGCATTTCTGGGCTGAGGAAACTCCATGGTAGCATGCACAAGACCCTGGATTTCACCCTTAGTATCACATTTACCAAAAGGAAACAAAGAAAAAAGATGTTTCCAAACTCTAGCAGAAGCAAGTGAGTGCTTTCTATGGGAAAGGATGTCTTTTTCAAATAATTAAAAAAATTCTTTGTCCACAACATAAGCAAAGATAGGTATAGAGGGTTTAAAAGATGCCCTGAATAACAAGGAGTTGCAGCGAACAGCAGACTTTGAGACTTTGATGCTGAAAGGGAGCCAATTGATAGACTATAAAACAGCTAACATTACTAAATTCAAAGAAGCCAGGAATGAAAATTCAGTAAGAAATTGAAAGCCAGAGGAATAAAATTACCCAGGAGATTTGATAAAAATCCAGATAATCAAGAAAACATGAAATATCTATCATTTAAAGCTTAGTCATTGGAGTTTATGTCAGATTAGACATAAATACAAAGAGAATTAGTAAACTTGGAGGTAGGTCAGAATAAGTAATTATGGAAAAGCAAAAAGTGGAACCAAGGAAGAGACTCAAACATATAGACAATGTAAGGAATCAGAAACCCAGAGAGCCAACCTGAATCTCAAAAGTCCATCGTTAACATACGTAATAAATTTGACTGAAATGTCTTTTTTTTTGCCTCCAGGCTTTCAGCAGCTATTCTGAAATGGACACAGTTATATTAACAGGATTTTTACACACTTAGCTCCATCCAAAGACTGCTCAAGTCTTTTGCTATAACTTCTCTCTTTTTCACAGAAAAAGATATATAGTAAGTATCTCATATTTGCTAGACTGTATGGTAGGTGCCAGAAATGTGCATAAGAAACGGTTTGCTCATGGAGCCCTCAAGAAGTGCGGTAAAGTGTTGTTTATAGTGGAACAGGTAAGGCTGTGAATTTCTGGAAATCCCTTGGGCTCTAAGTTTGAATGCCCAGCATCCACATAAAAACCTGGGTGCAGTAGTGTGTGTGCATAATCCCTGTTTTGAGAAGCAGAGACAGGGGCATCGTAAGGGCTTGCTGGATAGCTAGTCGACCAATTTCAGAACTCCTTGTTCATGATAGTGCCTCAGAAAGTAAAGTGGAGATCAAGAAAGTAAGACAGTGTCAGCCACCTGCCTCTACACATGCACAAGTGGGTGCATATGCACCTGTACACACGCTTATAAACCACACACACACACACACACATACACACAAAATTAAATCGGGAAAAACCACACATACAGTCCCTTCCTTTCCCCACTCCTTTTTCTCTTTCCCTCTCTTGTGTTTTTGCAAGTATATGCGGAAGGGGGCGCACCTTCTAAGGGTTCCATGACTCTTCCCCAAATAGAACTTTTCCCCAAGTGTTCAAATATCTGGAGCACATGGGGGACATTCCTCATTCAAACCATCACAGTTAGCATAGAGTTTTTGAAATTCACACATGTTCTCTGTATTAGTAATTCTATTTTTATTTCTTCATGGAATTTTATCTTAAGAATATCATGTATTTTTTAATTAGCTCTTCAATTGCCTGGTGTTTACATTTCTAGAGGCTTCTTGGAGTATTCCTGCTACTACTCATATCATACACAACCCTTTTAGTGGGCATATGCTTTTTATTTCTCTGAGTTAATTCTTAGTGGGCTGGCATGTTACTTATGTTTTAGGTTTGCACTCCTGCAATGTGGTTATAAGCTATTTGAATACCTGCTTTGGTGATGAGGTTTTTCTCATTTGAAAAACTACTGAATTGCAGGGTTCCTTTTATATTCTGTATATGAGTTTTTCTCTGTTTTTTTTTTTGTTTGTTTGTTTGTTTGTTTTACTGTAGGATATCCCTATAGAGCCCTAAGCTGGTATGAGCTACTACATACATAGACCATATTGTGTACTTATGGTATTATCTGTTGCTCTTATGACCATAATTGAACAAAGCTGCTCAAGAATAAGTCAGGCACAAGAGATAATGATGCAGTTAAGAGTCACAGTAAATACAAGATGTGTGAAACTGCTGCACCATCATGGCACACTGTTTCATAGTAAACTTTTTAAAAGTATGAGGAGTGCACTACAAAGTAATGATCAACAGTACACTTCAGTAAATGTATACGTTGGGAACAGTCACTTATCCAGCATTATGTCCTGTACTAATTATATGCCGTGTTTCTACACCACTTGGGGACATGATTGGTTTCCATGCACCAGCATCACTGCAGCAAACGAAGGCATTGTCCTGTGAGCTTCAGATGATGGCAGTGTCAGGAAGTGATAAGAGATTTCTGCTCCATTGTAATCTCACAGGGCTACGGTTGCTTTGCATGACTGTAGATGCTGTGAACTGTCTAAAGACAAATGTTGCAGCAGAAATGCTATTTACCATAGTTCCAGGCAAGGCTCTGTGAATGGCTCTTTAGAAAGCTAAGGGTTCTACTTGTCATCCTCTTTTTGTGAATCCTGATTGGTCATTGTAGATCTAGCCTTTGACCTCTAGGTTATAGTGATGGAAGACAAGACAAGGAGGATCAAGTGACATAAAATTTTATAGTCCCATGGCGGGAGAGATGGTTCAGTGGTTAAGAGTATTCGCTGCTTTTGCAGAGACCTGGGTTCAATTCTCAGCGCCCACATGGTGGCTAACTGTCTATAACTCCAGTTCCTGGGAATTCCATACCCTCTTCTGACCTTTGTGGGCGTTGCACAACATCGGTGCACTTATATACATGCAGGGATTACATTCATACACAAAAAATAATAATAAATAAAATATCTTAAGAATTTATAGTTCCTACCATGCTAACTGATTCTAGCCTCAAGAATTTTTTTAACCACTGGCATTTTGAACTGGGTAACGCTTTGTATGGAGGGAAAGATGGTTGTCTCGTGTGTTAGATGTTTAGCTGCATCTCTAGTTCAGGTGCATTACATGTTCATAGATGAATTTAAAATGTCTGTGGAGGTTTCCATATGTCCTGGTGTGGAGGTAAGGTGAAAATTGTACATGGTAAGTAGTCAGACGTTAGCTATTTCAAAAACAGTAGGAAATTAGGAATGACCATATTACTCCTAACTTACTGGGTATCATGAGTGATGTCTGAATTATGGACTAAAAGCACTTAGAAGTATAGTTCAAAGTAACTGAAGAAGCTGAATGTGGTGTCGCACATCTGTAATGCCTCATCTGGACTCTGAAGCAAGCCTGGCCTATATAAGGAGACGCAATCTCAAAAGCAAGCAAGCAAACAAAAACCAACCAAACAACAAACAACCCTGAAAACTGCAAGAGAGTGGCATGTCTCGATTTTGTATCCGTTGCTCAGATATCTCCCAGTAATTCTTTTTCCTGAAGAGGAGAACTGCTTTTCTGGTTTTAAAAATCAGGATGAATATACAGTTATAATCTTGGATAGGCAGGAAGGCACACTACTTGTTTATCACTTGTGTGATAAATGTCTGACACACACTTCCCAAACTGACCTAGTGGCACATAAAGCATTCTCCATGCATGATAACTGGTTATAGTAGTGTGCATTTCAGAATGATGTATGTCTCTCAGTCTTCCAAACTTATTTCATTTTTAGACATTCAGTGGAGTGTTTGGGGCATTTTTGCTTCTCCATTATAAACAATATTTTTCTGAAGGTTCTCTTACACATGTAATTTTGAATAATGCTTAGCCTATTCTTTTCAGTTGTTGGCATTGAACCCAGGCCAAGGTGTAGCCTATTCTTTTCAGTTGTTGGCATTGAACCCAGGCTAAGGAGGTGCTCATCCCCAACCTGTGATATGACTTTACTTTCAAGATTTTTGTACACATATTTTTCAACTTTACCCCACTACTCTATCTTTGGGAGGAAAAATAACTTTCAAAAAGCTTTCTATTTAATGTCACATTGTATAAGTTGCACTAATCTTAAGATATTATACACATTCATGCAACTGCTAACCAAACCAATATCTGGGACATTTTTAGGTGAGTGTGGATATGGGGGGTGGGGGTGTGTGCAGATGTCAGGGTGTGGAGATCATGGAGACACTAGAGTTCAACCTGAGTGTCCTTCCTCAGGAGCTGTCCGATTTGTTTCTGAGATAGGGCCTGTCACTGGCCTGGGGTGCACCAATTAGGCTAGACTAGACCAGTGAGCTCAGGGACAAACTTGTTTTCCCCTTCCCAACACTGCTGTTACAACCATGCACCATCATGCCCAGCTTTTTCATATACATTCTAGGGATCAAGCTCAAGTCTTCACACTTGTGTGGCAAGCACTGTACCAACTGTGCTTTTTCCTTGGTCCCTAGAATTTTCTTTGCCTTCATACTCACTACTTGCACATTTAACCAGTATATTAAGTGCATCTACTTTGAGGTTACTATGAGAAATCTGCTATAAACTATCTTGCAAACATTTTACAGTAATTACATATGCTCATTTCTTCAGGCATCTAGAATGGTTGCTGTGCTTGGCCTTGTGTGTGTGTGTGTTATACATTTCCAAGCAGCATTCCAAAATGAACACATCACCTAATCTCCAGCCATTAAAATGAGTTTTGATTATCATCTCTTGCTATGTCTGCTTCTACAGTCCTGACAGATGTGTTTTGGTGTCTCATTGCATTTCAGAAATACATTTCTCTGTTGAATACTGCTTCTTGGCTATTTGGGTATCCTGTTTGGTTTTGGTCAACTTTTAGCCACTTGCCTCTTTTCTTACTGATTTATTAGAATTCGTTATTTATTGGGGGTGTGCTCCTTTTTTCACATGTATCAGGAATATATTCTCAACCTGTGACACATATTTTCATTCTTTTAATGTAAAATATTTCTTTTTTTGTCTTTTGAGACAAGGCTCCCTGTAGATCCAGCTGTCCTGTAACTCACTATGTAGACCAGGCTGGCCTTGAACTCACCGAGATCTGCCTGCCTCTGTCCCCCAGATTCTGGGATTAAAGGCATGCCCCACCATGCCCGGGAAAAGTTCTTTTAATTAACTCTAGTTTACCAAAACTTGCTTTTGTATTTATGTCCATTATTTAGGAAATCTTTCACTTAACTCTTATGTTTCTTTCTAGACCCTGAACTATTTCAGCTTTCACATATAGGTCCATGATCACTCACAAATTAATTTTTTGAAGAGGGTAAAATAAGTCAAGGTTAATTATATATTCCACATGGATGTGAAGTAGTCCTCACATTTCATTGCAGTGACATGCTAGTTGTAAATCAAGTGACCATACATGTGATCATCACCCTGATCTTTGGCAGCCATCTCCATGAACTTCTCACCCACACTGTACACTGTCTACAGCAGTTGTTCTCTAATTCTGCTTATACTGATTGCACTTAAAATTGGAATCCCTGTCTTCTTTCTTTATTGAGAGTGTCCATGGTTGGACCCATGTCTCTTGGGTCTCTGACTTTTTGATGTCCCCACACCTGGGATTGCTCTCTTCATTTTCGTTTGCAGCCAAACATTTTATTTAAGAAATAAAAGTAACAGCATAATGACAGACTTGCATAAAGTTTGCATCATTGCCTTTATATCTAAATATAAATTTTGGGTTTTGTGGCATAATTCACATTATTTTTTTGAACAAAGTATTTAATAAGTTTTCTTCACTAAGTCATTTTGAATGACTTTACCTTCAAGCTATGTAACAGATACAGTGGGCACTCTGACAATGCTCAGGAAAGAAAATAATGGAAAAATCAGGCTATTTGGAGCAGAAAGATAAGAAGTTACCAGGTTACATGGGTTTTATTGAAATTCTTTTCACCTGAAGCTACCTACAAACTTATAAGACTGCGAGCAGTGAGTTTGTCATGTGAGTTTTCCCTTCTTTTTTTTCAGACTATTCTTTGTGAACTTGAGTCTCATGTAAGATGATTACTTTATATTCTGTTATTTGGTAGACTTCCAGGTGTTTTGTGGAATAGACTTAAATGCTATCTGTATATCTTATGTCCAAAAGACATTGATAAAGCCCAAGGCAGGAATGTATTCTTAGTGTTTGAGGAGAGAAAGTGACTTCAGATTCTAAATAAAATAAAACTGACATCTCCAGGAGAGCTTGAAACATTTCTTAGTTAAATTAGAGGTGAATTCATTTTTTCTTTTTCATTTGAAAAATCCTTGTACAATGAATGAGGCTTTCTGGTTTTTCTGATACTCTCGTTGTTTTGGTGGTGATTTATAAATAGATACTCTTTATTATGGTTTATGGTTGTATAGGTTCCTTCCCTCTCATAAACCAAAACTTCAGGAAGAAAATGGAAGGATCAGTTATATAAGATGTGATCATTGAGAGTGAGTTTAAAACTTTTAGAGGCTAGACAAAGAATATTTCTATCACATTTGGAACTGACCTCTTAGCAGTGATAGATATGGGTAGAGTTTTTGAAAATGATATCACTCAGTAAATTAGATTCAGGAATAGGATGTGTGAATAATCTTGAAATTAATTTTCACATATTTCATTTCTTTGTAGTAGTTTTAAATTCACAGTAAAACCGAGTAAAGGTTCAGAAATTCCCATATACTCCTGTCTCCACTCTGTGTAATCTCTCCCATTCTAAATTTCCCTCACTAAAGTGACATGTTTGTTGCATTTGAATCTCCATTGAACAGAATTGTCATCCCAAATCTCTCTTAAGTTATGCATGCTGTGGCTTTACACCAGTATCTAATAGCACATACCTACCATTCTGTTACACTGAGTTAATCTTCTGTTTCTTGCCTAGCCAACTTTTCCCTCTTCTTGGCCTCTTAGAACCACTGCTCTTACTTTCTTCATATTACCTTTCAGATGGTCTCATGTGGAATGATGTAGCAGGGAGCTTTATTAGCCTGAATTCTTTCACTTGGTCATATGCATGTTGGTATGCATTAAGTGTCCTTCCTGTCTCTTTTTTCTGGCTTATTTCTTTTTGGTGCAGATTAGTACTCTCTGGATGTGCTGGAGTTTGTACATTCCCACACTGAAGGGTATTTTGTCATTTATAAATAAAGCTACTGCAAACATCCAAGTGCAAGTGTTTGTACACTATGGGGACGATGGCAGGATCATTTTGATAAGAATATAGTTATGTGAGAAACTGCCAAATACTATAACAAAGTGGCCACAGCATTTTGGACCCCCTCCCTCCAGCAGGGCATGAGAGCTCACGCTGCTCCACATATACCTTGCCAACATTTGGTGTAGTCAGTCTTTTGTATTTTTGCCTTTCTAGTGAGTGTTAAATGATATCTTAAAATAACTTTGTACAGACTCAGAGTCACTTATCTAAAATGCTTGGGACCAGAACTGTTTGATTATAGAGTGTTTCAGATTTTGGAATGTTTGTATAGACCTGCTGGTTGAGCATTCCTAATCCCTAAATAGAAAATCTTGGGGTGTTTTAGGGGCTCAAATAGGGATTACAAGTTAAGTCAGTGGTAGGGCTTTGCCTAGCATGAGTAAAGCCTGGGTTGACTTTCCAGCGGTGCACCTCCATAAAGAGTGCAATTTTTGAGTATTTCAGACTTGGGGCATTGGTTTAGGGTGTTTGATAAGTGGTGACCACATAGCCTCAACTCTTCCTTCCACCCGTTGAGCCCTCGCTGCCATTTGTTTCATGTTTATGTAAACATAAATTTAAACATACAAATATATGTGATATCATGTCCATGGAATACATTGTTGCTAGTGTTATTTGAACACTCCTATATGTTAAAGCAAGAACAGAAAAATAAGCCAGATTGGTGATATACAACCGTAATCCTAATACTCAGGAGAATTGCTACAAGTTCAAGGCCAATATGGGCTACATGATTTACCTCCTCTCAATTTTTTGTTTATCACTTATTTCTTCTCTGAGATTCTCTTCTCTTTATGTAGATCTGTGTTACAGATTTATATGATTTTTTTTTTCTCTCAAGAACTTTTCTTGCTGGATTCCAGGACAGCCTGGGCTACAGAGTTAAGACACTCTCCCCTATCTGTACCTCCCCACCTCCCCCTGCTCAATTGAATATAATATACATATATATTTATATAAAATATGGCCTATAGAATCTGATTTGTGTCCCCAAATGCACTTCAGTGTGGGTCCGTCCACTCGACCCAACAAGAGCTCGTTCCTGTAGGACACTATCTCTCCCTCCAGCAGCCATCAATTGCCAAAAACAACAGGGCTGTCAAGATGGCTCAGCAATTAAAGCCTGGCAACTTGAGTTCAATCCCTTCCCTGTACCCACATGATAGAAAGAGAAAAAGGACTCCTTCAAGGTGTCCTTTGACCTCGACATGCCATGGTATGAACACGCCCTTATTCCCAAAAGGCACAAAAGAAAATATAATAATTTTTTTAAAAAGGCAACCAAGAACTTCTCTTGGTATTTCTTGCAAGGTTTGTTTGTTGGAAAACAAATTCTCTCAATTTTTGTTTTTATTTGACTGAGACAGAGTCTCACTAGGCAGCCCTGCTGACTTGGAACTTGCTAAATAGACCAGGATAACCTCTAGCTCATGGAGATCTGTGGGCTTCTGCCTCCAAAGTGTTAGAATTAAAGGCATGTGCCACCATGTCTGGCTTTCCTTAGTTTGTTAATGGTACTTTCATACAGTACAGAATTCTGAGTTAAAGTGGTGTGAGTATTTCACTTGCTCTCTGTCCCCACGACTTCCTCCCCATCCTCTGCCCAAATGCTGGAAGTCAAATCTAGGGCTTTCGCTTACTGAGCAAATGGTCCACCACTGAACTGCACCCTCAACCCCGCAGTGATTCTCATTTTTCTAGCAAACCAGACAAAATCCCAGAATAGACATGGAAAAGTGGGTCAGAAATCTCAACCCAACCTATGAGCTTTTGGCCATTGATGGCTGCTGGAAGGAGGGACAGTGTCCACAGGAATGAACTCTTGGTGCATCCAGTGGACGGACCCACAGTTACGGACATTTAGGGACACAAATCACACTCTATAGGCCGTATTTTATATAAATATATATGCATATTCATTCAATTGAGCAGGGGAAGTGGGTGAGGTGCAGATAGGGGAGAACATTAAAAACCATCAAACTATATTGTATTAAAATTGCAAAAATTCAATTTAAAAGTGTTTTTAAAGAATTTCTGAAATGCTATACGTAATTATTTGCTTATACCTAAGCTTTTTCTTCTCTGATGTATTTTTCCTTAAGGATTTTTTTCTTTTTCTTTTATATGAACTTGGATATACTATGCCTAATTGTAGGTTTTCATTTCATCTTCCTTGTATCCTGTTGACATTTTTTGAGTTTCTTGGATTTAGGGCGGATATTATTTTCTCAAACATTTCTTCTGCTCTTTTATTTCCCTGTCTTTCTGATATTCCTGTCCTGGAAGAGATCTTTGTAGGTGCTCCCATTTCTTGGGTGTTGGGTTGTGTCCCCCACCCCTTGTGCTTTTCAGTTTTATACATTTCTGTTGAGATGTCCTCAAGCTCAGAGATTCTTTTCTCAGGTGTCCTCCATTTCTTTGTTTTTTGTATTTATTAGGAGTGTGTGTCTGTGCAGACATGTGCACACAGTGTCACAGTGCACACGTGGAGTGCTTTCTGGGACAGTTTTCTCCTTCCATCTTGTTGAAGTAGGTTTTTCTTGCTTCTGTAGCTCTGTATGCTGCAGGCTAGCTGTACTGCCAGCTCACTGAGGAATGCTGGGATTGCAGGTGCCAGCCACCACACCTGGCTCTTTCTATGGGTTCCAGGCACCAGTTCAGGTTGTAGGCAAGTACTTTTGCCCACTGAGCCACCCCACTGACTCCCATTCTCCTATTCTATTACAATGTTCTGTTCTTTAGCATCTCTTTTGGATTCGTTCTTAAAATTGCAAGTGCTCCACATAAAAGGGTGTTTGTTTTGCATGTTAGTCAAAGCTTTTACAAATTCCTGGTCTCATCATTCTAACATCACAGCCATGTCTGATTCGGATTCTGAAGCTTGCTCTCCATTTTCAAACTGTGTCATTTGCTTCTTCATATTGTATTTTTTTCTTGATAGGCTGACATGTGCTGTGCAAAAGGTACTGCTGTGAGATCGGCCTTTGATGTGTTGGTGAGCTGTGAGTAGATGGTGTGTATTCAATAGTCCTCTGAACAGATCTCAGGCAGTTAATGAGCGTGCTTCTGGAATATGAATGTGCGAATTATTTCTTAGATCCTTGCTTGCCACCCCACCCTGAGGTGGGACAGAAGTACAGAAGTGGCCACAATTGAGTGTTTTATTCTCTCAGGTGCAACAGGCTCTTATACAAACCCCACAGGTTAGATCCTAGCAGAACAGTTTCTGCAACAGAAGAACAGACTATTCTGTTGTATTTCAAGATGGCTGTTTTTCCTCCTGCTGCCTGAAGTACCAGGGAATTCATTCTCTCCCTCTCTTCCTCCCTTCCTCCCTCTCCCTCTGTCTCAAATTCACTATAAGAACCTGTTTGAGCTTCTGGAGATAAAAACTTACATGGACCCTTCAGCACATTAATCCCCCTGGAGTTTTTACTAGAACACTTGTCCACACAGAGCCTGCAACAATTTGTCAGTTGCAGCTCAGGTTTTCATACCCTCTCCTTATTTGCAGCGAGATTTCTGTTTACAGGATTCTGGACTGATAAGTCATGGTTCTCTATTTCTGTCTGCTTCCCCAGGTTGGAGACAGTGATTTGCCCGCTAGCTCACTTTTATAGCTCTAAGAAGAGTTGATTTTTCAGCATGTTCAGCTGTTTACGTGTTAGGATAGAGTGGCAGTTTATAAGCTCTTCCCTGCCAGACTAGAAACTGGAAATCTCCAAACTGATTTAAAAAACAAAATTACCTGTATCTTTAAGAGAGAAATTGAAGCTAAGCAAAGCGAAAACATAGTCTTTCCTTCTCCTAGAAAAGCTTAAGACAGAAAGTTAGCCTGAAGAAATAGACAGGAAAGGCACAGGAAAACATTTTGATTTTTGAAAACAGTATGTGTGACCTTAGTGTACTCTGAAAGCTCAAGCTCCAGGAATCATGGGAAACATATATTGTAATATTTGCTTATTTATCTGTTTACACTATGAAAATAAATTTCTTTTTTTAATACTATTTTTATTGATTCTCTGCAAATTTCATATAATGTATTTTGACCATATTCTGACTCCCTCTCCTGTCTCCCCTCAGACAGATCCACTCCCACCCTCCTTCCACCCCTCACTTCATCTCCTCTATTATTTTTTAAGGCCAATGAAATCTAATCTGTGTTCTTTAAATGCTCTTGGATTTGGGTCCATCCCCTGGAGTCTGGCCAATCTGCTTGGCTTCCCATCCCTTTAGAAAGCTAGTTGACCC
The DNA here is from genome assembly GCA_035773235.1 of Eospalax fontanierii. NCBI lineage: Eukaryota > Metazoa > Chordata > Mammalia > Rodentia > Spalacidae > Eospalax > Eospalax fontanierii. The sequence goes on along the minus strand of JAJHUQ010000041.1, from coordinate 2,288,804 downwards.
CTTGGAGGAGCTATCATTTGCCAGTGAATCATCAGCTGTGGGGCTTCTTGCCCAAAACCACTTTTCTCTAACTATTGTACAAAAGGGGTATTTCCTGTTCTTATCCTTTGTATTGTTTACTATCTATCCTTGGTAGTGAAAATGTGGCATTGTTGCTCAAATGCAGATTCCATCCAGAGTCACTAGGCTACTGGTGTAGTCTTAGCTTTTGCACTCTTAGCAAGCTTTTAAGTGAAGCCATTAGACTACAAAGCAAACAATCAACACCACGGACCCAGAGCCCTCCTCAGGTTTATTAGGTTTAGCATCCGCTTGCAATCTGACTTCTGTCATCCTGGGTCATCTCTTAGTTCTTCCATCTCAACTTCTGTGTGTTTTTACTTTCACTATGATCTCACATAGATTTCATACTCATTACGTCCTCTCACCTCTGAGTCTTAACTTTTAGAGTCTCTGTCCTCAACCTTCCAGCTTTCTTAATCTCACATATTGGAAGGATGGCTCCCCACATAGCTAGCAACTTCCGATCCTGACATCTTTAACCTTCTGAGCCCCTCCTTAACAGTGTGTTTTTCTTTTCTGCTCCTGAAGTTTATCTCTGAGCTTTTCATGACTACATTCTCACCATTGCCCCTATTTTTCAGTTGTCTGTTCCTGTGTCAGAATTTGGAGTTAGCATCTCCATTTCCATAGCCATTACTAAACATACCTGATTGAAACTGTATACTGTCTAGATGGGTCCCAGTATGAGTTGTCACAGTCATACTGGGCCCCAAATGGTACTATTCTGTGACCGAACAGTTTTCTGGATGAAAACTGATGCATTGTTTTGCATGAATATGGAAAGTTTGCTCTAGAGAAAAATTTTTTTCAAGGAATGAGGAGAGCTTTTGTTGCTGTTTGTTACATGAAGCCCCTGTAAAAATAAAGATGTAGCATTCCTAAAAAAGAAAAAATGTTCCTTAATATGTCATAAGAGTGAACAAACGAAAGAACCCAAATGCTTTGTGTGTCTGATGCCATTTCTCTTCTGCTCAGAACCGTGCGAGTGGTTGGCAGGCAGTTCATTGCCTCCCACATCCAGCTCACCTCATAGCTGCATTTTAGTTCTTATATTTTTCCTAGTCAAACAAATTCTCTTGTTTGCTTTCATGATCGGCTTTCTTCCTGACTTCCCCAGAGTCTTCCCACAGAGTCTTCCATTGCTTTGACCCTATATAAAGGAAAAAGGAGAGGGAAGCAAAAAGTAAGAAAATCCAGTATCTTAGTTTTATGAAACTGTTTTCTGTGATTGTCACAGCATGCAAAATATGTCCTCATCCTTAAACCTTATTTTGCATGCCTTCACACATGTTATTAAGAAGTTATTACTTTAGGGTATAAGCAAGGTAATTTGAGATGTCTGTTTGAAAACCATAAGGTACTATAAGGTATGTTGAACTAAGTAAAAAACAAGTAATTAATGACTTGTTAAAGTGAAATTGGAGATGAAGTTTTCCATGATTCTTTAGTTGATGAATGTTTTACATAACTCTTAGAAGCACAATAAATTCAAGTGTCATTTTTGGGTTGTAGTAATATCCTCTATCAGCTAGTTCTTTTGCTTCAATTTTGAATTAACTGTACAGTTTAAGAATCTTAAATATGTCTGATGTGCAAATATCCCCAGTGACTTGAGTATGGAAATTCTGGCTTGGTTGTGATAGTGCATACCTTAGATAGTGAGAAATGTTTCCCCAAGATCAGATAATCCTTGATTTGGGTGTGCTTAGCTCAGCTCATTTAAAGACATTAGGATTGCATTCTATCCAGTATCTTAGAAACTACATTAGGCTAATTCTTACAAGGCCTTGTAAAGTATGCTTAGGAGGAGATGAATGAAATAGGACAATTAGAAGGACTAAGGGAATGAAAATATTCTTGATATTGTTGGTCTAAGTTATAACATTGTTTCTTACCTTGGTTATTAATAGATAGATAGGAAAGAACTTTTCAGTTATTTATTTGGGGGAAGGGCACTTAGCTAGAAAAAGAAGGGTAAGGGAAGGAAGACAGAGAGAGGGAGGGAAGGGGAAGGGAGGAGAGAGAGAAGGGAGGAGGAGGAGGAAGGAGGGAGGGAGGAGGGAGAAAGAGTGCATGAGAATATCTCCCAGATGAGAAAAAATAGATTAGCAAATTTGAGTCTAACAGGCTTCATTTCAGTGCTTATGTCATGTACATATAAATATTAAGAACCTATTTTGTATTACAAAGAGTATTATATAGATGTGTCATCTGTGTTTGTACATTCAGAGCTTAAACAAGCAGTTTGGAAACCTTCTGACTATGCATTTGAATAATTGATATCCACAATACAATTTGTCATCTGTGAAGATGTTTGATGGAACCAATTGCATTTAAACATTCATGATGATTCTGAGTAAGAAAAAAATCAGAAGCACAAAGCACTTAGTTATGTTTCTTTAAAAATAAATGTGAAGAAAAGCATTTAAAAATAAACTGTACTCAGAATTCATAATGTTTTATACTCTGCACAGAATAACAGAATAACTTTATATATGTCAATGCATGCTTTATATTGAAAGATAATTTAGACTCTCTTTTCTCCTTTAGACATAGCTTAACTTCTTTCTTCGGGTCTTCATAAGTGAATCCAGCCTCCTCTCTTCAGCAGTTCCCCTGTGTCTACCGTATCTAATTATTGAATAATTGGTCTGTGTTTGGGAGTTGGAATTATATTTGTGCCTTTTCCTGTTTTCTCATCTTGGAGTTGGCTTTTAACTGACAGTTTTACTCCTTAAGAGTCAGTCAGCAGAGGCCAGCTAGCACGGTAGTAAGAATGTAATCTGAACTATCGTTTGCATGTAAAAAAGTTCTCTTCTGTCACCTACATGTTATTCAATAAGCTCTATTCATACATAAATATAATTAAAGGCCTCAAGGAAATTAATAGGATGTATGTAAATACTATAGATAATATAATGTACATAGGAATCATTGATGACTTATTTCACCAATTACTCAGATACTCTACAAATGTATATTACCAAAATGGGATAACATTCTAAAATTTTTATATGTGGGAATCATTTGTTGCATATATTCTTTTTTAAATATATTCTTTGACAACTTCACTCAACTATGCAATGTACCTTGATCATATCCACCCCCAACCTCCTTGTTCCTAGGTCTCCAAATGATGTCCCCATTCCAACTTCCTCCCTCCCTTCCTAAATTACCAGGTCTCATTAGTGCTGCTTATATCATGGATGTATAGCTCTGCACAGGAAGGAACATGGTGAACCTACCAGGAGCCACACACTTGAAGAAAGATCAACTCTTCCTCAGCAGCCATCAACTGCAATAGCTCCTCAACTAGTCATGGCCTCATGAATGTCTCTTCCATCCACACAGGGCTACTGCTGGCTTAATCTTGTGCTGGTCTCGTGCAGGAAGCTACAGCTGCTGTGCCACAAACATTCTTTTTCTTTATGAGTATTTAGATAATATATCTGCAGAAATTTTGTCATTTAGAAAGTAGCATTAATTGTTTTATGTTCAGGTTAAGCTTCCTTTATCTTCTCCCTCAGATCTTCTATATTCAATCTCTTATTTAGTAGGGAAAAGCTAAGGAAACCCACTAGGACAGTTTGAATTATTAGTCCTCATTTAGAAATGGGAGAATGGAAAAGTAGCTTCTAACAAATGAATTAGTCTTGCCACCTTTTCCAAGATTAATTTGTTAGAATTCATTAGTGTGGTTTGTTTGGGGTCTCATTTCTCCTTTGCTCTGATTTTTGTAGCTCTTCTACTTATGGTGATGTGAGGGATTGAAAGCCAGAGTTAAAATAATGCTTGTCACATGCAGCATTGCCATTCCAACACCACAGTTAGTTACTTGAATAAAAAAGCCTGACTCTTATTTAGTTTGTAAGAGTTGGCCTTCACTCAGAGGACACCCATTCCCCCAGACTTGGAACAATCATCTGTGTGCCCAGGAACTATGTCGCTCAAACTGTCTCCCTGACTCAGGACTCACCCATGATATTTGGACTCACCCAAAATCATTTCCTCAGCTTCAATTGGGGAAATACAGGTTTAATCCACCTCTGTTTTAATCAAAGAATCCTGCCTTTTCTTCCCTAGTTCTAGAATATCTCATATATACAATGTCAAACTTCCTTCGCAGCCTTCACTGTATTCAATGAAGATGGGTGTCTTGGCTTTCAGTGCTTTCACATGTTAATTCTCAATCATACCCACATTCACTCCTTATTTGGGGGGATGGAGCAGAGAATCTAGGTTGCCAGGAAATAAGAATAGATAGGTGCCCAGGTCACAAGACACAAGAGCACATGGTTTTGCCAAGGTTAATTAAGAGTAATTAGATTACTTCTATTTATATAAAAGTCATTCCTACAATTACTATACTTTAAAATATTTTTACCTGGTACATCTTTATTTCAGATTTTAAAAACAGAAATTAATCTTGTCTTTTAATTTAATGAAAAGTGTATATTTTAAAAAATCATAAAAGTGGTATTTTTTTTCTTTCTGAAAACTAGTCTGTTCTTTTGTTCTGATACAGACAAACAGTATAATGATTTACAAGTATTGGTTTAATTTCTTCCAACTCATAACTAGGTGATTTTGTTCCTACGACTTCCCCTTCCTTTGTTTCCTATAAATCAGGTTATTCAGACCAAATCCCTGTGTCTTGCCCTTTCCTGAGAATCTCCAACCCCACTGAACTACATCCTCAGTCCTCGGGCTTACTCAGAGTTTCTTTCTTTCCCTTACCCATATCTATATAACCTATCAGCAAGTCCTCAAGATTATACTTTGCAAATGTATGTGCATTAGTCTGTTGTACCATTCTAATTTCTTTCTTAGCATGCAGTCAGTCTTGCTTTCCTTCATGTCATTCTGCTCTCCAAACAATATCTAGGATGATCTTGCCTGCTTAACACCCATTGTGCCAACTAACTGGCCCATTCATTAGGAAACTTGAAAATAGCCAGGTGTGATGCCTTTAGTTCCAGCACCCAGGAGGCAGATGCAAGTGGATCCTTGTGAAATGTAGGCCAGGCTGCTCTACATAGTGAGTTGTAGGCCATCTGGGGCTACAGGGAGATCCTGGCTCAAAAAGACGAAAATATAAAAAAATAAATAAAATAAATTTTAAAAAAGAAAGAAAGAAAACTTTGAAATAAACAGAATCAAATATTCTCCTTTTCAGGTAAGTAAATACTTAGAATACTTTCCTAACAGAATACTTGGTTAAAAGGAAAGTTTTTCTCTATGGAAGTATTTCAGCTAACTTAAGAAGGAGTGATAGAATTTTATTATCAACATTTTATAATTCCTAATGAAATATTACAATTTAATTAGACACTAAGAATCACTTACTTATAAAGAGAGAGACAGAGATTAACTGTGGCTTTATAAAGAATGAATGAAACAACAATCACAAAAAGACAGCAGGCAAAGAGGAATAAAAACTGTGAAGTGACGTGAAGAAGTGGTTAGAGAACCCAGCTTTGGAAAACACTGCCAGACAGGCCTGCCCACCTTTCAGGAGAAAAGTGAGACACGGGTGACCTGTGGATTGTAAAGTTTATGGTTGTTTTTATAAGAGAAATCCCTTTAGAGATACATGCTAGAACATGTGTATTAATATGCTGTCTGTGTGGTGAACCTGGGAGGAGAAAGGGCATCACCAGGAGTGCCCTTGAGTGACTAGTCATGGAGACCCAGTGCTGAATGCTACATAGGGTTCATTTTGACCTTTTCTTTCTTAATTTCTTGCATAAGTGTTTAAAAATCTGTGATTTAATAACAAAGCAAAATGTCATTTCACTTAGACCCTAACTCAGAGCCTCAAGGCTCTACTTAATGTGGCTTCTACCGACTCATCTTTACCATGCTTGCCCTGGCTTTGTTGTCTTCCTGTATCCCCGTTCATTTCTAACTTAAGACTGCTGAATGCATGCCTGTTTTCTCTATCTGGAAACTTCTTTCTCCAGATCTCTACGACATTCAGACTTCATTTTAAATGTCACCTCAGAAGTGCTGGCTGTCACAGTCAGTGTCACCATGTTTCATTTTCACCTGAATGCTTATTAGGATTTGATACTTTCTTTCTATTTGTTTACTGGCTCCTTCCACACACCACAGTTTCATCGTGGGACAGTACTGACAGACTGACTGTCCTATTCATAGTAAGTTCTCAGCTCTTCGCTCTTAACATCAGTGGCAAATATGTCTGATGCTTGGAAATTGTGTGAATCAATAAAGGTTTGCAGAGTTGTGGAATCTTAAGAACATTATTCATATTTTAATGTATCAATAATACATACTACTGTTGCCTAGCAAACATATTTGAAATTCACTTGGCATTCTCATTATTAATGTGTTTCAAAGGCTTGTGTATGAGAAAATTAGCTCTTTTAGCAAAGCTTCCAAAAACTTAGGAAACTCACAAAATGTCAAATTTTCTCATAGCATTTGTATAAAATATTTGTATTTTGGGTAATTAATATCATATCCTATCTAAACTGTTTCTTACATCCACATAAGTAGAGGTTAACTTTTATGATGTGAATTTATGTGTGATTTGAAAATTTGGCAAACATTTCTTAGCTTGTGTGAATGTCAATGAAATACATATAGTTATATCTTATATGAAGAAGGAACTGAGAAATACTTTATAAATAAATGCTGGAAGAAACAAGATTGTAAAATTATGAAACCTCTTTTTATAAGAAAATGTCACAAAATGCTACACAGTTACACACCACTTAACATCAGAAACAATTTTTAAAAAATAACTTGTTAGTAATTTCCTCATTATTTCGAATATCAATTTTTCCTTACACAAACTTAAATGGCACAAGTCCATCACTTGGTGTGGCCCCTGGATTCAGAAAAGCATTTGGAAATGGGATATTTGAGGCTTCTCATGGGGAACAACAAAAAAAAAAAACACCACATTTTTCCTCAACTTTGTTTTTGTAAATAGAAATATAATCTACAAGACACAAAGTAAACTACAGTAAACACGTAAACTAGTGGCAGTCATTATTGTTTTCAGTTACATATTGTTTTCAGCACATAGCTGTGATATACTTTATATGACTGACAGCACAATATATTTCTTCAAACCTGAGTAGTGTGTTCAGCTAGCACATTATAACTGCCGAGATGTCTAAGCAGCAGGATGTTTTTCAGGTCCATTGCAGTGTTATGGGACTGCTGTCATGTGTGGGGCCCATTCATTGTTGTCTAAAAAATCATCATGAGTGTGTATGTATGTGTGTGTGGTACCACATATGTAGTCATTCAAAATACGTAGTTATAGAAGTTTTTCATAATGGCTGCTCTATAAAATGATGTGCTTCAGATTTGGGTATCATGGTAATACTGCCATCGGGAATAATTTTAAAAGAGTTGTTCCCTTTCTCTTTTCTAATTTTTGTTATTTATTTTAATGTGTAGGAGTGTTATACCCGCATGTTTCTAAGTGTATCCATGTTGTGCAGTGCCTTTGGAGGACAGAAGAGGGCATCAGATCTCCTGGAACTGGAGGTATGGAGTGTTTTTAGCTGCCATGTGGCTGCTGGATTTCAAACCCGGGTCTTCCGTAAGAGGAGTCAGTGCTTTCAACCGCTGAGCCATCTCTCCAGGACCACCCTCCCCCTTTCTAAAAGAGAAATTATTCCATATTTTCTTCCATTCTCTTCACTAAAAGATAATTATTCCATCTTTTTTTTCATAAAAGATGGAATAATTTGAGGAGGAATTTAATTAGTTCTTTCAAAAATCTGGTAAAATTCAACAGCAAATTCACCTGGGCTTTTCTTTGTTGGGGGTTGTTTTTATTTCTTCCAACTCATTGTTTGAAAAAAGTGTCTCCACTTTCTAGTAAGTTATGTGTCTAGAAGTATGTCCACTTGTTCTAAAGTTCCCAGTTCACTGGATTATGATTTATCAATGTATTCCCAGTGTTTCTCTGGATTACAGTGATATCTATTATATCTTTTTTTTCTTCTTCTTTTCTACTCTTACTATTTGAGATTTTGTTTTGCTTTTTTCTTTATTTTAGTTGGTTTGCCTTAGGGTTTGTCAATATTGCTTATGATTTCAGAGAACCAACTCTTTGTTTCATTGGTCTTTTATTCATTCTGTTCTGATCCTCATTATTTCCTTCTGCAGATTTTGTAACTTGGCTTGTCATTCTTAGGACTTTGATATATATCATTAGGTTATTTGTTCAGATCCTTCTCTTTAAGATATAGCTACTCACAGCTTAAAACTTCTTCCTATGACCTTTGTTATATCCTACAGATTTTTATGATTTATCTCCTCATTTCTTCAGTGATGCTCTGCTTATTCAAAGATCTATTATTTAGGCTCCAATGGTTGCACAGTTTCTCTAGTTTCCTTGCTCTTGAATTTCTGCTTTCATTTCATTGTAGTATCATAAGATGCAAGAAATTATTTCAAATTTTTTGGTTTGTGTGTGGGTGTGTGTGTGTGTGCATGTGTGCACGTGTATGTTTAGACTTGTCTTATGGCCTAAACCACAATCGATTTGGATAAAAGTTTCATGAACCAATGAACGGAAAGAATACATATCCTGCCACTGCTGGATGAAATATTCTGTAATGTCTTCAAGTCCATTTTATCTGCAATATAATCTAATGTCTCTTTTTTCATTTATTGGGATTGGGAAGATTGGATTATCTATTTGTATGAGAGGTGTACCCAAATCACCGTCTATAACTGTATCTCCCTTTGTGTCCGGTAGTGTTTATTTTATAAAATTGGGTCCTCTGTCAGTGTATATGCATTTATATTCATATTTTCTTGAAGTTTTCCCTTTATAAATATGTAGCAACTTTTGTGTCTTCTAGTTGCTTTTAGATTGAAGTTTATTTGTCAGATTTGAATATATTTGCTCCTGCTTGCTTTAGGATTTGATTTTCCTGGAATATTATTTTCTTTTAAATAATTATTTTTTAAGCCAGATTATGAAATGGCAGTGTTCCAAATGGGGTTTTCATGCATGCTTTATTTTGGTTGATCCCCCCACTTCCCATCCCAGTCTCCCTCCCCATCCCCCTCTGCTGTTTATTTTCCTCCTTTCCACGTTTTTCTGTCATCTTATCCACACCTCCCTTACAGCATCCTTTCTGCCCATTCCCGTGGAACTCTTTGTAGTCTCTGGATCTTTAACTGTATTTACTCCCACCTGGTTCTGCATATTGGACAGTTTAAGGCTTACTCTCTTATTCCTTTACTGCATAAGAAATCACTTAACTCTAGTTCAACAAATAGTTGTTAACTTATGCATTCCATAGGTACATATTTACTGATACAGGATGCCTCTTATAAGTGTAATACTGGGGATCTCCAAAGGAAAAAAGAAAAGCAAGCCCTGTTTCTTTACACATTTTTGACCCTGCTCACTAGCTCTGTTATGGTACAGGGACCCTAAAATCTTGGGTGAAAACCTTTCTCCTCTGGGCCAACAGGGATGCTGTCAAGGAAGCCTGTATCTTTTGGCTTGTTTGCTTTCATGCTCATGTAACTCTGCATATGGTGGTTTGTTGTCTGATGAAATCATTGTCAGCTAGGGAATCCATGTTCATTTTTCAAATTTCAGCAAGGTCATTCCCTTCTCTAGGAACTTTGTTGTTTTTCCAATATACCATGAAAAGCAAGATGCTTCTTCTGACCCTCTGGAACCTATGTCCACTTTGACCTTTAGCCCACTATAGGTTTAACTGTCTGTCTTCACAGAAGAATCTGAGTTTGTGTGAACATCAAATGTTCAGCTACCTGGCATACAGGCATGGCAAACAGATCGACAAGGACAGACGCCATCTACTGTCTGCTGTTCGTTCTCTCCAGACTCTCAGTAGGCTGCTCTACCTGCTTTTCTCTGTCACAACCACTCTGGTCTTCCGCTTTTGACATTTCTGCATAGCTTTCAGGCCTCTGAATCCCCAGCATGCTGTTTTCCTACCTGAGAACATTTCACTCCCACGTTTCACTTGAGAAAACCCTTTTTGTCCTTTGGATGCCAGGACTAAACAAACTTTCTCTGTGAGCACTGGCCTAGTGCTGTTAACCGTGTGAAATTGTTCTGTTCTGTAACGCCATCATACTCAGTTTCCTTTCACATTTGCAGTCCCCTATTGTAAGTTCTGTGGACACCTGCCTTGGTCCGAATCTAAACATACAGCTGTTCACTAAACAGACACCAAATGAATGAGCTGAGTAGGAGTTTTTGTAGACAGATCTAGGACATGTAAGTCTGAAGACTCAGGCAAGTACAGGGGTCTTCAGGGTTTTTCCGTTTATCCATATTTGAGATAATACATCTGATGTGTCTATGCTAGTCCAAGACATGTACAATTTTTTCTTATGAGTGAGTCCATAAAAAGTTGGCTAGGACATAAATACAATTAGGATGGAGCTTTAAAATGCTTTAATCTAGTGGAAATGAAGAGAAAGGACAAGCTCCAAGAGAACATGGAACAGTCAGTCACTCATTGGTGGCTGTGATGCCACCAATGGTCATGAAATCAGTACAGTAAGAGATGTAACCACAGATTTAACGTGCTTCATTCTGGTAGGTCCTGAACACTTGACGATCTGAAGTTCATTGCTCTCATTGGTCCTGGATGGTTGCTAGCCTGGGAACTGCCCAGGTTCAATCCCGGGAAGTGCTCACTGCGCATGCATGCTCAATATCGGTTCTAGCTTGTTCTAGGCCAGCAGGCCGGGAGCCTGCCTGACCTTGCCAGAATCATCCTACAAGATAGTCTACACATATTAATGGTGATAACCACAGTCAGAGTCCGATTCAGAATAGGGACAGTGAAAAGGAATGAAGGAGGAATTGACAAGCTTGGAATTGACTGCTGAGTGGGGTTCAAACCAAGCAAGGACAAATCAGAGCAATTTGGAGAGTTATGTTGCTAGTTTTCTGGCTAGAGATGGTAACAAACTGGAATTGAGAGTTCAGATTCTTAGTCATGAATCCCTGTCCTTATTCTTTGAGAGTTGTGATTTAATACTGTTGGTCAAGGAACACACTGGCAGGGAAGACAATTTGGTACCAACCTTTTTATTCACATCATGGAACCAGATTTGGTGTGCATCTATTCACAACCTCTTGTACACAGACATTAAAACTACTTAAAGAGCTATATTCCTTTTTGGTTGTAAATTAACCTACTCTCATTTTTTATTATAATTTTTAAGGTGACAGGGCATACCATATAGAGCCATTTTTACCTAGTAGCAAAAATAAGCCTCAGAGCCTGAAGTACAGAGTTCAGATCCCAGCTCTGTTGTTTTATAACTATGACCTACATACATTGCTTACTCTATGTCTCATTTTCTCATTCATGAAATGGGGATTATAGTAGGAGTTCTCTAGGAGACTGAGATGAAAAATAAAGGAGATCATGTACATTAGGAACCTACTATAGCTTTTGCCTCTATTTTAATATTTGGTGTTTAATGTGTTATGTAATTCATGTTGCTTATTATAGTTTCTGTTTAGGATGTTATAAGAAATATATAAATTGATAGTTGATAGATATTTATGCTTATTTGTGTATATATTGACCCAGGCATTTTAACCGGTTTCATTATTTGCTGATAAGAGCTTTAATAAGAGACTTGTAAAATTTTTGCCTAACTACTGTCTGAGATTTCTTTATTCCTTTTAGTTTAATTTAAGCTGTTCTCATTATATAGGTTTATAAAGATGCTAAAGTTCTTCAGAGTTGAAAATGCCTTATTTGACAGAATGCATGAAATCTGGTGTATGTGGGAGGTGTGGAGGGGTCTACATATGATCAAGGTGTATGAAATTTGCACAAATTCAATAAAAAATTTTAAAACACCTTATTTAAAACTTTCATTGAGCTAGGCTAATTGCCAACAGAAATAAGTTCCCAAATATGTAATGACACACATGTGGTAGAAATTTGTCTCTTACTTACAGCAGCAGTACTGATAGATGAGCAGGTAAGCAGAGAATCTGTCTTCCATGTCATTTAGACTGTTGGGACCTCTGTCATTTCAATCATGACTTCTAAGCTCAGCCCTCAGCCCATCTTTATTCTAGCTATCTAGGAGTACAGAAACATATAGAAAAGAAGGACCTTGGACTGGAGAGATGGCTCAGTGATAAAGAGTGCGCTCTGCTTCTGCAGAGGACCCAAATTCAATTCCCAGCATTCATTGTCAGATGGCTCGCCATCACTGTAACTCCAGCTCCAGGGGAATGGGAAGACTGGCCCTCTGTGGGCACCTGAACTCTCATGCATATACCACACACTGACATACAAAATACACATAATTAAAAATAAATGTTTTGTGTTTTTTTAAAGTGCCTTGTTGAGTATGATGGTACATGCCTTTAGTCCCAGTATTTGGGAGGCAGAGGCAGGTGGATCTCTGTGAGATTGAGGCCAACATGGTCTATGTAGAGAGTTCCCACGAGACCTAGTCTCAAAAAAAAAAAAAAAAAAAAAAAAAAAAAAAAAGACCTTAAGTGCAATACACACATACTTCTACTTATGTTGTTCTAACTAAAATTTCATCATGTCACATAAGTCATGCTCTAAGAAATATAGGCTAGACACTGGCTATATGGCCAGGAAGATGAGCCCATAGATTCTGGCCAGCTAACAATTTGTGTTGTAGTTGTTGACCTGGTCATGAGCATAGATGGTTAAGCCAAATACTGGTCCATGTATCTACTTACTTCCTAATAACTCATTTTGAAAAATCAATAACTGTTTCCTTCATGAACATAGTTACTTACATTGTAAAAGAAAAATTTTAATTGTCCTGCAGTTTATTATTCCTGCTAAAAAGAGAAGATTTAAAAGTCCTACTGTGGTCTGGAGCTTTTTAGTATCTGTATAATTATGTTGTCTTCTAATAAAACTTAGATGATTTTAGACCCTCCAATAGATGGTTCCTGTCAGTGTCTTCTTTATATTTTCCATTTCCATAACCAAAGATCCTATAGATCATTGCGTAGAATGCTATCTTTTTGGTGAAAATCAGGTCGTGATGTGTTACTTTTCTTTAAAAGTCTCCATTTATGATGCAGAGTTATTCACTTGGATGAAGAGGTCAACATCTTTACCACTGAATGTTTTCAGAACTTGTGTATGTGTGATGTCTTTTCCAGAGCATCTAGCCCGTCTTATTTTACCAAATTCTCCAGTCTGTCTGTACTGAAGAAACAATTTATAAAGGTGATCTTATATGAAAATGGAAGCAAGGACTCTGTTTTCTCGTTTTCATCCTTCAGCAGTTTTCCTCTGTGCATATTGAGTGTTCTCACCTGATTTTCTGGGAAGTATATTACTATCGAGGCTGCTGTGTTTGAATGTGGTGTGTCCCTCAGAGGTTTGTATGTTGGGGGGCTGGTCTTGACTGAGGTAGGACCTTAGAAAAGATCATGGGGACAGTAAGTTATAAGAGTGGATGTGACTCTTCGATCACTTTTTGGGTCCCTGCTTGGTGATTGATTTTTCTCTTTCCCATAAGTTCCTGCCATCTGCCAGGAGATCTTCATGAAAGCCAAGCTGATACTGATAGCACATCCTATGGTTTCCAAAACTGTGAGCTCTTAATCCCTGTGAGTTATGATTGCCTCTTTTGGATATTTTGTCATAGTAATCAGAAATAGACTAATAAAGATATCCTTAAAGAATCATTCAGTATTGCCTTTTAAGGGCCTTGCAAGTTACTGTTTAAATTCTTCTCAGGAATACATAGTAACTAGTTTGCTTATGGTATGTAACGTGTGATTCCATTTGACAATGAATAATTTTACCAATTTTTAGGAAAATGGCTTTTACCCTTTATAAATGTATGGGTAACATTCTGCATCTCAGCTATAATTACATCTTCGCAACTAAAGATACATGTTCATCCTTGTCTTTCCTTAGAATCTCTTGAAGTTCACAGATGCTTTAAACTGAATTCTCTTCTAAATTAGTTACCTAAATTAGACTCGTGTTTCCCTCACATATCCCTGTGTGGTAGAGAACATTATTTCTCCCATTTTGCAGGTAAACTTACCTGAAGTTCCCTTTTGTTCAGTGTGGCACTGGGCTCCCACTAGTCCACTTCCCAAATAGTCTGTTTCTTTCCAGGACCCATTAAAGTATTGACCATTTCAACAGTGTGCAAGTACCACACAATGTAAATGGGTTACAGATCTTTCAACTCTTTCCCTCTCAATCAGAGAATACATGTAGATTTTGAAGAACTATCTGCCAAATTCTAAACACTTTCTCTTCATGAGACTTTTCTCTTTTAAACTGTAATGCAGTTTTTTAACGCTTTGTATTCAAAACTTCTAAAATGTAATTCGCTCTTTATTATGTAAACCGTTAATGCTTTTAACAGTAAGCAGGTATCATAGTCATGTGAATAAGTTACACATCTTTGCAGTCTTTTGCTTTCTCAACACTCACCAGAGAAGTTTCCTTATGTAGCGGATGGTGATCAACACAGAATGGCCAATGTGCAGAGAACAAGAGGCTGCAGAGTACTTTCAACTGAAAAGAATACCCACATCAAACTTTTGCCTCCCAAGGTTCGGGGTTCATTGAGAAGAGGTGCTGGACAACACAAAGAAATGGAGATTTTGAGACAGCTGGTCATATGAACTCACAGCAATGGTGACAGTGTGTACAAATCCCATGCAGGTTTAAACCAGACAAAATCCCAGCAGAGATATGGGGAAGTGCATAAGAAATCCCAACTTGAGGAACTTTTGGCAACCAATGCTGCTGGGAGGGCGAGAAACAGTCTCTTTCAAGGATGGGATTAGGTTAACCAGACTCTAATCTAGTGGTTGGGCCCACACTGAAAGAGATTTGGGGACACAAATTAAACTCTATAGACCTTTATATATACATTATATATATATATATTTATTTATTTATTTATTTATATATATGTCAGAGGCAGTAAGGGGAGGTGCATAGAGGAGGAAATCTAAATACCACCAAATCATATTGTATGAAAATCCAAAAAAATTCCATAAATTTTTTAAATTTTATGAGAGGTTGTTTGGCAAGATTGCTCAGTGGGTGTCTTTGCCACTGAAGCTAATGATTCTAGTACCATATCCAGAACCCACATAATAGAAGGAGATAGCTGATGCCTACAAGTTGTCCTCTGACTGCCACAGGCATGCCATGGTGTGTATACACACACACACACACACAATCTTTACTCACAGATGCTGGTGGTTGACTGCATAAGACTTGCACAAGAGCAAGGGGAAGGGGTTCATGAGACCCTGTCCTTAGCTGAGGAGTTATGGGCAGCTGACGACTTCTGGAGGAGACTGGATCTCAGTACAGTTCATTTTGCATTTTCATGAGGAGATCCCATCTTGCCCCAATCAGAATGGCGATCATCAAGAAAACAACAAATTCAGTGAGTATGAAGTGTGAAGAATCATTTTATGCTTTAGATGGAAAGCAAGTTAGTTCACTGTGGTGGAATCTCTGTGGACATTCCTTAAAATCGAAAAATATAACTGTCATATGATCTACTTTTATCACTCCTGGGTATTGTACCTAAATACATACATATATGTATATATGTATATGTGTGTATGTGTGTGTGTGTGTGTGTCAGGACAACGGATATCTGCATCTGTGTTTATTGCTGTGCTATTCACAATATAAAGTTTTGAAATCAGCATGGATGAGCATCAACAGATGAATGGATAAAGAAAATGTAAATTTATACAGCGGAATTTTAACCAGCCATTTAAAAAAAAAGAATAAAATTATATTCTTTGCAGATAAATCAACGGAACTGAAGATCATCATGGTAGGCCAAGGAAGCCAGAAACACAAATATAACATATTTTATCTCATCTTCAGAATATATATTTCAATGTGTATGTGACATGATGGTAGAAAGGAGTTTATTTAATAAGAAGAGGGGCTCACTGGGAAGGGTGGGAGACCAGAGAGAGCGAGGAAGGCCAGTGAGCAAAAGCAATAATACACATGTGAATATGTCACGGTGAAATTCATCATTTTCTAAGTAAATATATACTAATAACAAAATGTGCTGCCTTCTGCAACAATAAAGAATCCCTAAGGTGACTGTCTTGATTACAGTGGGAAAACCTGCCCCCCACGGGTGACACCATGGCCTAGAAAGGGGATTCTGAAACGTGTAAGAATGAAGCAAGCTGAGCAGTAGTGTGGATGTGTTAACTCATTACTATTTGCTCTTGATTGTGGCTGTGATGTTATCAGTTGCCTCAAGTTCCTGCCACCTTGACTTCCCTGCAGCAATGGGCTGAAACTTGGAATTATGGATCAAACAACCCCTTCTTCTCTTAAATTCCCTTTGTCAGCATACTTTATCACTGCCATTGACGGTGATTTCCAGTGACAACCCTCTTCATCCTAAGATTCTTTAAATTTTTTTATGTATTATAAGTATTATCAGTGTGTGTGTGTGTGTGTGTGTGTGTGTGTGTGTGTGTGCAGTATGGTGTATAGGCCTCCATGGTGCCACAGCACACATGTAGAAGTCAGAAAACAATTTTGTAGACTCTATACTCTCCTTCCATCTTTACATGTGGTCTGGGATTTGAGCTCAGTCCACCAGGCTTACACTGCAAGTGCCCTTACCCTCTCTAAGGATCTTGTGTCAGGTAAAAGAACATCAGTCAAGCAGCTTAAGCCCCATATAGAGGACATGAGTGTGGAAGTTAGAGGACAACTTGTAGGAATACACGTACTGCTATTTTTTGAATATTTTATTTATAATATTTATCTTTATGTGTATGAGTGTATTGCCTACATGAATGCAAGTGCACCTGTGTGCACATGCAACGCCTGTGGAAATCAGAAGAAAGCGTCAGATTCCCCTGGAACTGGAGTTACAGATAGCTGTCAGCCACCATGTAGGTGCTAGGAATTGAATCCCGGTCCTCTTCAAGAGCAGCCAGTGCTCTTAACTGCTGATCCATCTCTCCAGCCCCATACAGCTATTCTTGATGTGCGATGGGGTTATGTTTTGGTGAACACCTCAGAAGTTAGAAACACAATAAGCCAACAGACCATTTAATACAATACATCTGATATCACAGCTTAGCAACAGGGTATATAAAGGAGCGCTGGTTGTCACCTCAGTCACGTGGGTAACAGGGAGCTGTGGCCTGATGCAATGTCCAGGTGAGTATCAACCCATATATTAATGGAGACAATTAAAATTCAAAATTCAGAATACAGTTTCTATTAAAGTGATGCTTTTACATGATTGTAGTCAGAACACTGTTGATACTGTTCAGTTGAACCACTGTAAGTTGGGACCGTCTCTGAGATAACAGAGATTTTCTCCTCCAAGAAATATCCAGTTCAACAGATATCCCTGGGGAGAAAGAAGCAAAGCAATTTCTAGTACTGGGTCAAGGGAAGCAGAAAACACAAAGGAAATATGACTCAAGCATTGAACACTTGAGCCTGAGACAAGCTGCTGGGCTCTGGGGAGTACATGAAATGAAAGAACTGCATAGCAGAGCACAACAGCAACCACGTGAAGAAACAGCCCACAGAATCTGAGAACAGTCCGCCATCTCCGCATCTGACAGAGGAGTGACATTAGAAAACATAAAGAATTCAAGAACTTAAACACCAAAAGCCTTCCCCAAAGCATCCAATCAGCAGATTGACAGTTTTCAAAAGAAGAAATGCTATTGGCTGCTAAGTACATGAAGAACCCTTCACCCTCCTTAGCCAGCAGAAGGCTGCATCTCACCCCAGTCAGAACAGCTGTCATCAAGGATGGAGGAGGAGGAGGGGACCTTTCCACGCTGTGGGTTAGATGATGACAGCCTTGTCAGTGTGGGGGAGTCCCCCAGCTAAGCCTGGGCCAGCCTGATGTCTTCCTCACCTCGAAGGGCCACTGTGCCTGGCTGGACATCAGCCACTCAAATGAAGATTTCACATCAGATGCTGTGGGACAGATGTGAGAAAACAGGAGCTGTGGCCAGTGTCCCCACCCAGCCTCGTCACTCCAAGAACAAGACTAGACACAGTGAGGGCAGTTTGCCAGACAAGAGAAAACAGTCACCCTAAGTACTGCATACCTGGTGCTCACTGCTCACAAGAACCTTCAGGTGCTGTGGTAAGCCTCCTAGTAAGTACCTAGAACTACCATTTGAGGGAGCATTCAAATAATAACAAATAAAATATTTTTTCTTTGTTTTGTTGCCATCATTTATTGCAGTGACCATTCATCCACCTCACTGGGATGGCAGTATTTCAGAATTGCTGGGCCCTAGCCTCTCCATTATCACAAGATAATCAAAACCTCGTTGTTACTCCTTCCATTTTACATGTGGAAGAGGCTGGGCCCAAGTTCATTCATGACCCTGCACCTAATAGCACTGCATGTTCTTTCCTCTCTGGTCAAAGGGGATTTCAAACACTGACCTTACCAGGCTGTTATAAGACACAGATGAGAAAACAGCTTTGAGAAGTACTTTGACAAGCCTAAGGGCCCAGCTGCCTTTGTTAAAGTTTTGTACTCATCAAAGAGCACTGAGCTAAGGTCTTATGTTCTGATCCAGCCAACATCCAAGCACTTCTTGGTAAAGTACACACTGTTGCTCTGATCCCGGTCTTCCTGGGTGGAAATGTTAGTTCAGGAGTCCTCTGGTTCTTAGTTCCTTTCTGATTGTTTTCCTCTATGTGGTAAAATGTGAGTCCACTGCTGTATCTTAAACCACACACAAGAAATAGGTAATTCCAGTGTGAGAATGCTTAGCTCAAACTATACTAATCAGGATCCTTCACCTATAGAGTCCTACATAGCAAGCGGGGACCTACCAGCTCTGTAGTGAGACTTCCTGCATCTGATAGGCTAGGGTTAAAATCAAACTGAGGTGCACCAATGGAATGGGACTGACAAACACTACTAGGTCATGGCTATTTGAATGCACACATTTCAACCTTTTTTGCTGCTGTCTGCCAGTCATTAGGCTGTCACGTTCTACACTGTCACACAAAACTTCATGAGGCTTTCTGCGCAGACAAATATCCCAGTGCTGTTGTTGCAGAGGAACTCTAACGTACATCAGTTCAACTAACTTGTCTTTCTGTTGGCACTGACTACCTTGCAATAGTCTTCACCTGGCACTCAGCACACACTGAACAGTGGAAGCATGCTCCAGATGGCTCTGAAACTGCCTTTCAGCATGTACAGACACTGACAAGCCTAGTCCTATTGTAACTTCAAAACAGCCATAGAATTGGAGTACACTAAATCCTTCCATCTGAAAAACAAACTAAAACTAGAGAAGATAAGCCACCTGTACTTGGTCACCTGGTGGCAGTAAACAGAATTGCAGGTTTGGTTGATTATGAGGAATTTGCCAGAATAAGAATGCCACAGGTAGACTTTGCAACCCCAACAAAACCAAAGCAAAACCCAAGTACCTACTTGCTTCCTTATTACACTGGTTTCCATCTCTTACAAGCTTCTCAGGAAACAGAAGTTTCCAAACCTTCTTCAGCAACTCTCTTTCCCTCAGCCTCCCAAGGTCTTGACACTTTCCTTATGTGATACTGCACAGGAAATAGCAGTTCCTGTCACCTAAAGCACAAAAAGCAGAGTAGAGCTCTGAGTGTGAGCCCTGAGATTTTTATTATGAAAATGATGCTGTCCAGTGTCAACCACACAATCGTGCTGGGGGCATAAGGTGAAAGGATAATGCAGAAGCCTCTAAAACCACTCACCTCTTTTCTCACAAGACGCCTGACAGAGAACAGCCAAGATGATGGTATTCTGCAACCAGTTGCTGAAGCTGTCCCTCAAACTATCCTCAAGCAGATCTTCATGAAAAGGAAGAATTAATGGATAGTGAGGGCAAAAGGGACTAGAATAGAGGCATTCCAGCAATCTGCTTACTCCCCCAAACGAGTTCACCACCATCTTTGAACTGTAAGTTAGTTTCAGCAAAGGGGGAGTGCATGTTTTAAAAGGCAGATGTTCAGGACTGGGTCAGTTCCAAGGAATGAGCATCTTCCTTTGGGAGCAATCAGGAAGTGGAATTTGACTTCTTAGTTGATTCAAATGAAGCTGGGCACTCTGGGAACCACTTGCTTTAAAGAAACACTGACATAGTTGACAATGTTCTACAAGAAAAAAAACATTACCTTCCATTTAAAGCAGAGTTCCTTGAGGCGCTGATGACAGTGTGACAGTATGAGCTCCTTAGTCTACTTTATCTCCTACATGTCCCAGGAGTCACGTGTTTGTTTTTGACATCTTTTCTGTGGAAGGAAGTGCTAATAATTTTGGCCTGTGCTATTTCGGTTTGTGTCCTGAAGCAGAAAGGAAGCACTATGCTGACAGACAAACCTATCACGTCCCCATGGAGATCTCACAGAAAGGGAAAGTGGGATTCTGGAGTCAGCTTCCTTCAAAGCTTATCTCTCTAGTACCAACCTCTGGTATCACAACTGAAACTCAAACTCTGGCAAAGATGGAAGATCAGCTATAAAAGAACAGAGAGCAATCTAATTCCCTTCTTACTCCCAAAGCTAAGTTACCAGAGACTTCCAGCTGGTTCCTCTTCACACATCATTACATGGAGTCACATTCATGCAGCACTTCGGTTTCCAAATCACTTTCCCTGTCATTACTCTCTTACACAACCATCAAAATAACACAGAAGAGTAATAGTTGCTCCTGCCATTTAACCTAAGAGAGATAAAGTTTAGGCAAGTTGAACGACCTCCCCAAGGTCACACAACTAGAAAAAGAAGAAACAAGATTTAGAATTAGGTCTTTTGATTTGAAGCTCTCTTAAAGCAATTGGTCTGCCTTTATAAAGACCTAATAAGTACAGTTGAAGAGATAAGAAACTGGTGGACAAATTCATTACCTAGTATGAAACAAGCACAATACTAAAACTTTACTTTAACTTCAATATATACTATTGGATATAACCAGAAAAGATGTGAATATCTAAATGAAAACTCACTGAAACAGACTTCCAAACAGAAACCCAAAAGGTGAATTTGCTAGTCGGTCTTTGCACAGTTGGCATTTGTCAGGAATTGGCCTTCTGAGTTGTCACAGGGGAAGCAAGCACGGAGACTGAAATGGGCCGAGGAGAAGGCTCAGCAGGCAAAGTCCTTGTCTCTCTGAGTTTGATCCCAGGATCCTTTTGAAAAGCTGGCACATGCTCATAACCCCAGCACAAGGGAGGTGGAGACAAGCAGATCTCTGGGGCCATTTTAGTGTACTTGAATATCGGACCAAGGGAAAGATTCAGTCTCAAAAAACAAGGTGGATGGTTCCTGAGTAATGACACTCAGGATTGTCTCTGTCTTCTCCACACACATACAAACACACAGACACACAGACACACACAGGACTCTGGAACCACACAGCCTGAGTTTAAATCCCAGATCTGCTATTTACTAGATCTGCCACCAAGTGGAAAGTACTTAATTTATTTGTGCCTCAGTTTCCTTGTCCACAAAAGGAACTGTGCATAACTTACAGGGTCAGTTGAAAATTTAAAACCTTACATTATTATATATTAGAAATATATATTATATTTACATGATTTATATTATATTTAAATATATATTATGTATTTAAAGGTGTGTCTGAGACTGGGGATAGAGTTCAATGATAAAGCACGTGTGTAGTATGTGCAAGTCTCTAGATTTACTCTCAGCACTGTGAAACTAAATAAACACATTCGAAGCTGGGTGTGGCGGCATACTCCTGTAATCCCAACACTTGTAATTCCATGCCAGTGAGGGCTATATAGCAAGACTCTCTCTCAAATGAAGAAAGAAGGAAGAAAAGTTGTTCCAGTCTAAGCCTTTATCTTTCCCGAGTTCTTGCTCTTGTTCAATATATAGGAATGTTATCCTTACTAAGTTTGAACAATAATTACATGTCATCCCCTCATAGGCATCACACACTAGCTACAACCCCAGGGCAAAGCAATAAATCCAAGGACACATGAGGATCGGGTCTGGGTAAGCCACCACCAAACCAATATTTTCACTTAGCAATAAACACACATCGTGTGTTACATACAATGTGCTGAGTTGGTAATAACACCCAAGAAGATGGCCGTGATGATCAATCATGACTTTCGCCACATAGAAAACACCCAATAGATATTGGTTATTAAAGGCAGTGTGTGATGATTGCCAACAAATCAGGATTTAGCATAATCTGGAGAGACACCTGGGCATAGACATGTAAGAGATGATTACGTGGGCTGCATCCTTCAATGGGTGTCCCAGGTATAGAGAAGCCCCAGGAAAAAGCAACAAGCACACACCTGCTTTTGCTTCTTTCTGAGTGAGTGTGTGTTTCATTGCTGCTGTCATACTCCACTGACATCAGTTACAGACTTCTTGGGCCTTCCACTCTGGACACTCCAGGGATCTTCCAGGCTATCAGCAGCACCGGATTGGGACTACTGAGGAATCCAGCTTTGTGAACAGCTTCCACATTCTCTACACCCCTAACCCCCAGCCTTCAGATGGCCATTGTTGGACCACCTAGACCGTATGGTGTAAACCACTCTAGTAAATCCTCTTTATAATAGTAAAGATCCATATTTAGCATTCAGTAAGAAATTACATTTTTCTAGGGATGTATCTGAGGCAGGGTTTTCTCTAGGATCTATGTGGCCCTCCTGTGGACAGTATGTGTTGGTGGACACCTCTCATGTGTATTTGGCTATGTTTACAGTAATACACATGAGTTCCCTCCCACTGAAAGGGCTTCAAGTCCAATTCGTTAGTTGTTGATCACCCCTTATATAAAAGTGCCACTGCTTCATAGATATAGTTTACAGTGCTGGTCATTGTTGTAATTATTAGGCTTTAAAGCTGGGTTGGGCCATTCATTGATTTTCTGCCTTAGCAGCATGCATCTAAAAGCACAAGAGCTAGTCTTCAGGGACGAGACTGCCAGGTCAGTTCTGGCTCCATTGCTCCAAGTCCTATGGCCAAAGTGTGTCTTGTCTTCAGCAATAGGTCTTACCCTCACTCTGAGGGACATGTAGGTAGACAAACTTGACTCCATAGGCCTTAACCTATACAACAGAATACATGAAATCTAGTGGGTGGGCTATGGGAGTGCAGATGGAGGACGGGGTCTAAAAATTAAGATGTATTTCATGAAATGCACAAAAATTCAATTAAAATATATATTAAAAAATCTTTAGCCAGATCGTGCATGCACACCTTTAATCCCAACACTTGGGAGGCAAAGGCAAATAGATCTCTGTGAGTTCAGGACCAGCCTGGTTTACATAGTTAGTTCTAGGCCAGCTGGGGCTATAGGAAGACCCTGTCTCAAAAAGACCAATCAATCAATCTTTTTAAAAAAATAAAAGAAAAAGAGGTTCCTTGGAGAAAAGGGTTGATACAATGTATAAAGTAAGCATATATTTATTATTTTGGTTTTTGGTATGTATTAGAGGAGTTTTATATTGATGTAATTTTTTATTTTTACTTTATGTGTATGAGTGTTATGCCTGTATGTATGCAAGTGCACCTATGTCATGCAATACTCATGAAAGTCTGAAGAGGGCATTGGATCCCCTGGAACTGGAGTTAAGGATGGTTGTTAGGTGCCATGTGGGTGCTAGGATTCAAACCCTGGTCTTCTGCAAGAACTACCAGTGATCTTAACTGCTGAGTCATCTCTCTAGCCCCAATGTAACTCTTTACAGAGTAATTTGATGGTATTATGAGAACTTTAAATATTTGTGCTTTCTCATTCATCAATTCCACACAAAGAATATAAATGGCGGATACAACAACATAAGTAGCTATGAAGAGTAAGAAGGAACTCTCTTAACCTAAAGAAGATGTCTACCAGAAATCTAAGAAATAAGCCTCTCCAAGGAAAGAAATCAGAAAATCTCCATAACATCAAAACTACCACAAAAAATCCATTATCCTTGTTTCTATATAATTAAACCTTTCTCATTAACAGAAAGAAAACAAAGACTGGAAAGAAACACAGCTGTCACTAATACATACAGATTGTCTACACTGAATTCAGTTCACTTGATAGAAAGTGTGTAACTGGTGAAATGAAGGAGAGCATAGGAAAGTAGCTAGATAAAAGAAAGAAAATTCCATTTATACTGCAAAAACAGAAACTCTTTTAAAGGCTGTATCAGTTAAATACTATTCTATAGCAAATTATCCCCAAACCTCAAATCTTAAAGTAGCAAAAATTATCTCACAGAGTTTTTGAGGGCTGGACATACAAGAGTGACTGAGCAGAACGGTTCATTCAGGACCACGGTCTCTCTCATGGACTTGTAGTCACATGCTGGTAGGGTTGTGGTCACTTGTCTCCTTAGGTGGGACTTGAAGACCCTCTTCTATCATGGATTATTCTTGTAGCTAGAGGCTGCAGACCTCAGTTTCTAATCCATGCTGGTTCTTATCAAGTCTCATTTCTCCATTTGGACATCACTATAGGGCTATTGACATTCTTGTGTTTGAGTGGCCCTCCTGTGGACAGTGTGATCTGAGGGCTCCACTGTGCCTTTGATGGCCTAATTTCCCAATTATTTCTATTTTTATTTCTTAGTAGCTAATCACCGAATCCATTCTATACACAACAGTAGAGAAATTAAACTCCAACTTTTAAAGGACAGAATTTCAAAGAGTATTCCAACATATTTTTAAATCATTCAAAGATCCTATATACAATAGCAACAAACTTAATCTCCTTAGAAATAATTGATGAACTATGTTCAAAACCTTAAGAATTGCAAAACATTGCTGCTCTTACAGAGGACTGGATTCAGCTCCTAGCACCAACATCAGGTGGCTCACAACCATTTGTAACTCCAGCTCCAGGGATCTGACACACTCTGCAGGCATCCACATACACATGTGCATGTACTTACACAGACACAAACACATTAAAAACAAAATAAAACCTTTTAAAAATACTATAAAGCTTTAGTCAAAGACATTTAAGATGATGAAATAACTATATATATATATAAAACTATATATATATATAACTATATATATAAAACATATATGTACATGAAAATGGAAGGGGAGCTATCAGGGGCCTGTGGAGGATAGAGGCGGGGAAAACTGAGTAAAGTACAATGGTAAATACATATGAAAATATCACAATGCGATGCATTATTTTGTTCACTATCTTTTAAAACAAAAGAAGACTAAATAAGTGCAGCTATACAACAGGCAGCCTAATGATAATTCTCCCAAGATGATATATCAATCCAATTCAAATTTTTAATGGTTTTTTTTGAGACATGAAGGTTAGAATCTGAAATTTATATAGAAATAATTCAAAAGGATGGACTCAGAAAGCGTACACTTGAGAAAAGAATCTAAAGCTGAAGACTGTGCTCCATATATATGTGAAGCTTTCTTACAAAGCTTGGTATCAATAGCAGTTAAGACAGTGAAAGATTATCTTAGACAAATGGAGCAATCTCCTAGTGTAGAGTCCAGACAGCTTTGCACAACTATAGAAACTTGCCAGAAGTGGCATTGTAAATCACTTGGAAAGAATATACTGTTTTATAAACACTACTGGGACAATCAGCCACCCACGGAGATGAAAGGGAAGATTGCCGCCCTGTCTCAAGCCATATCTCAAAAATCAATAAATTCCAGATAAATTTTAAACATGAATGTAAAAGGTAAAACTATAGTATAATAGAAGAAACTACTGCGACATATCTTTGTGAATTTATGGTTTGGGGGAGGTTTCTTTTAAAGATGTTGTAAAAAGTACTAGTCATAAAAATGATTGATAGTTTAATAATAATAAAATTAATAGAATTGTAAGGCATGGTAGAATGTACTTATAATCCCAGTACTTGGGAGACTGAAGCAAGAAGACTGTGTGAGTTCAAGAGCAGCCTGGGCTAAGAGTAAGCTCCGAAGGAAGGAAGGAAGGAAGGAAGGAAGGAAGGAAGGAAGGAAGGAAGGAAGGGAGGGAGGGAGGGAGGGAGGAAGGAAGGAAGGAAGGAAGGAAGGAAGGAAGGAAGGAAGGAAGGAAATGAAGGAAAATTATCACTGAAAAACAACCCCAAAGAAAGTGAAAAGAACAAGCCATACTTTGGTAAAATATTTTTAAAATAACCATTTTCTATTAGTGCTCTGGATTCTGAATAAAGGGATGACTGTGCCAGTATGTGTGTAACCATTTAACATCAGTAAATATTAATAGAGGATTAAGTGACAACAATGTGCCCAGCTCATCTTCCCTTTGCCACTTTGCTATGCAGCTGACAGTGAAACAGCATATTTTCCAATGTTTTCATAATGATAACTTTTATTATATATAAGGGAGAGCCGGCATCCTTTTCTAGCTTATGGTTCAGTTGAAGTAACTATACCATATCTTATGTTTATCTTTATTGATTTTTACTGTTCTATAAATTTCTTATTCCTATTTCTTTTTATTTACTGTTTGATATTGTCTTGGAGCTGTGAGCAAATTCAAAAGACAAGAAAATAAAATAATCTGCACACATATAAAAACATATAAAAATCTCTTGATTTAATGACGTTTATTTCCAGAAATCTGAGTTTATTTCCAGAAACCCTAGAAACTCTAGTTAAAAAAGGAAAAATTGTTAAACTACCTGAGTTGGTAAAATGACTTAATCCAAGATACATAAGCACAGAGCAA
Source organism: Eospalax fontanierii (assembly GCA_035773235.1). Lineage (NCBI taxonomy): Eukaryota > Metazoa > Chordata > Mammalia > Rodentia > Spalacidae > Eospalax > Eospalax fontanierii. The sequence goes on along the minus strand of JAJHUQ010000041.1, from coordinate 2,262,029 downwards.
TAACCGCTGTCCATATTAGCAATAAGCACCTAGAAATGGAAATATGGGTCATATTTCACTTCCAATGGAAAACAAAGTAAAGTATCTCAAGAGAAACTTAACAAAACAGGCTTAGTACCATTACAACTAAATCTATAAAATCCGGCCAAGAGTCATAATACAAGCACTGAGTAAATGAAAAGACAAACTATTCTGAGCAATTTCTCTATCCTTATATCTGGTAAAAGCAAGAGAAGTTTGGTGTATTTAGGGAGTAATTCAGAACACAGGTAAACTGACACTGCATTCATTCATTCAGTGAGGCTCTGGGCTACACATCAGTAATAATGCAGACCTGCTCATGGAGCTGAGACTTAATAGTAATAATGATTTAATAGTAACATAAGAAATGTTTTTATGGAAACACAAACTGTGAAGGTCAGTGAGGGGACTGTCAGTGTCTTCTCCATTCAAGCCATTATTTGGCAGATGGGGAAACAGGCCCAGAATGATGATGTGTTCACATAGCTAGTAAGTTAGCCAAGCTGGACCCAGAATTCAGTTCTCTTCAACATCCCATTCTCCCTCTCAGCCTGAAGGGTTTAGACTACATACTGAGAGTTTTGTAGCTCAATTTTGATACATTCCCAGTTGCAAAAGAAGCCCTAAGCATTGTGATGGTGCTCACAGTCTATTAATATTTTGTTATGCAATAATTTGGGTATGTATAAACAAGAGAGAAACTAGTTTATTCTTAAGAACATGTAAATGGAATCATAGATCTATACAGGGAAAATGATAATATATCTATATCATCAATGAACAAAAAAGTTACAGAATTTTACATTTATCATCATCCTATATATGTTAAATTACATATGTACACTAGATACATGAAATTATATATGAATATATATATATATGCATATTTGCAAAATTTCATATATATATATAGTGAAATTGTACTTGTGTAATTACATATGAGTGCATTCAAGTATGTATTTAGACTTATTTTCATACACATATAGAAAGATATATAGGTTTCTAAATGAAGGTTTAACATGCTGTTAAACAATAGTTATTTGGTGTTAAGATCTGAGGTAGATGGACTAAGATATGGTTCAGTAACTTGCTTGCCGAAGATGTTCAAGACCTGGGATTAATTAGTCCACAGCATGAAAATAAAATTATTTTTCTATTGTTGATGTTTAAAGATCAGTCAGATATCTACAGAAATAAAATTTTAAAGATTTTTTTCTGAATAACTTTATATATCAGAAGCATGAATAGGTTAGAACAAAATTTTGTTTCAGAAGCTGAATACAGAAATTACACTACATCTTACCTCTAAAGAGAAAAAAAGTGGTGAGGGGGAGCCGTGACAGGAGATACAGCTCAGCAGTTGAGTGCTTGTTGCTCTTTCAGTGGACCCAGGTTCTGTTCCCATCTCAAACATCAGGTAACTAACAACCATCTGTAACTCCTGTTCCAAGGAATCCAACACTCTCTTTTGGCCTCCACAGGCAACTACATACAGGTGGTACACATACACAAACACAGATACACAAACATATGCATTAAAAAATAAATAAGTCTTAGGGGAGGGGCAGCAAGATATCTCAGGAGTAGAAATACTGTTTGAGCTGACAGACTGGGTTGAGGTCCCAAAACCCATAATAGAAAGAAAGAACCCCTCCCAAAAATTGTCCTCTGACCTCCACATGCACACCATGGCACAGGCGTGCTGACATTCACACACACAACAATAATGAATTGCAAATAAGAGGGGGTTTACTTGCTCACACTGGCTGCAAGGACTTGAGGTCAGGGCATGCATCACACTGTGGGCTGGCGGGAGGGAGGAAGGAGGAAGAAAGACGGCGGTGGAATCCGAGAGAAAATCAAGAAGCTGGAGAAGCCCAGTCTGCTTTACCACCAAGACCAGCAGCCACCACTGATGAATGCGTTTTACAAAAACGTGCCCTTAAGTAAGCTGCAAATTTCCACTTCAATGTATGCAACCTTGAAATAAGTCTACCCAAAAACTAAAGAGAAGGGCATGCAGTTCAATTTTGCCAGCTTATATGGATCTTAAAAGACAAGGATATCTACTTACAGAGGTTGGCATCACCATGACTGGTACAAAGGGGCCTGAAGAGTCCACGACCCTGCTGTCACAAAGATTCAAACAGGCTATTATCTGGACAGAGCAATCACCCCTTCAAATTAGGCACCACCTCCTTCCCAGTGCATGAGACCATATTAAATTCTATTTACTTTCTTGCAAATAATAAAAATGAGGGGGAAAATGTATAGTTAGTTCCAAATAATGTACTTTTCTAAACTTTTAGAATAACCTTGGAATGATGTAAGCATCTACTATAATCATACACAACTTAAAATTCATATTTACAAAGCGACAATAGTCTTAAGCGGGCAGGTCGATGCCCAGCCCCAAACATCTAGAGTTCCAGTCACATTACAAATATTGAACTCTGTTGTGTTTCAGTCTTAGCCTACAAGAAGTGAATGAAGTTGCTGGTTAGGGCTTCCTTTCAAAATACCATTTTAAAGAATTCCCTTGTCCTTTTGCCTCTTAGTCTCTTCCTTTTCTAGGAGCTGAATAGACTCAGTAATCTCCAGAGGTATAAAAGTCATCTTGCAATCATAGGAGAGAAACCATGAACTCAACTATAACCAAGCAAGATGATCAGGAATCCTTTATGGCACCCTTAGAGGTGTTTCTGGTCCTAGACTACCAATCATAGAAAGAAAATGATGACAGCTTGCAGAAGCACCTTCCAACTTCCTGTGCTTAGTGTAACACACAGAGAAAGTGTGGTATAAATCCTCTTTAAATTGACTTGATTTAGTCATAGCTTTGATGTTCTTACATAAGCAGGCAGGGAAATTAACTTTTGCTGAATTAATTTTAGAAAAAATCAAAGGTGAAATTATGGGCCAAGGAAAGTTGTTGCCTTTTTTGAAAGAAAGACACTTGTTAGTCATGAGCCCTTTAGCAGCCTCCAGTGCAGGATTTCATATTCATAGTTACTGTGTCAACTCTAATGATTTCTATTTTGTAAATCCTTTGTGGTGATGTGCTAATCCAGCTTTTGTTTGATCTCCAGTCCAGAATACTGTTTTCCAATAGAGTTCTCTGACATCAGCTGACTTCTCTAAAATTTAGTCTGCATCAACATAAGAACAACATAACTATAAACATTTATTTGAACCCATTATTTTTGCTTTTTAGTGAATGCAATTCCCACACAGATATTCATCAACTCAGTGCCAGCATTTCTGTTCTGACCTCATGAGCCCTTGAAATGCAGAAAGCATCTTTCAGAGGACTATAGAAAAATTATTTATGTACACTACATAATTGTGCCATGACTGATAATTGATTACCTGCACACAAAAAAATTCATTCTTGAGTAAAGCTATGTAGGAAATTTATATAATACAATCAAGTCACCATTAATTATTTGTAATCTTTTCCCTTCACTGTATTTACTAATCCTTAAAGGATTTTCAGAGAATGATTTTATTCCAATGTTCTTTATGCACCATCTGTTCACACGCATTCCTTATATTCTTACTAGGTCTCACAGATGCCACTTTTTAAATCAGCAAATCTCCTCAGGAGCATCATCTGGCTCCCATCAGCCTACTCCAGGGAGCCCCTTCTCACCACTGTAATGCCTGCACCAGAGCAGATGTTCTTTATTCTCTGCCATATTTCTCCTCCCTGGTAGAATTTCTTAATGCAAATTTTGAGGGGGAAAAAAACAAATCTCACTGGCAAAAGCATTTTCTTCAAATCCTTTCTCTGCATATGGGTACAGTTCTTATTGCCCCTCTTCTGAAGTTTGGGTTGGAGAACTGCCTCTGCAGTGCCTCTCAGAGAAGTGGGTAGAATAAGACACCGGAGAGGACAGAAAGGAAGTGGAAAGAAAGCCAAAGGAAGTTAGACACAAATTGGTGTCAAGTATACAAGGTTAAACGTTTCAGAGTGAACAGGGATGGTTCTTCAACAGCAAAGAAGCAAGTTTAGGAGAGAAGAAAAACTACTTTGTAAAAGTATATGATATGCAGATTAACCCCAACTCACTAATAGTAGAGGACTTCAATACTCCACTGTCTCCATTAGACAGAGAATAAACAGACACCTGAATTAAACATTACCATACATCAAATGGACCTAACAGACATCTACTCAGTATTCCACTCAAAGAATACACATACTATTCAGCACCCCATGAAACTTTCTCCCAAACTGATCACATACTGGTGCACAAAACAAACCTCAAACTATACAAAAAGAATTGAAATAATTCTATGCATTCTATCAGACCACAATGCAATAAAGTTTACAATTGACACCAGAAGAAGCCCTAGTAACTTCATGAACTCATGGAGACTAAACAGCACACTCCTGGTTGATGAATGAGTCAAGGAGAAATTAAGAAAGAAATAAAAGTATTCCTGGAATTAAATGAAAAGGACAATACAACACAACAAAACCTCTGGGACACTTTGAAAGCAGCACTAAAAGGGAATTTTATAGCTCTAAGTGCCTACATTAAAATCAGAAGGAGCACAAATAAATGACTTAACATTGAAAATTAAGAATTTTGAAAAGCAACAACATGAAAACCAATCCCAAGAGACAAGAAGAAATAATAATCAGAGCACAATTAACAAAATAGAAACAAAGAAAACAATGCAAAGAATCAATGAATCCGAGAGCTGGTTCTTTGAAAGGACAAACAAGATAAACAGACCCCTAACACAATTAACCAAAAGAAAGAAAGAACAACTCCAGGGCACCAAAATCAGAGATGAAAGGAGAAACATCACGACAGACAACAAAAAGATCCAGAACATTATAAGTGAAAATTTTTAAAATATATATGCTATTAAATTTGAAAACCTTAAAGAAATGGACGTATATCTAAAATCATGGGAATCACCAAAGCTAAACCAAGAAGAGATCAATATTTTAAACAGACACATAACTAATAAAGAAACTGAAACAATAATAAAATAGAAAACCTCCCAACTAAAATAATCCCAGGCCCATATGGATTCACAACAGAGTTCTACCAGACATTCAAAGAAGATATATATCCAATACTACTTCAATTATTCAAAATGATAAAAAGAGAGAGAGAACACCCAAATTCCTTCTATGAAGCCAGCATCACTCTAATACCAAAACCAGGTAAAGATACAACCCCCCAAAAAAACTATAAACCTATATCCTTAATGAACATAGATACAAAAAAATCTCAACAAAATACTCAAAAAACCACATATAGACACACATCAAAAAGATCATCCACCATGATCAATTCAGCTTTATTTCAGAGATGTGGGGGTGGGAGGTTCAATATACATAAGTCAATAAATGTCATAAAGCATATAAATGGACTCAAAGACAAGAATCATATGATCAACTCAATAGATGCAGAAAAAGCCTTTGACAAAACTCAACATGCATTTATGTTAAAAGTCCTAGAGGGCATTGGACTGGAGGGAACATACGTCAACATAATTAAAGCTATATAAAAAAAACCCCACAGCCAACATCATTCTAAATGGAAAAAACTGGAAGCATTCCTCTTAAAATCAGGATCCAAACAAGGTTGTCTACTACCTCTTTTTTAATATAATGCTTGAAATTCTTGGTAGAGCACTAAGACAAGAAAAGGAAGTTAAAGGAATATTTATTGGAAAAGAAGAGTTCAAAATATCTCTTTTTTGCAGATGATATGATATTATGCCAAAGACATGGCCAATATTCCACCAGAAAACTCCTAGAAATGATGAACACTTTCAATAAAGTGGCAGGTTGCAAATTAATCTACAAAAATCAGTAACCTTTCTATACACCAATTGGAGAAAGAGTACAAGGAGACTCTCCCATTCACAACAAAAAAATCTCAGAATAAACCTCATCAAAGACATTAAAGATCTCTACAATGAAAATTTTAGATCTTTAAAGAAAGAGATTGAGGAGGACATCAGAAGATGGAAGGACCTCCCATGCTCATGGATTGTAAGAATTAATATTGTGAAAATGAACATCTTACCAAAAACTATACATTCAATGCAATCCTAACCAAAACCCCTGTGACTTTCTTACAGAATCAGAAAAAAAAAATCCTAAAATTCGTATGGAATCACAAAAGACCCCAGATAGTAAAAGCAACCCTGATCATAAAGAGCAATGCACAGGGATTACTATACCATATTTCAAACTATATTACAGAGCTATAGTCATAAAAACAGCATCTACTATCACAAAAATAGACCCATAGACCAATGGAATATAACTGAAGACTCAAACATGACCAAGAACAGTCACCGGAGGAAAGATGGCATCCTCATCAAATGGTGTTGGCAAAACTGGACCTCCTCCTGTAGAAGAATGAAACTAGCCCCTTACCTTTCACCTTGTACAAAAGTCAACTCCAAATGGATCAAAGACTGCAAGGTAAATCTGAAACTCTGAAACTGGTAGAAGAAAACATTGGCAGTAACCTACAAGATATAGGTGTAGGAAAGGACTTTTTAAATCAGACATCAGTTATTCAGGAATTAAGATCAATAATCAACAAGTAGGACCTCAGTCAACTAAAAAACTTCTCTACAGCAAAATAAACAACCATGGAGGTGAAGAGAAACCCTTCATGTGTGAAAATGCGAGAAAATCTTCACCAGTGACAAATCTGACAGAGGTTTAACATCCAGAATACATAAAGAACTCAAAAAACAAAGAAAAGAAGTGACTCACTTAAAAGATGGTCTAAGGATCTGAGCAGAGAAGTTTCAAAAGAAAAATAAAGAAGGCAAAGAAACATCTTAAAACGTGTTTAACATCCTTAATAATTAGGGAAATGCAAGTTAAAACCACTTTAAGATTTCATGTTACCCCAGACTAACTAAAATCAGGAGAATAAATGATACCAAATGCTGGAGAGGATGTGAGGAAAGCAGAATGACAGTTCACTGCTGGTGGGATTGTAAACTTGTGCAGCCCCTATGAAAAGGAGTGTGGAGAACTCTCAGTTTTTCAAGAGTGATGGTCCAAGAGACCACCACCATTACACAGGCTATTGCCACTGCCCTTGGTTGCCTCCCAGAATTTGAAGGTCAGACCCTACTGTTGAAAAGAAGACATACTTCAGAGACTGGATTTGGAGTATTGGGGCTGGAACTGGAAGCCACATTCCTTGAAGGTTGGCTCTCCAGAACTCTGGAGAGCACTGTGTAAGCTGCTAAGGGAGAACATCATTGATGTTCATAACTAAATAGCCACATCAATAACTAACATAGCACAATTGTCACTAGGGCAATTGTAGCAATTTTATCTAGGGGCCAATCAACAGCTACCAAATTGGGAGCGGAAAGATTATAAGAGTGAGTAAGAAGGTACATGACCATATGGAAACAGAATCCTACAAGCTCCTGGGACCCTGCTCCTATGAACCTACAGCAATGATTTCAGCATGCTCAAGGCCCACACAAACACATGGAACTGGAGAAATGGGTAGCAGACCCCAATCTTTGCTTAAGAAACATTAGCAACTGATTATTGTTGGGTGAGGATGAGCTTGTCTTCCTAAAGCAAGGGACTCCAGATAGGTGGACTAGACCTCAGGGGATGAACCTGTACTAAGGAACATTTGTGGACACTAACTTGACACAATCGATCTTAGCACAGATGAAAGAATATATGGATTCCAGTTGGGGAGCTGTGAGAGGTGCCCATGGGGAACGGGCTATAAAGATAATTAAGATTGATTGAGATATTCTGTATGAAATATGCAACTATTCAATAAAAAAGAATATGATTACATTGAAAGACTGTGTAGGTTGGAGAATTTGGAAAAAGAGTCAATGACAAACACATTATAGGAACACTGACAAATTTCACATTTTTGTTGAAGCTTGGTAGTACAGCTCCTTCAGTAAATAATGGTCAAAAATTATGGTAGGCAAATAATTGCGAATTTATATTCTAAGATATAGTTTCATATTTTTAGTGTGAGAATTAATCAAGTTACTACAACACTTTCTATTTCTTTTTTAACTTCCCAGACTGTGATTTCTATCTCCAGAAATTCTCCTAGGGCATAGGTGAGGGCATACGGCTCTGTAGAAGAGTAATAGAGAAATAACGGAAAGCCTCTGGATGCCTGGTAATGGGAAAGGTCCAGCGTCAAATTGTGGCCCCCTCCCATGAGCTGTGGCCTCTTCCTGTGAACCTGGAGCTGTGGTCCCTCCTGTGAGCTGGAGCTGTGGTGCCTTTCTATGAGCTAGAGTTGTGGTCCCCTCACTTGAGCCTAAAGCTTTGGTTCCCTACCTTGAGCCACAGTTCCTCATTCCTCTTAGAGTTGGCTGATGGTGGAGCAGAGTTGAGCATGGAAGACTTCCTGGTGCTGGACAGCAGTTTCAGTCTTCTCTGAGCGGCTATATTTCCCACAGCCTCGTCCCCTGAGGTTCCAGGCTGTGCATGGCAGAGGTTTTGCCTTTCATGCTGGGGGCAAGAGAAGTCTGGGAGATTCTGAGCTTGGGAGAACTGATTCTCTAGAATGGACTTCCCACCTCCCACGAGGGGCAGATTCTTTATCCCAGCAGGAAATGGCACAGTAGCACACATTAGAGAAGAGAAAACAGAGGTTAAACAGTATAGCTTTGCTAAAGTTTTAAAACCAGAATGCTAAATCGTGTCTGTTTGCATTCCAGTGTGTTACACTCCCATGACTCTCTGTCGCTAAGGAAAAGCACCAAGGATTCCAGCCACTGCTCCTTAAAGCTCACTTGCTCTCTTTCTTCTGAAGTGAAGTTGGTGCTATCTGAATGCAGAGCAATACATATTTTCTCAGCTTGTCATTTTGAGATAATTCTACTTCCACAAAAGTGGTAAGAAGTTATGGAGACAGCCCTTGTGCAATCCTTCAATAATTTTGTTTTGTTTTAATCTGCTATGTACTAGACTCTCTCCTTGGTGCTAGGGTCACAAAGCCAAGATTATCCTGATTCTAGAGGATAATGGAGAACACATAAACATATCATTAATGTAGAGTCAACTAAAACAAAGGTATAATACTATTTCACTTATTAATTAGCAAATACTGAATTTTCTAGCTAAGTCACTGTGAAAAGCTCACTTAGACTCTGGGTCTGTTTTCTCATCTGCAAAGCGAAAGAAACAGTATCATCTCTGCTATACGGTTAGTGTGCACTTTCAGCATAGTATCTAGGGATTTAGTTACTGATATTGTACCAATCACCAGCCTTCTGTTCTCCACCTTTAACTTATCCTATAATGCATATGAACAAATTTTGTATGGGAATTTTTTTAATGTTCGTTGTTAAAATAAATATCTCATGGTATAAGTCTGTGGCATGCCCTATCTCTGATAAATGAGAACACCAGAAAGGGGCTACTGACCCACCCTGGGAGGAAGAAGAGATCACAGAGAAGCCTGCAAAGAGAGAGGAAAGCAAAGGGAATTCAAGGCAAATGGGACTTCAAAGATTTAGCTTGTTAGCAACTTCAGGGCAGAAGGGGGTCTAAAGTTCACCCCTAGCTACTTGTCACCCTCTGTAGGTCTTCTGGGTTTTCTGTTCACTGGTTCTTCAAGGTGCTTCCTTTGCTTGTTGCTCGACAGTTCTCTTATGATAAAGTGTTCCTGTGTGCAGCCTCATCCACCACCACCATTTACATACACATAGCTCAATGCAAAATATAAGCCATGTACCTGTACCAGCACCTTCAATGTGGCCCATCAAGGCACATTGGTCCACATCAACTGCCCAGTTGTGTCTTGCTTTGTGGAACCTTACAAACATTAACTCCATAGTTTTTAAGTGAAACAGCCTTAAAACAGTATGTTATGTCAGTGGAAAGAAGGGTGATTAAAAAGTACAAAACGCGTGATGCTTTCACTTTTTATAATACTGTAATTAGTTCTTAAGGGAAAAATTCATCTATGCTACACAGGAAAACTACATTGACAGTACTCAGCCTAATATAAAGAAAAGATGGGAAAGAAAAATGGTTATGTGTGTGCTTACAGAAACAGTATCAGTGTCGGGTACTAGTATAGAAACACTAGGAATACACTGAGAACTTACAAGCTGAGCCTGGTAAGCAGCTTTATCTAAGCCTGTAGGTCTGCACCCTACTGCAAGCGAAACAACATCAGTGAGCTCTACGCTTGCAGCTGCAAACCCCTTAGCTTCGGCTACCTGTCTTAATGACTAGGAAGCATAATTAAAACTGAAGTATGTGACAGAAATAGCTCTACAAATCAATGAGAGAAAGATAGATTATTTGGCTCATGTACTGAGACATCTAGATCAAAAACTTGGGGAAAGGCTTGGAGTACACAGCTGTGCTAGAACATTTGCTTAGCACGAGTGGGACCCCGTGTTGAACCCCCAGCATTATAAAACAACAACTACAAAAACAGACATGGGAAATAAATTTGGGTCCCTACTTCATTCACACCAAAATTAATTTACTTTCTTTTTTGTTTTAGGGTCTTTTCTTTTGGAGACAAAGTCAAACTACGTTGCCCAGACTGGTCACAAATTCATGGTAATCCTCCTGCCTCATCTCCCAAGTCCTGAAAGTATATATTTGAGCTACCATGCTCAGCTTCAAAATTTATTTCTGATGGATCATTTCAAATGTGAAAATTTTAAATATAAAAAAATTAAGAGGTTAATAAAGACTATTCTAATATGACACAAAAATCAAAATAATGGAATGAAAAAAAATTGTGTATGTGTTTTTATGTTTGTGTGTGAGTGTGCATATGCATGTATGCATGTGGAGGCTAGAGGTCAACTTCAGTGTTCCCTTCCCATAATTTTTAGACACGTTCTCTCATGATCCTGGGGCTTACTTATTCAGTAAGCCACAGAGATCCTCCTGCCTCTGCCTCCCTATTGAGATTATAGACATGTTTCACTGTATTCAGCACTCTCATCTGAATGCTGGGGATCTGAACTCAGATCCTCATGCTTGGGAAGCAAGCACTTTACCAACTGAATCCTCTCTCCAGTTTATAATATAAAAATGTATGTGGGAAAATCACACAAAAGGATAAATTCAGAAAGCATTTCAAGTGAAGAATCTTCCGTAATACAGTAAGCTCTTCTGCAAATAAATAAGAAAAATACCAATAATTCAATGAAAAATAGAGCAAAATACATAAATAGGCAATTCTCAGGGAAAAAAGAAATACAACAGCTCTTACCACATAAACAAGTGCTCAGTCATGTTCCTAAGAACAGTACTGGGTCAGAGCTGTAGCTCAGTGATAACACTTGCTTACCATTGTGAGGCCCTGGGTTCATTCCTTAACACTACAAAAACAAAAAAAAATCAAAATAAATTGAAATTAACATGCATATCTTTTTTTACCTTTAAAAACAGGCAGTTTCAAAAGTGTGACAACACAGCTTATTAACTGGAGGAGAGCTGTAAGGTGGTAAAGCTTTCATGGGAAATCTTGGCACTACTTCCCACAAAGCTGCAGTGTCGTTTTTGACTTGGTAATTACATTTCTACTCATCCCTTATACATCTTGAATATGTGGAAAGTAATTGACACAAGAAGTTATACATTGTTCTATTTTTTTTAAGGAGCAAATACAGAAAACAACCTTGATGCCTTGTGTTCTAATTTCCCTTCTGTTGTGATAAAACACTGACCAAAAGCAACTTCTGGAAGGAAAAGATCACTTGGCCTCTACATCCACGTCACAGTACATCATTGAGAGGAATCAAGGAGGGACCAAAATGCAGGACTACTTACTATTTCACACAATGCTGTCCCCACCAAGGAACTCTCTTCATAACCAAAGAAGTATGGAAGGAACCATGGAAGATCGTGCTTGCAGGCTAGCTCAGAGGTTCATGCTTGGCTATTTTTATTATATAGCCCAGGACCACCTGCCCAGGAAATCATCCCTCCCACAGTGAGCAGGGACCTCCTATATCAATTAGCAATCAAGGCAATCCCCCACAGATATGTCTACAGGTCAACCTGATCTGGGAAATGCCTCCATTGAGGTGATTCCTTCCTTGCTCAGGTGAATCTAGGCAGTGTCGCATTGATAGTTAAAGCTATCTAGGGCACCCTGCTAAGTGGATTTTTAAAATGAGATAATTATGTTCACACATTTCTGAGCTATGTGGTTACCTGGATAAACTGTATAGTGTCCTATAACTTGTGTTAGTAATGGTGAACTAATCACATGATAGAGACAGGTAGACCTTTTATTTTATGTTCAGAATACCCCTAGAAGATAGGCAAAATGTAGAGATAGTATTTGCTTCCTTGGAGGTAACCTAACAGTTAGAGGCTAGAGTGGGAGAATGGGAACCTTTCTACTGGAATGAGTCAGTATCTCTGGAAATTTTCATCATGGAAATGCATTAGCCAATCAACATCAATTGAATCACAAAGTCAATTCCCCACTCTCAAGAAGTCTCCTCTTGTTCTCTGTTTCACCTCTTGATCTTTGGTCCACATCTGTGTGCATTTGTATAACTAACAAGAAATGAATTCCTTGTGTTAACCACTGTGTCCCCACCCAGGTTTCAAAGTCCCCACCAGCCTTTGAAACGTTTGAAAGATGATGAAAACACTTTCCCTGGAAGGAGGTCTGACCACCTTTGAAGCAGGCCCTACAAACCTCTTTTACTCAATTCTGGGATTCTTCCTTGAAACCTGACCTTGTTTTTAGGAGAAAAGGAAGAGAGAAGAAATGAGAAAGTGAAAGAGAGTACAGACCTGACTCCACTGCAGTGCTGTTAAGGGGAATCCCTTGGGGAAATTCAAATCTGTAAGAGGAAGGGAAGGGGATTTTCTAACAGCTTACAGGAACTAGTTACCCCCTAGCAACCACGTGGCTATTGCACACATCAGCACACCTTGCCCAACAGGTCCATATGACAATAATGCAGGGGGGTTTTATTATTATTATTATTGGATTTGAAGCCTGCTCCACAAGTGGGAATTTCATGTCTGGTACTGTAATCTGTTCAAAAGCCCCTGACTGGGGAGGTCATGGGCCTTATAGTAGAAGCTGTTACTGTTATTTGGTTAAACGTTCATGCTGTCAGATTGCCTTCTAAATGTTTATGCTTATACCCATAGATCTGGGCTGCTCTCAATTTTGGTCAGAGAAGCTACTTTTTTCAGTGTACCGAGTCAATGGAAAGGTGCATAACTGATCAAAGTGCTGAGAACAAGAGACAGAGTGTTCAGCTCTAAATAGAACATTCGTATTAACCCCACTACCACCAAGACTCGTGACCATCACCCAAGCGGAGGTGGAGAGAAGCTAAGAGTTAGAAGCTGTGTGGTGTACACAGATTTCATCTCAGCACTCAGGAGGCAGAGGCAGATGGATCTCTGTGAGTTTGAAGCCAGCCTGGTCTACATAACAAGTTCCAGGCCAGTCAAGGCTACAGAATGAGACCTTGTCTCAATAAAGCAAAACAAAACAAAAACAAACAAAGAATATAAGAGCTGAAGGATAGGGAGGAGTGTTGTGAAATGCTGCCTTCTGGACATGCTGTGGCTATCAGAATCATGAGCTCAGGGAAGCTGCAGTTACTTGCACAAGACCAAGACAATATCAAGCCAGTCAAAATTCCAACATAGATATGGTGAAGGATCTCCAGGCCCCAGAGCTTACTGAGGAGCTGGCAGTGGATAGATGCTGAGGAAGGGAGGCTCATTCTCCTTGGAGGACGTGGCCACTGGTAAGTTGCTCATGCTCCAGTGGATGGCCCCACACCCATGCACTAGCTAACTTCATGGGTTATCAGCTGGGAAAGAACATATTAAAGGACACATGAGGGAGGAAAATCGGAGCAGATGGGGCCATATTTCATTGTATATATGTATGGAATCCTCAAAATAAAGAAAAAGTTTAAGAATCTTACAGGATCTAAACAAAGAGCTGCACTAGAGGGACACTAACTAGCCATAGAGTCAGCTTTCTGTTATTGTTTACAGCAGCTTTGCTGGGAAGGCAATACAATCACAAACATTAAGGATGAAGAAGACAAGGGCATCCATGTTCTCTAGCTAATGCAGTGATTTTAGCTCAGCATACATACCCTAACCACTTCCCCAGGGCAAAGTTAACCGACATTTTTATTAGCAATAATCTCTGCCTTCTTCTGATTATCTGGAGATTTAAGACTGCATAATCACCCTGCACGTCAGAGGGAGGAGGGGGAGGGAGACGGAACTGGCTAAGAGGCTCCAAATCCCTCCTAACACTCATTTCTCTATCAGCAATATTAGAGTACCCAAGGCACTCTGCTGTTCCAATCTGGCAAGCTAGCCTGGGGCTCCCAGGCCAGAAGAAAAAGTAGCTCTAATGGCAATGTCTGGGGCAGAAGACATGCAGGCCTCTCTGAGGTGCAGATCACATGATCTGTCCTCCTAGTGGCTGTGAGCAGACGGGGACCCTAGACAGCCAGGAGAGACAAGCAAGCACCAATCTGTGTCCCACAGCCATGCTAAAACAAAGCAGTGAGAGGAGACGGTCTTGGAGCTACAAGCCCTGGGGCTCTCCAGACAGCGAGGAGCTGCCCAGCACCTGGAGCACCCAACACCGCAGGAGTATCTGCTGCATGGGAGCCCTTACCGGTTCCCAGGCCAGCATCACACCCTGGATCGAAGACAACTACAACTATTACATTGAGGAAGACGAGGATGGTGGAGAGGAGGGAGAGGAGTGGAAGGACGAGCTTGCTGAGGAGGAACAACAGCCGGAGGAGGTCACTGCCGCCCCGCTGAACTGCCACACTGACACTCCAACCCAGCTATCCACGCTGAAGGTGAACGTGGGTGGCCACAGCTACCAGCTAGACTACTGCGAGCTGGCCAGCTACCCCCAAACGCGCCTGGGCCGCCTGGCCACCTCCACCAGCGGCAGCCGCCAGCTGGGCTTGTGCGACTACGAGGCACAGAGCGATGAGTACTTCTTTGACCGCGACCCTGCGGTCTTCGAGCTCATCTATAACTTTTACACATCCGGGGTGCTTCTCGTGCTTGATGAGCTGTGTCCCCGCAGCTTCCTGGAGGAGCTGGGCTACCGGGGCGTGCGGCTTAAGTACACACCCCGCTGCTGCAGCATCTGCTTCGAGGAGAGGCGGGACGAGCTCAGGGAGCAGCTCAAGATCCAGCGCGAGCTGCAGGCACAGGCGCAGGCAGAGGAGGCGGAGGAGCTCTTTCAGGACATGCGTTTCTACGGGCCGCAGCGCAGGCGCCTCTGGAACCTCATGGAAAAATCTTTTTCCTCGGTGGCCGCCAAGGCCATGGGGGTGGCCTCCAACCTCTTCGTGCTCATATCGGTGGTGGCTCTGGCGCTCAACACAGTGGAGGAGATGCAACATCCGGCAGAGCAGGGCACTGGCGGTGGGGACCGCGGCCTATCCTGGAGCACGTGGAGATGCTTGTGTGTGGCCTTCTTCACACTCGAGTTCCTGCTGCGCCTCGCCTCCACCCCCAACCTGCGGCGCTTCACGCGCAGTGCCCTCAACCTGGTGGACCTGGTGGCCATTCTGCACTTCTACCTGCAGCTGCTGCTGGAGTGCTTCACAAGTGAAGACCAGAGGCGTGGCAAGGGCTCCCCAATGGAGCACGACCTGGAGACCCTGGGCCCAATGGGTAAGGTGGGCCAGGTGCTGCGGATCATGCGCCTCATGCGCATCTTTCGCATCCTCAAACTGGCACACCACTCCACCGGGCTTCGGGCCTTTGGGTTCACACTGCGCCAGTGCTACCAGCAGGTGGGCTGCCTGATGCTGTTCATCACAATGGGCATCTTCTCCTTCTCTGCAGCTGTCTACTCTGTGGAGCACGATGTGCCTGGCACCAACTTCACCAGCATCCTCCATGCCTGGTGGTGGGCCGCGGTGAGTACCAATCTCCCACCCAGCACACACCATTCCTCCCACTCCCTGGTCATCAGTCTTATCGTTCTTGTTTCCTCATCCTTCCTCAGTCTTAAGAAAGGTCCTTAAGAAAGGACCTCTCCATTCCACCATTGCCTCCAAATAACAAAATATGGGGATATTTCAAAGTTGGAAAGACCTCAAGATTGTAGTTTACTTAGTCATCAACTTTAACTTGGTTCTAAGATCTTCAAATCCAGTCTTAAAACACTTGACAGGAAGGTGGGCTTGGTAGTGTGAGATGTTTGTAATCTCAACACTTGGGAGATGGAAGATCAGGAGTTCAAGGCCATAGAGGTTGGATAGGCTACATGAGACCTGGAGTCCTGCTTGCGTTACGTGTGACCTCATCTCAAAAAAACAACAAAAACAAAAACAAAACAAAGCAAAAGAAAAAGGTCAGGCAGAATAAGAAGGATAAGCCACACTTTTATGAGATATGGGATGCTTCATTTAATTAACACTTATTGAACTCCCTTTCTTAAATGGTTTATAAGTTGATCTTACTTAAACATCACAAACCCACGAGGCAGTTATGATCATCATTGCTTTTTAAGAGGACAAGTAAGAAGCAGCTCCAATTTTTGAAGGGCACTTGATCTGTTACAAAGAAAGAGAGTAAGATTTGGTTCCACAACTTTGGTTCTACTGAAAAGATTACTGCTTTCTCGCTTTAGTTAAGTCTGAGTGTGGAAAGATGCATCCAAACAAAAACCACTTCCGACTTCACTAAAATTTTCTCAGGACAGGATGTAAGAGTTGTGGTACAGAGAGCTTGGTGCCAACACAGCTGGAGGTGACAGGTCCACGGTAAAAATGTGATTCTGTCATCTAATAGCCATGCCCCTTCCACACTCCACTACCGTGTCTTTCAAATGTTTGTTCTCTGTCATGCCTTACCTTATTTGGACCACTAATGTATTCTTGTCACTGTCTATGGCATTTTACCTTTTGAAATAACATGCCATTTACTCAAAATACCCATATTTCTGGTATACTAGATGAATCCCTGAAAAATGCTGGCCAGATCTTCTCATGTCAGTGAGTAAACTGGCAGCGTGAGAAAGAATTGGATGCATTCTTTATTTTCCTTCTTTAAAATAAATTGTAGAGCCTTTAAGGGCATTAAGGGACTCTAAAGAGAGAGTAGATATTTAGACATTAGCACTGGCTATGTCAGAATATAGTCTGGAACACATTTCTTAGATAAACTGACCAAGGGCTTCAGACAGTGTGGTATATCATGATGGAAGATTCAGAGCACCAGCTGCCAGCCTCCAATAGTCTGGTAATTAATCATGACTCTGAATAATTAATTATGAAACCTCACTCCATCCTTCCCTTGCTCCCCCATCTCTAGAAAAGGAAGTTGAACTTGCACAGCTCTGAGGTTCAATGTGTTTTCCTTCCGTTGCAAGCAGGGAGCACATATGCACGACAGGACTTTGAGTTTCTTCAATGACAGGGTGACATTAGGCTCTTTGGAATGAGCTAGTCAAAGGCTGATCCTCTCATCATACTCCAAGTGACAACAGGTCATCGCCATAGTAGATAAACCATGTGTACAGATGGAGCTTATGGAGGATCAATGTCCCCGGTAAATGACATTTACTTTGGAGGTGACTAAAGCAGGAAGGCAAACAGCAGACCCACGTGCTGACGAAATAGTACAAAGTGAATCACATTTTCATTCATCCACAGATCTTGAAAAGCTAATGTGTGCAAGCATTGGACTTTCAACTAGATTTAACCTGCAATATTTGTGTTCACATTATATATACTAATATATAAATATGTGTTAAAATACATGTATTAAATATATAAATGTTTTATTAAAATTATTAATATTGAATTCTTACTTTTAAAATATTTCTGAAGTTAATGCCTGTCCTGGTATTCTATCTATTGCTGTGATAAAACACTCTGACCAAAACCAACTTGGGGAGGAAAGGGTTTATTTGGTTTATATGGCCTAATCACAGTTCATCATTGAGGAAAGAAAGCCAGGCACTTGAGGCAGGACCCTGGAGGCAAAAGTTGAAGCAGAAACCACAGAAGAACGCTGCTTCCTGGCTTGCTTCCTTTAGCCTGTGCGCAGCCTGTTTTCTTAAACAGTTTAGGACCACTACCTACCATGGGCTGGACCGTCCCACATTTATTAGCAATTAAATGTTTCTTAGACATAGCCACAGTCCAATCTGATGTAGGCAATGCTTCAATTGAGGCTCCATCTTCTCATGTGAGCCCAGTTGATAACTGAAGTTATCCAGTACAATGCCCGTTGCCCACTTAATTTCCAAAACTAATTAATGCAAACTGAATTTTTTTCTTTTTGTTAACTGAAATCATTTTACTCAAAATCAATGTTTTCTATAAATTTTATAACAGTTGAGTCAGTGTTCAGTTTTTAATCTATGAAAAAGATTACCTATTATTGCTTTAACCACTAGGAGGTTGGGGGAGAAGATTACAGAGTTATTATCTCAATCAAACAGTATTTTCACAGACCAAATTTTATGTATTCTAACCTTCCTAGTTACAAACTTTACTCCTTACCGATGACCTTTATCCCTTTCATTCTAAGATTTATACTAGTACCATTATGAAGTAGATAAGGAACTGATAACTTGTATGTGTGTGCCCCCCCCCCACCGGTCAAATCTATGAGCACAGTAGGAACAAGCTCCCTCTAAGACTGCTCTGTTCCTCAGAACAGATGTTATTAACCCAGCTTTTCCTGGTACTTCTGATTATCTTGCATGTTGTGTACTAAGACTTTTTATTATTACAGAACAGAAAGGAAAGAACACATCGAACGAGGTAGACAAAACGTCTTGGTTTTTAAATGTGGTTATAAAGTGAATAGGTGCCAAATTTCAGGACCAGTTCTTCCTATGGTCCACCAAAGTCCATCTTACTTCCTCATTG
The DNA here is from genome assembly GCA_035773235.1 of Eospalax fontanierii. Classification (NCBI taxonomy): domain Eukaryota; kingdom Metazoa; phylum Chordata; class Mammalia; order Rodentia; family Spalacidae; genus Eospalax; species Eospalax fontanierii. Next base: position 2,243,114 of record JAJHUQ010000041.1, on the reverse strand, counting down.
AGAACCAGTAGCTTGCCAAACTGTACTCTAAAGGTATTGTTTAATTTTATTTTTTATTTTATGTGTATGAGTGTTTTACCTGTATTTACGTAAGTGCACCTGTGTTATACAATGCTTGCAGAGGCCAGAAGAAGGCATAGGATCCCCTGAACTGAGTTTCAGACAGTTGTTAGCTGCCATGTGCGTCATCTGTGAGAGAAGCTAGTGCTCTTAAGCACTGATCCATCTCTCTAGCCCCCAAGCAGTCCTCTCACTACTAGGAACAGAGTGATGGGGAAAGGGACGAGCATCTTTCCATTATGGTGTTTACTTTTTACTGTGGAATGACACATAATAAATAATTCCTGATAGTGATGTGGGGTAATAGCTAACAGAATAGAGAACAATGGGAACGATAGAATCTCTTTTTAATGCGACTGTCAGAAAAGCACTATTGGAAATGAGATGACATTGAGATCAAATTAACAATGAGGAAAAAAATTCACTTAAATCTACATGACTAAACAGGCTTATGAATCTGAGAAGTGGAGCTGAAGAGGTGGGTCGGGTTAAGAGCACTTTCTGTTCTTCCAGAGGACCTGAGTTCAACTCCCACCACCCACAAGGTGACTCTGTTGCCCTCTTCTGGCCTTCACAGGGACTATACACACACCAGTAATCATATCAGCAGTCAAAGCACTTGTACAAATAAATCATTTTAAAAGAAAATCTGAGAAGTGGAATCCTACCATTAGGAAACCTGTTGCTTTGTATACTAACTAAAAATTAAAGTTAAAAAGTAGAATCTTAAACTCTGTTCCACATTATTTTATTGATAATACATATCAAAATTTTTTAATTGAGTACAATTCCCAAATACATGTACATTTGTTTGTTTATAAATAATGTATATTATGTATTGCTACAGCAATGATGAGCCTGGTTTGGTAGTCCACACCTTTAATCCAAGCCCTTGGGATATAGATGCAAAGAGATCTGAGTTCCAGGCCAGGCTGCACTAGATAGCAAGTTCTGGAGATACACAGTGAGACCCTGGCTTTTTTTTTAAGTGAGCAACTTAGTCTGCTTGAACTAGAAGGTTCTTCTCATTTAGTATCATTCATTCTCATGTCTGATGGTCAGCTGGATGAAAGATGGTAAGGTGGGGAGACCGGGCTACATGTCCCTCATAGTTCAACAGACATGTCTCCATGGCTGTGGCAAAGGTCAAGAAGGACAGCACAAGCCTCGCTATGCAGGCCCTGCACTACACCACTTCAGTTTATATTTGCTCAACTTGTTGAATTGTTGATAATCAGCTCAACCCAAAGCACGTCACATGGCCACACTCAGGCAAGTGTAGGGCAGGTCAGCCCAGGATGGCAAAGCACTGTGATGACATATGGAAAAGACCTTGACTACAGGGAGCTAGACTAAGTAGGTCCACTAACACAGTCATTCTGTAGTAATAAATTACTGCTCAAATATATCATACTCATCAAAAAAAACCATACATTCACACATTGAAAATTTCAAGATGAAGTAAAGAGAAACATGATGGATATTTTCCTGTGCTACTCTGAACTGTATCTCTTGTACCTCATGAGACAGAGTCTCTGCCCCATTCTCCTCTGTAATGGTAAGTTACCAGAATTTAGAGGACAACACCAATCTGGCTTACTTTTACTAATCTTTGCTTTCTCTAATGCCAAGGATCCTGCAACCTTCTATAATTCAGCTCAAGGTTTTAAGAAGAATACAACCATTTTCATTATTATGAATTCTATATCAGCAAAGCAAATCCCTCATGAACCTTTGCATCCGCAGCTGCTCACGAATTAGGATGTAAGATAGACCCTTCTTATTTGTGAAATGGAAGTTATTTGTACACACTAATATAATAAGAAACACATGTAAAATACTAGCTTCTAATAAGTTTGTAATAAATAGAAGCTATCTTATCTGACTAGTTGATAGTCTTTATCATATGGAATCAATAACCTTTGATTCCAGATTCATTTTAGGAGAAGGTAAAACAGAAGTGATCCCTTCTTTACTGGGGAAAAAGAGAAACTGGGAAACACAAAGAGGTCAGCTGTCCTATCATGACAGAGCTTCCAAAGATACAGATAAACAGATCGGAGACTTTGCCTGTAGCGGTGTCAGCCTTGTGGGGGTTCTCAGGATTACCCTACAGTGGCAAATACCTCCTATGGGCCAACAAAAACAATTAGCTCAATGATTAAATTGTAATCATTAGTCTCCTGCATAGATTTGCTTTCAAGTAGAAAAGGCAAGTTGGACTATTAACAAACTGTTTCCTTCTGAGAATTCCAAAAGAAGTTAAAGTTGTAGAAATCAAAGAGAAAGGTATGGTATGAACTTCTTACTTCTAAAACTCTTCACAAATTTATCTCAAGATGAAGCATCAGATAATTGTACCCCAGAGATCTAATGCCTGTTTTTGTTTTCCCAAATTATATCCTTGCAGATAGTTGCCCTTATGGGATCACTGAAATTTATTTTAAATGATTGCTTGGAAAAGACACCTGTATAATGTAAGTTAGGTTACAGTTGGGAAAATGGAAACTAAAGTAAGCATTTGTTGTGGTGACACAAATGCGTAGGTATTAGGAGGCTAAAAGAGAAAAATGGCAACTTGAGGGTGTAGCTATTAGTCTTAGAATTGGGAGAAGCAATGGAAGGCAACATTACCAGACTTAGAGTACAAAGGATGGCCATGGTCTAGCTATTTCAGAGATCTCTAAGATGTTAGTACTTGGGAGTACCCAAAGTGTCATAGACTATATGAACCACAGAAGGATGTTGGTGGAACCAACCAGAATCAAGACTCTAGATTGCTTTTAATAATCCTTCTACTCCCAGTCTTCCAAACCTGCCTCTGCTTGGCAAAATGTAACATGAAGACAGCCAGTAAGAGAAACTGGGCAATGTATCCTACAGAGTCCCAATTGCAGAATTACAGAGAAGAGCACCAAAAAGGGCCAGGCTTGGGACTGAGTTGGACTGCACATATGTGATATCTGGCAGACAAGGTGTTGAAGTTCTGACTTATTCAGAATTAGCACAGGAGCTATAAATGAGGCGAAAGCTCAGGGACACTTTGATCTTTGATCTTCTGGACTCCTGATTTGGGAGTGGTCCCATTTTATGTCTTTAGAGCATATTCTTCTTATTGTTTAAAATGACTGCAGTGGAACATGATCAAGTGTCAAAGGGATGGAGAAGTACCAAATAAGCCGAGGATGCAGAGGGCATTTCTTTGTGCCTTTTGTGGATAGACTGATAGAACCCTGACTGCGCCTGTGGCTTTGCTTTAGCTTGGGCCAGCCTCCTCCTTATTGTACCACTTATGCTCATGTTGGAAGGATAACACGCTATAACATATGGATGAGGATGAATGCTCAAAGTGGGGACTTCATTTTAACACTATTTCAAACTTCTCTGAGGAACTGCTTCAGAGTGATTGCATTCAGTATTTTAAGATAGGCAAATGACATTTGAGTTTACAACTGACCACAAAACTTAACTATTAAGATGGGTACACCCACTTGTATGAAGATTTTGCCAGTGAATCTTTTCTCCAGATTAGACCAAAGGACGAATATTTTCATAAATATATATATATATATATATATATATATATATATGTGTGTGTGTGTGTGTGTGTGTCAATAGTCTTTGAAAATGACTCTTGTGGTGGCTGAAGAAATGACTCAGTTGTTAAGAGCACTGGCTACTCTTGCAGAGGATCAAGGTTCAGTTCCCAGCACCCATGTGGCAGCTAACAACTGTCCATCACTCCAGTTCCACGGAATCTAGTGCCCTCTTCTGTCCTTTGTGGGCATTGCATGACACAGGTGCACTTTCACACATGCAGGTAAAACACTCATACACATAAAATAAAATAAACACAAAAGAAAAGAAAATGATTCCTGAAGGACAACATGTACTGATAAAATTTGGGGAAGGAGTGGGGGATACGGTCAGATTTTATCACCTTCACTTCTTCGGGAAAACAGAAGGTATACTAATAATTCTGTAAAATTGGTTTTATTCCCCAGGATCATACTTCCTAGATGCACGGACCACTGGTTACCAAAACTTGTATCGATACCTCATTCTTTATGAAGGAAACAAACATTCCTTGTTGAGTAAGAAGTCCAATTGCAATCATTCTAAAGTATACGAGGAAAATATGATGATGCTTGCCCTACGTGGCTGGTCAGGACTTGCTGATCAGTGAATGAGCTTCCAGGAGAAGGCCAACACTCTGACTTTAAAACCCCAAACTACAGAAAGTATGCAAGTTTCAGCAGAGTGGCTGTAGAGTGACTGAGCCACACAGTTCTGCTGGATTTTAGGATGGACTGAAGATATTTTGGTCACATTAGTAAACCCAGATCCTGATAATGTGAGAACTCACTCTGTTGGGTCAGTCGGGTCAGTCTGGGACCTTCAGTGTTAGTGCCATCTATAGAGAAGCGGTACGGCTCCTGTAAGGTAGAGAAAGTTCCCTAAGTGAAGAAATTCTAAGTCCTGCCCCAGAGCCACGGGGCAAGAACAAGGCTACATATTGAATCAAATTATCCAAAAAACAGACAATAAAACAATTAGCTGTACATTTTCAACAAATTCTTGGGGACCAGTCATATGTAGCCTCCTAGCAAAAAAGATTTTTTTCTCTGAAATTAGAGGCCAAAGATACTAGAAAATATTTAGAACAGATTATGTACATAAATATTGTTGTTTAAGTCAGGTGTCTTTGCTTTTGACTTTTCACTCAAAGTTCAGGGGGAAAACACCCAAAACTAAAGTTAGTGGTAGGGTTGGGGTGAAATAAAACCAGCATGGGGATTAATCAGAAGCTTAATGTTGGGACTTTGTCTTATCAGTCTCTTTCCTCTATGTCTCCCCCTCCCCTCCAACACTACTGGACCCTTGAATGTCCAGCTAACTGCAAGGCCTCTCTTCCGACTTTAAGGATGTTTCATGTTCTAAAACTCTCTTTTCCCATCACTTGCCTCAGTAATTGAACTCTCCTTTGCAACCGCCATGGAAAATTCAGCTGACTTGATGGTCATCCTGGGTGTGATTGTGTTAGCAACAGATGAGAGCTAGGGCTTCACTCACACACCTGGGCAGAAGTCTGACTCAGTTCTGTTACGTTGGTGCCAGTGACGAGACATATGTGCAACCACACAGGTACACAGGCAGACATTGAGATTAGCCCAAGTGTAACATGGTCTTTGCCTTTCATCACTTTTCATTGAGAAGGCAGGAAGGGGACATTTTCCAAAGCCAGTGATCACCTCCCCCGCAAATCTCCTTTACACAGCATTTAGCCAAGGTCTGTAGGAGACGGGGGGTCCAATAAGTACAACAGAGATCCAGTCCCCGGTGGAGTGTGTGTTCAGTAAATGTTCATTTTTCCTTCCTCTCAGCTGATACCAGCTTTAGGAACAGGGTCCCTCGAGTCTCCCTCCTTGGCATGTGCATACTGTCATTGCTCCCACAGCCTGTGGCTAGGCATGCCTTCAGTTCTTTCACAACCTGCAAGGTAGGTACTGCTAATCTGCCCATAAATCAAAAGAACAAGACAGAAGCCAAGAGAATTTAGATGCTTTGCCCAACTCACGTACCTGTGAGATTTGAACCCAGGAAGTTGAGTCTAGTCCTTATTTCCTTAACCCTGTCTACATCACCCTGCTTCTGTCATGCTTGCCTGTGCTCTTCCACTGTAGGAAAAGGCAGCTCTGTTGCCAGGGATGTAACTGTAAGCCCTGGGGCTGCCTCAAAGTAAAGGCACATCTTCCATTTTCTGTGGTTCTTATCAGTGTCACCAGATTTGCCCAGCTGGCTCATTTCTCCATTTCATTCAAATCAATCAACCACATTTGAAAGTTCAAACTAGCATTCTCATCATCAGAACAAAAATGCTTACATATCTGAGCCAAAGGCCATCTTGGTATGGACAAGGGAGTGAGTTTATATGGTTACTGCCCTCTGTTGGAAAACTGGGATACCCATCACACAAATCCACAGAGCAATGAGCACTGTAGAGTTGTGCCTTCAGATGTTCCTAGAGATTTAGTTGCTATTCTGGGGACTGGTGGAAGCACAGGAGACATTAAAAACATTCTCCATGGGATTTCTGCAAGGTCTCCTCTAGCTACACTAAGTGATAACTAGTCCCATTGTAATCTGCATTTTAAAAAGGAAGTTTGTATTAACCTAAATCAATCTCTAATTAGTGGGATTTAAAGCAGTGTGACAAGAATGAGAATTTCATGAGGGATGAACTTATTTTTGGTCTATGAGGTCTTCGGAAAGTCCCCTCACAAAGTAGTGAGTGTGTTTCTGTCTAGACATGTACAATTAAAACTACACATCATGATTGTCTCCCTTTGAAAGGTGAGAAGAACCCAGTGGACGTGTTTAATGCCTTGTGGGTGCCTGATACCATGGTGAGTGCTTTATATTTATGGAGTCTTTACAAGAACCCTGAGAGGTGGTTCCAGAGTCTGAAGGGTTGTCAGCCAGAAAGAGTCATTCTCCACTTGAACCCTGGTCTGAGTGCTTCTAAGACATATGTGATGAAAGTAAATCCAGGGAACTCCTATTGCAACACTGGCCCCGGCTGAGGGAAATAGAAAGACAAAGACCTCAATAATTGAACATGTTCTACCGCAGGAACTCAAGGTGTTCTCTTCAATGTCTTTTCCAACAACTCTTTAAAGTAGATCCTGTTTCCCTTGTGTTGCATGTAAGAACATCTGTGCATCATAGAGTCAGGATTTAAACCAGTCTTTCAGGCCTCAGCTGATTCAGTCCTGCAGGCTGACTTCCAAAGTGAGCTCTGTGAGTAGCTGTGACACATCCACTGTACACTTACAGAGTGACAGGACTTTCCTGTCTGCGTCTCTCCCTTCAACTTCCTTCCTGGGCCCAACAGTTCCTTTCTATTTTCTTTCCTTCACAGGTGAGCATCTCCACTATGGGCTATGGAGACATGGACCCAGAGACCCACCTGGGCAGGCTCTTTGCCTTCCTTTGCATCGCCTTTGGGATCATTCACAATGGAATGCCCATTTCCATTCTCTACAACAAGTTCTCTGATTACTACAGCAAGCTCAAAGCTTATGAGTACACTGCCATCCGCAGAGAGTGGGGAAAGGTGAACTTCATGCAGAGAGCCAGAAAGAAGATGACTGAATGCTTATCTGGAAGCAACACACAGCCTACTGCAAGACAAGAGAATTAGTACTTCATTAGACTGGCGGAACCCATGGACTTCAAGGCTTCATTGTTCTCTTTTAAAATTATTGACACAGTTGGCGGCAGAGAGACATGTGAGGCTGGCATACACAAAGGGCATTTAGTTGACAAGTTCTACTTTTAAAATGCCCATTTGGGCCCAAACTCAGACGGCCTTGTATTACTCTTGACCTGTGCCTTTTTCATGTATGACACTGATACTGCGAATGGCTTGATCAGAGCAGCATCTTGGATTCCTCTTTCAGCTTCTCATGGCATCAGCACAGTACAGATTTTTAGACTTGAACTGACTGAAGAAGAATTTCCCGCAGAGGGAGGGAGTCTTAATTATCCGGAGAGTGGAGTGTTATGAGAAGAACTCTACGAGCTTTGGAGTCAGACCCACTTCTCAGTCAGCATCCCAGCTCCGAGTGATCTGCGGAAACTTATTTCAACCTCTGAACCTCAGTTTCTCCAATTGTTAAATGTAGGCCATCAAGCCTATGTGAGTGGGGAATGGCAATAAGATTTGTAAGCAGTCAAAAAATGAGAGCTAGGGGCTGGAGAGATGGCTCAGTGATTAAGAGTACTGGCTGCTCTTGCAGAGGCTCTGGGTTTGATTTCCAGCACCTACATGGCAGCTAACAACCATCTGTGATTCTGGTTCCAGGGGATCCAACACTGCATTGCATAACACACACGCAGGCAATCCACTCATACACATAAAATAAAATTAACAAAATGTTTTTTAAAAACAGAGCTTCTGAAAGTATATAAGTGAGTGCTAATACATATTCTACCAGTGATTCAGAGCCAAAGGTGATTTGCTCCCCAGGGGACATTTGGCCATGTCTGGAAATGTTTTTGATTGTCACTCTAATGCATCTAGTAGGTTAGAGGGCATCAGGTGCTCTCAACACCTAACAATGCAGAGCACAGCCCCTCCCAAACTACTCAATCGCAAATGCTAATGCCAGCGTTGAGGAACTTCTCTCCAGACTCTGGGAGTTCCATCTTGACCTATGGAACATTCCTGTGTGTGTTAGTTCTTCCCTAGTTCCTCCCTCCCTTCAAAGGAGCCCCCAGAGTCCTCACTCACAACTCAGGCTTCCTTTCTCTTTTGCAGAAAAGGTGTGTGGGGAGCAAGCCTGCCTTTTGAACCATTGCTATGCACCAAGCACTGAATTTAAAGGTCCCTCTGGGCTGTGGATTGGAAACTAGTGCTTTCAGGTTATTTCTTTCCCTGTGACCTTTCTTTTTACTAATAGAGCATTAGAAATTGAAGTCTTGAGGTTAAAGGCTCATTTGAACTGAGCACACAGATGTGCTCATGTAACTGGAGCTTGCAATCCTATCAACCTCTTAGGGTATGGTTGGACCTCTGTCTGGGTCATTAATAAGACAATCATTGTGCGACTTACAGTAGAAAACATGATGGACTGTACATGCGGCGCATGCTTTCATTTAACCAACAGTACACCTCTAGACAAGATGCTGGCCTGTTTTTACTTAGGAAGAAATGGAGACTTAGATTAGGTGACTCAGCTATATTCACCCACCTACTAAATGGTGGGACTGGGCTTTAAGCCCTGTTTCATCTTATTCTCAGGACTTTGCTGGAAGTCTAAAGTTATCGGCTCTAGACCTCCTTTCCTCTTAATCCCAAATGTGCTTCATAAATGACATGGTGTCTCAAGGGTGGACAAATATGCCCTATTATAAAGTTACTAAATAAAATCTAGGAAGCAAGAGGTCTGTGCTGGTTAGTTTTTATTGTCAACTTGACAAAACCTAGAATCACTTGAGGAAAGGAACCTCAGTTGAGGACTTTCTCAGCTCAGGCTTGTCTGTGGCCATGTTTGTGAGAGATTGCCTTGATTGATGGTTGATGTGGGAGGGTCCATCCCACTGTGGGTGGCACCATCCCTAGGGAACTGGGTCTGGCTCTATAAGAAAGCTATGTAAGTATGAACCAGAGAACGAGCAGACAGTGAGTCAGCAAGCAGTGTTCCTCAGTGGCTTCTGCCTCAAGCTCCTCCTTGAGGTCCTGCCAGAATTCCCTCATTGATGAATTTGTGACCTAGAAGTATAAATGAAATAAACCCCCTCCTCCCCAAGTTGCTTTTGATCATGGTGTTTATTAAGCAACAGATAGCAAACTAGAACAGCATCTGACTCTGTTTTGTAGGGTTAATGGAATGTAGTGGACTGAGTAATGTATAACGATAAGCTTGGTTCTCAGTTCTGGAGACTGGAAATCCAAAATCAAGACACAGGCAGACCGTGTTGCAAGTACAAACTGCTCTCTGCTGCCAAGACAGTGCTCTGCTGCGTCTTCAGAGAACACTGTCCTAATGTGGCAAAAGGCAAGCTTACCGAACGCTGCTGTGAAGTGTCTCATAAGGGTCTTGATTCCACTCTTAAAGGAGGAGCTTCATGCTCTAATCAGCCCTTCAATGGCCTGCCTCTTAATTCTGCCACATTGACAACACACCTGACTTACGGTTCAAAATGGAATGTGTTCAAAATGGAACATGAGGTAAATTTAAATTTTACACAAGCGTTAAATAATTTTAATAGAAACATGTCCCAAATATTACATAGTACATCTTCCGTCTGAAATTCAAATTTAACTTGGAGCCTGACATGTTCCTTTGCTGTATCTGACATTCCTGTACTATTGTCTTTTAGAGGTGCTTTCCGCATGTGAATGGAAATTACTACCAAGTCCTAAAACTCAACCCAAACACCAGACTAGTCAGCAAAAAGTCTTCTTCTTTCTTGCCAGCTAAAGGGAGGAGGAATTTTGAATCAGTTTCCTTGCCAGAAATAATCATGCAAACTAGTCATCTCATATACCTGACACACTCCACAGGGCAGCCCGCCTGCTCCTGCAACTCCAGGGAGGGGTTTGCTGATGAAGTGCAATTTCTGGGCCATTAGGGGATGCAGGGAACAGAAGAACCCAATGTTCATCAACCCTCCCTCTGCTCAGGGCCAAGGACAGTGAATGTCCCAGACCTGCACAGCCGAAGATACTTCCTGTGAACCAGGAGTGGGATGGGTGACCTGGGGGGGGGAGCTGGGAGGAGGTTACTGAAAGAGGTTGGTCTGATGACAAAGATGGAATTTTCCAGACCCCTGGGACAGGATCTATTAAACAGCAGCAGGCCTCTTCTCAATCCTCACTGGCCACATCTGCTCAGACAGTTGTGCATTACCTCCCCAGGGGTTAGAATGGCAGACAGAATGCAGTTAACCCCCCAAAAAACAAGGCCTAGAAGCGGCAATTTTTTTAATTTAATACTTCCGTTGCTTTATGAAGTAGTTTTATGTTGGTTACTCACAAATGCTTAGGTACGTTGAACTTGGTCTTGATTTCAACCTTGTTCTGCAACATGTGAAGTTAATCATATGAAACTGACATTTTCAAGAAAAATGATTGGATACTGACAATTTCATCATCTAATAGTTGTGTGGTTACAATTTCTCTCGACCTGCTTCTGCATTGTTAAAATGGAAATGATAACAGTGCTCTCCTCCGGATTGTGATGGTGATGAAATGCCATGGTGTACATTTAAAACCTTTAACACACTGGCACATGTTATGTATTAAATAAAGATAGATCCTTCTCTTCCTCTTCTCCTCTTCCTCCTCCTCCTCCTCATCATCATCATCACCGTCATTTCTATTTTGCTGGCTGTACAAAAAACTGAGCAAGCTCAGTCAAGGTCCTTTGTCATCAAGAAGAGGACTCTAGATAAAGGCAGCTTTTGAATCCTGAACATTTAGGGTTGTTCATAAAGACCCAGGCTACTCTACTCAAAACAACTTTGTGTCGTGATGAATTAATCAGGTACTGACTGGACACAGTGGCCATAAGCTAGATCCCACCTGCTGTCCTGTTCTCTGTTTTTCCACTTCAAAGGAAAAAAATTACATGCTCACAAGAAACTTCTCAGAAGACACTAAGTTATCACCTACAGAAAAAGAAGAAATATGTTCTTTCAAATATTCTAGGTTGAGGAAAGTAGGCTTAAATCTAAAAGTGGGGCTTTGAGCCACAAAAACATGATAAATACGGTACCTGCACCCCAGTGACCCTTCCCTGGCCCGTTCTCAGCTGTGCCATCTCTGATATTTTTACCCTTTCCTGCCTGCCTGTATAGCACAAGATGTCTGTCCCCCACGTCTGTGTGATCAGGGGCTCAGCCCTCGGGCTGGATACCAGAGATGACGGGAAGCTCCTCTGCCATCTAGACAGCTGTGTCTCCACAGCCATGGCTCAGCAGAGTCCGCTTGTTTGACAACAGTACTCACAGAAGCCTGTCACACCTTTCCTTCCTGCTGTGCTTCAGGCTAGGGGTGAAAGTGACCCCCATTGCTGCTTGTCTCTGGGTGTCACACCACTCTTGCTTGGTCCCTTTCACCCTGACCTAATCTCTGAAAACAGAATCTTTATTAAAATCTCCTCGATGGGGCTGGACCGTGGCTCAGTAGTTAAGAGTACTGGCTGTTCTTGCAGAGGACCCGAGTTCTATTCACAGCACCCACATGGCAGCTAGCAATCATTCATAACTCCCGTTTCAGGGGAATCGGAAACCTTCTTCCAAACTCCATGGGCATTGCATGACACAGGTGCACTTACACCCATACAGGCAATACACTCATATACATAAATTTAAAAATAATGAATAAAAATTTAATAAAAGGAAAATATATAGTTTGCATTCCCCAGGCTGCCAGCAAAACAATAGCATATTTTTATCTAATAACCTTCCCTCCCCAGCATATCACCCCAGACAGTGAGCCCAGCCCTAAAATTCAGACCAAGAGGCACATCCAGCTCATAGATGATTGGCAGGACCGGGAAGATCAGCACCTCAGAGTGCTAAATGATTTATCTGTCCTGTCAAAGGCTTCCAGCTCTGCTCTCTGCCAAGTATTTTTCCATTATCCGACCTATCAGGTTCCTTAGTCAAGCTCATTCAGCACATCCAGACAGAGTTTCATGAATATATGATGTGCATAAGATCAGCTGGAATATATACAACTAGGAACAGAAACTTTGGTCCACCCAGAAGACATCAGAGAATGATCTTGGCCAGCTCCTACCTTCATTCAGGTAGGTAAATTTGCCTTGTTTTTCAGGTAATATGACTGAAACCTAGAGAAGAAAAATGCCCAGAGAAGGACCTGTTTCCGAGGCTGCTGCCCCTTTTTCTATGACCACAGCAGACGCTGTTGACGAACTGCATTCATTACTGCTTCCCTCGGGAAAGCCTTCGAGAGCTGTCTAGCAACCAGTACTAATCTGTCTCAAGATCTGTTTGCTGTCTACCATGTGCTCAGACTTTAAAAATTAGGAAAAGAGATTAGAAATAAGAATGTCTTATCTCCTAGTGCCCTAACTCTTTCTGCAGGGTTTTCTTATAAATTTGGAAAAACAGCATGGATTATGCCCCTCTCTTTGTTCCTAGTAAGGTTTTAAAACAATTTTAATTTAATTAATTTTTAAATTTTTATTTATTTTTACATGTATGAGTGTCTTGCCTGCATGTAAGTGCCCCCGTGTTGTACAGTCTGCAGAGGCAATAGAGGGCAGTGAATCCCCTGGAACTGGAGTTACAGATGTTAGCCTCCATGGGGATGCTGGGAACTGAATCCAAGTCCTCTGCAAGAACAGCCTGTGCTCTTAACTGATGAACCATCTTTCTAGCCCCCAATTCCTAGTAACTTTTTAGAAACAATTTTATTACATTTTTTATTTTTTTAATTTATGTGTATGCATGTGAGTGTTTTGCCCACAATGTATGTCAGTGTAGGCATGCCATGCAATGCCTACAAAGGCCAGGAAAGGGTGACAGAATTCCCAGGACCGGAGTTTTGGAAAGTTTAGCTTTTACTTTCATTCCTCACATATGCCCACCAAAACCTGAACAAGGGGCTGACTCTTTTACCGAAGGATCCGTGCACAGTCCTACTAGCATGAAATTAAACTTCCTTTCCCCGCCTGACTTTGACTTCCGATCTCTGATTTTTTTCTGTAACAAGCAAAAGATACATATTACTTCTCAGCAGAAGTATTTAATTTCTGCATCCCTATTCTAGTTCTCCTTATTTACGTGGTTTTGTTTAGTTTGCTTTTATTTTGAGACAGCGTCTCATATCCTACGCTGGCCTGGAACTTGATATTGTAGCCAAGATTGATCTTGAAATTGTGATCCTCCTGCAACTGCTCCTCAGGGTTATATGATTGTAGGCATGTGCCACCAGGCCCCCGTTTGTTTTTGTTGTTGTTGTTTTTTCACCTGTGTATGTGTTTCTGTGCGGGGGTTTGTGCATATCAGTGCAGTGGCCATAGAAGTCAGAAGAAGCCAGAAAATCCCCTGGAGCTGGAGTTCCAAGGGCTTGTGAGCCATCTCCTGTGGATGCTGGGAACCGAACACGGGTCCTCTGTAGGAGTAGCAAGTGCTCTTTATCAGTGGGCCACCTCTCCAGCTTCACTATGCCCAGTTTTATATGGTACTAGAGATTTGCCTTATGGTCTGGAGAATTATCTACGATAACCATACTTCTGGTTTTGAGTGAGTTTATTAAGTACCCAGTGAGGAAAAGTAAAAGAATGACTCATAAGTCGCAGACAGATAGAAGCAACAGCCAGCAAAACAGCAAACCAGGTGTTTACAGTTCTACCAGAGGTGACTGGAGTAGCCTGATCGAGAGAGCAAAGAAAGGTAACACCTTCAAATGGAGGGTTTACAATATCCAACAGAGACTGACTGGAGAAAGGAAGGCAGTCAGCTGGGTTCCTGATTGAGCTTTCTCTCTATGCATGAGCTTTCCACTTCTCTTTTCCACCAGGAGATAAACAATGGTAGCTTCTGTTAGAAATGGTTTACCTTCTAGCTGTCCTAAAAGATACAGTGTTTTCAATATTGTAAACAATGTTTTCAATATTTCAAAGTTGCCTGTTGTTTTTCCTTCTCCCTGTTACCCGAGCCTGGGGAACAGGGCATCCTACACCCCTGTAAAACAGGAGGTTTTACATACAAGCTTAAACAGCATGTGACAATTTACCGATATAATTTACATTAAAGGATCAAGTCCAAGGTTTCACGCACTCTAGGCAAGTACTTTACCAACTAAGTCGCTTCCACGGCCCCTAATCTATATTTTGTAATGGTGGAAAGATGCTGTGATGGAGAAGCCAACCAACAGAGGGCTCTTGGGAACCAAGGATGAGCTCTAGGCTAACCCCAGTCCACATGTAATGTAAATGAGAAATCTACCTAGCTCAGGTGTAGGCACAGAGATTGAGAGTTGTTTCTTCCTTCAATGATATCCTAATCCATTCCTGTTTGCTTGTTTGGTTGGTTGGTGGGTGGGTGGGTGGGTGGGTGGATTGGTTGTTTTCTGGAGACTGGCTGTTGTGGCCCTGGCTGGCCTGAAACTTGCTATGTAGTCCAGGCTGGCCTAGAACTCACAAAGATCCAACTGCTTCTGGCCCCCGAGTACTGCGATTAAAGGCATGTGTTTCCATGCCTGACTAACCTAGTCCATTTGGATGAGCATTCCTTCCTGAATTTTGATACTTGGTGCATTTTCACTGTGTCTTTGTGCATCCAGGGAAGCTGAAACTTCTTTGTCACAACAGAGAAGTGACCTGAAACATTCATGTGTTCTGAATGTTCCCAATTCTCAGTCTCTTACATAGTGTTGGATGATAACACGGCTTAAAGGCTGTTGAATGACCATTGTACAGAAAACTAGCATGTACACTTAGCAACACATGTAGCATGCAGTAAGCATCAATATTCACGCTTGTCTTCAGTATCCTGCATCATTGTCATTGTTAGTGTGCAGTCCTTATGACAGCTCAGAGAGGTAGACTATTTCCACCACTTGACAGAATTAGAAACCAAGGCACAAACCTTAAATAACCTTATGCAATATTCCCAAGATTCCAGAGACAAAAATAATTCACCAAAACTGAACTTAAGTGTGTCTAAACCCAAGACCTGTCCCCTTCACACTCTGCAGCACACACTGCCCAACAAGGACTGCTGAGGTCTACGTGGTATTAATTGAGATAACTCTGCTTCTTACTAGTGGAGCAGTGGCCTCAATATTAAACATCGGAACTGACCTCCTGCTTCCACCACATATAGCTGTTTTAAACCAATTCATTGAGAAGTTAGGGATACCGGGCTCCCCTAGGCCAACTCTTCATGAAAATTAAACTTGGCATTCAAGAACATTGTTTTTCTTCCAGCTTCATGATTTAGTACCAAGAGGAGTTTCTCTTCCTTCCTCCATTTTCTTCAGTCTCTGGGTTCACCTATCTTTATTTCTATTTCATAAGTAGCAAGGGACAAACGGTTAGTACCAAGTTTTCCTGGTTCTCTCATCCTCTAGAGCTACAGAGTCCAAACAGAGGGAGAGAGAACCCAGACACGATGAACCCATCACCTGACCTCCACACACCCTTTTCCTCCTGGCCGTTTATTTCATTAAAGCACAGAAGCTCAAGGGAGCCTCGGGGAAAGGGGGCAATTTCATTTTCCTGTTCCTTGGAAATTAAATTTCTTCCCCAAACACAATTTGATTTGTTCTTTAAGAAAGCTAAGGAGGGGAGAAAAGGGATCAAAATAGTCAGAAGAATAAAACGGGAAGCAGAGAGGAGGAGGCGGAGGCTGGGGAAAGGAGAGTCTGGAGAGGAGGGACAGAGTGAGAGATTAAAGTGGAGAAGAAAAGAGAAAGAGTGAAACAGCAAGGAAACCGGCCTCGTGTTTTCACTTGACCGGCTCTCCACCCAGATCTCATCTACTTCCAAAATTCCTATTGGTCTCCATCATGAATCACCAATACCTTGTCCAAGGTATTTTACGTAGTTTCTTCCTTGCAGGCCACCAGTACCCTAGGAAAAGCCTCAAGCTCAATGACTCCCATCAATATAATTTACATCTGTGCTGCGTCCTGAGATGACATGATGACATGGTGTAGTAAGAAGTCCAAATAAGGAGCTGGAGAGATGACTCAATTGTTAAGAGCACTGGCTGCTCTTACAGAGGACTCAGGTTCAATTCCCAGCACCCACAGGGCAGCTAACAACTGACTGTAACTCCCACTCCAGGGAATCTGACTCCCTCTTCTGACCTCTGTAGGCACTGCATGGTACAGCTGCACGTACATACATGCAGGCAATACATTTATACACGTAAAATACCAACAATAAAATATTTTTTAAAAAGAAGTCCAAACAACCCACATTCAGCACATTCAACATGCAGTCTTAGAACTTTATTCACTCCACAAACTCTCACTGAAAACTGTGTGTGTGCCCAGCATTGCTCTGGGCACTGGGTCACAGTGAACAAAATTCCCTGCCTTTGTAGAGTTAACATTCTAGATGAATAAATATGAAGGAAAATGTATAGATAGCATCTTACTAGTAAGTCTAATGGCAAATAAGAAATAGTATATTGGGGTGGATCACAAGTTTAAACAAAATAATCAAGGCAGGCTTTACTAAGAAGAATGACTTGAAGAACTAACCCTGTGGATACCAGGGGAAAGAGAAATCTCCAAGTGCAAGTACCTTGTGGTAAGAACTGAGAATGCCCAGCCAGAAAACAGCCCCAGGAAATGAAAATTTGCAGCCAGGTATGATGTACACATCCATAATCCTAGCACATGGGTGGCTAAGACAGGATAGCCATGAGTCCGAGGCCAGCCTGGGCCACACAGCAAAACCTTGTCCCTTCCCCCACAAATTTGTCCTATTCAAGAGTGACTTCATGGCCTGGCATATCCAGGAGCAGTGTGCAATGTGGAATAGTGTAAAAGGATAAAGGTAGATCCTGGTGCATTCAAAGAATTCTTGAAGTTCAGAGATCATAGGGCATGAACTGGAAGGACAACATGAATGATCAAACCGACTTGATAAAGAGGTTGCTAACTGGGTGCTCACAGCTGTGAGAGCCATGTCCTGCGGCTTAAGTTCTGACTCTGCCTCTTAACTCTGGGAACCTTGGCTAGTTATTTCAGTCTACTGAGCCTCCATTGCCTTGTAACTATAATGTGGAACCATGACTGGTAATAAGGCTCTTGTAAGGAATCAATGGAAGTGTAATAAATGAAAAGTTTCACTTTCTTCTTGTTGGAAGAGATTCCAAAACATAAAAAAGGAGTTTTTTCTCTCTACCTTGAGTGATTTCTAAATTGAATCTTCAGGAGACCTCTGCTCTGGGCCTCACTCCTGTTTTAGTGGGAATCGGGAGTTTCTTTAGTAGATTTTCAGGATTGCTCCTCAGGCCTCTGGAAGTGTGGAGGGTTTATATTAAGGTTTGGTAAAGTGAGATCCTGCTCAATTGCAAGGGAACAGAAAGCCGAATTTGGAACGCCATTGGACTACAGGTAGCATAAACTTGTAGGAAAGCTGAGTGCTCCGGCATCAGAAGAAAGGAGGCCAGGGCTCCACAAGGAAGTGGTAAGCTTACGAGGCTGACTAGACAATGTGTAGGATTGAACTGGATATGGTAGCACACACATGTGACCCCAGTATGAAAGGCCAAGGCAGGAAGACTGCTTGCCTGGGATGTGTGGTAAGACCAGAAGAGAGAGAGAGAGAGAGAGAGAGAGAGAGAGAGAGAGAGAGAGAGAGAGAGAGAGAGAGATTGAGAGAGAGAGAGACTTACAGAGAATTGTTGCTAAAGAATGAAAAGCCTTGGTTTCTATCTCTGACCCATCAGTTTGCAGCCTATAGGTCATATCACATCACATACATATGCATGCTTTTTTTCATCTCCTGTTCTTGGTTCAGGGTGTGGCAGGCTACCTGTTCCAAGACACAGTCAGATAGCTACAGAGTCAATGTTGTCTTCCATGTGGGTGTCCCTACAGATCACTCACCCTTTCAGTATGGGATGATGTGAAGCTGTTTCCAGGACAGCTGCCTTGCCAGACTGTAGGTAGCTGGGTGCAAGTTGCCTCTCATAGGGTGCCTTTTGCATCTTATGTTTCCATTTACCTTCATCCCAACCTCCAAATTTCAAACCTTTGCTTGTCTCTTACTCCTTGTATCTTAGGACCAATTATTCAAGTAAAATATGCTTAGGGTTCTATTTCCTTATTAAATGGGACAAAACTGTCATGGTTCCTTTGGATAATAAAAACCCTTGTGTGACAATTAGGGGCTAATGAATGGAGGCAGAGGTGGTGATAGAACCTGAAGGTCAAACCATGAAGGCAGCACGTAGGCCCAGGGGCTGGTCCAGATCAGTCAGTCTCCAAGTAAGCAGCAAATACAGGAGAAAGCACCCTCACCCAAGTGTCCTGAAACTGGGGTTCTGGTAATAACTTTGAATTACATTTTGCTTCTGTCAAATGGGAATCATTCTGTTCACTTTAGGCAGGGTGAATCTTGGAGTTGAATGGGCACTTGAGCACATCTGGGCCAGTCCTTTCTCCTTTGCTTCCCATTTGAGAAAAACTGAGACTAAGAATGTAAAGAAGCCTACCAATCTAGGTACATTCCAATCCCATAATACAATGAATGTTATTTGCAAAGCCACAAAAAAAATTTGGTTTAGTTTTTATTTGTACTGTATTTATTTTACATTGTTTACTGGTATGAGCTGAGAGAATTGTACGGGTTCAGGAAAGAATTCAGAATGTGACATGCAATTCCCTTGAGAAACTTTTGGTTCCTTGTGAAAACAGAATGAATTCGTGAAATTTTTAAAAATGAGACAATGTTAGAGTTCTCTGAAATGTTAAAATATTTGCATAGACAAGTAATAGTAGCCAGCCTGGATGATGGCTTCAAGAACCCCACTCTTTTGTTCACTTCTTGTAGTCTCTTCCTGTTCAGAGCCAGGGCTGCTCCGTGTGACAAGTAGAAAGTGGCAGAAATAATGTATGTCACATCTGCATCTGACATCAGCTCATTGCTGTGGTTTGAATTTGAGATGCCCCATAGGTTCATGTGCGTGAACACTTAGTTCCCAGATGATGACCCTGTTTGGGAAGGTTACCCTCAGCTGTGAAGCCTTGCTGGAGGAAGTACATATCTAGGGGTGTGTATCATGAATTCTCTGATGGTGAGGCCTGGCATTCAGCCTCATCCCATCCCCAGGTTTGAACCAATTGATAATGTTCTTTAGAGAGATTAGTTTATTCCATGTTACTTACAAGGAGTTCATCCCCAGAGAGAGGGGGAGGGAGATTTCCTATGGTGGAGCCTGCATTTTGATCACAGGTCCCCCTGGAACTCTGGAAAGTGAGCCCAAGATGGAGACCTGGCACTGTGCCCACCTCTCTCCTTCCCAGCCTTCCCTGAATTTCCATTAAATCTCCCCCCTTAAGTCATTGGAAGGTTGGCTGTCAGTCGTATTTGGAAGTCCATCCCTCATAGCAGACAGAGAGAAAAACTGCTTTTCTATGCAACAGGGTGGGCTTTCAGAGTTTACAGCCCAAACCCACTTGCCACAGCAAGTGTACTCATATTCTCTGTACTTCCTGTGTGCAGAGATGCCGTGTGATCAGCTAGATTCCCCCTCCTACCATCATGGCTTACAGTTCCCTCTGGAACTGTAAGCTAAAATAAGCCCCTTCTCCTTTAAGCTGTTTTTGCCAGGATATTTTATCACAGCAACAGAAAAGAAAGTAATACAGTAATAAAAGACAGCAGTACAGTCTTCTGTACAATTCACTTACTCTAAAGGAAGCCAGCTGCTAAGCTATGAGGACACCAAAGAAGTCCGTAGTGAGAGTTATGTGGTGAAGGATCAGACAATAGTCCATAAGAGGCTGAGTCCTACTCATCTAGTGAGTGAGCTTGGAAGCAAGCTCTTCAGCCCCAAACACGGGACCCAGCTGACATCCTGACAGTGGCCTTGTGAAAGGCACTCTTGTCTGGACTGTGCTCCATGGAAACTGTGAGAGGATACCTGTGCATTGTTCTAAGCTGCTAACCTTGGAGTGATTTATATAGCAATAGATTACTAATATACAAACATCATCACTATTCTGTGTGCCCAGCCATGGGTTCCTGAAAGAAGGCAAGGTAGTAAAAAATTGGGGCAAAAGCTCAAGCTGGTGATGAGGTCTGCATTAGGGTTCCTTCATGCTCCCTAGGCTTCCCTTAGGCGCCAGAGTTTGGGACTCACTGAACATAGATGTGGAATCCTCAAGAGAACGTACCAAAGTAAAGCCTGGGTTTCTTTCCAAAAGAGAGATTGCAAGGCCTATGTATGGCCATACAGATGAGAAAATGTGACTTTCAGGATGGGATGCGGTTCGATGGCACGGCTGTTTCTACATGGGTCTTAGAGGGAGAAGAGTTCCAAAGACTCCCTGACAACAAGTGGGAATAAAAACCCTTCTCTGGAGAAGGACTTTGAGTTCTACCACATAGAAGCTTGACTATGTCTCTGAACCTACTAGGCAGTACTGACGTGACAGTGTGAATCAAAGTGTCTGCAACAGGCTCATGTTTTGAAGCTCAGTCCCCATCTCAGGGTGCTGTTTTGAAGGCAATAGAGCCTTAGGACATGGAACCTGGCAGGAAGAAGATCATCAGGGTGGACCTTGAAGGTTATATCTACCCCTGGTTCCCTGCTCTCTCTGCTTTCAGCTCCAAGGCCATGAACACTCACTACCAGTGACCCTACCACCACAGAGCCGTGCCGCCTGTCTTCCCCGCCATGATGGACTCACATCCCTCTGAAACCACAAGCCAAAATGAGTTGTTTCTGTCCAGATTATGTCATAGCCAGAAATATAAAACTAAAACAAGCTGTATCACACCTGGGGTGACTTTACCCAGGTCACTTTGTCCATCTACAAAATGGAAATAGACTAGTCTCAGCAAAGGTCATGTGAGAAAATGCTTTGCAAAGCAAAACAGTGAAAGTATTAGTTCAGAAAATGAAAATAAAGTAAAAATGTGTATATAAAGCCTTTAGACTACTTACTGCCTGGCTCACAGCAAAATGGGTAATAAATGAAAAGAATGTATCTCTACCAACAGGCTCTCCTCCAGAAAAGTCAAGTGATGTCAAGATCTGTCTGACCTCTGGCCTGGGCTCAGATTCCACCTTGCTCCCTGGAAGCCCCATCAAAGCCCAGGGCTCACCCAGTGGCCACCTGAGGCCACTCTGCTCTGAAGCCCTGTGTACCAGAGGGAGGTATAGCTCACAAGGCAAGGTGAGGGTGACTGCTCGGGAGCATTCGATAACTTCCTTTCTGTGGGACCCAAAGAGGCCAGCACAGCCTACAGGCAGAGGTTACAGTGATAAGAAACAGGATGACTGAAAGTGCAAGGGGAGAAAACACAGTTTGCTTTCATCTCTCTGCCTAGGGCTTACATGCTGATACCAATCTCCAAGTTGGGGATTAATGGAGCAAGGCAGTACACAGCTACAGACAGCTGATTTTCTCTTGCCTATAGGTGAGAACCACTGTGTGAAGTCTGTGTACATTGAAATGTGCTCCACTAAAAGATGCTGGTATCCTTCCTCCCTGGGTCTGTGAATGTGAACTTACTTGGAAAAATGGTCTTTGGAAAAGATTTGTTCAGTCAAGGTGAGGTCACTAGTATGAGTTCTCACCCCACATACCTGTGCCCATATATGACCAGGGAATTTTTCCCAGGGCAGACAAGCCTACATGGGGAGAATGACATGTGAAGATGAAGGCAGAGGTCCAGAGACATGTCTGTGGGCCTAGGAATGCCAGTGATTGTTAGTAAGTTCCCAGAAGCCAGGACAGTCGGGGACACATCCCTACCTCACGGTCCCCAGAAGCATCCGACCCATTGAAAGTGATCTAGGACTTCCAGCTTCAGAATTGGAGACCGTTTCTGTTGTTGAAGCTGGTGGTATTTGTCATGACATCGCTACGAAGAAACGCAAGGCCATTAGATACGATCAGCACAAAGTCATGGGGTCCAAAGTGGATCTAAACTCGCACCACCACTCCTACCCCTCACTGGCCTTATTGGCTCACAGTTCTGTATCTGCTAAGTGAGAAATTCCTCCATAGCTTATGGATAGTCACTGAGACTCAGAGAAACAAAAGCAAGCATCTAGCTACATTGCCTGCTCCTGGCACCCACTCAGCAATGGCAGTACGGTTACAATTACCAGAGTTGACAACTGATTTCTAATTCCTTCACCCGTCTACACCACTCCACCCCTTACAAAGGAAAGGAAAGGACCCCCTTCCTGTCAGCCTATGGATATACCTAATACTGTGGAGGAAAAGGCTCCAAAACACACTTTTATTGCTGAACAAACTGAACCTTTAAACTTTAAGCTCACCTTTCATCCCATAGTTCTGGAGATGTGAAGCCAGAGAGGGTTTAGCTGGATTCTCCACTGAGAGTAAGGTACTAGCCTAGAACCTGGTGGCCTTGCAGATCAGCTGCTTCCTCTAGAGCTCTCATGTTGCTGGGAAAATTCGGTTCTTCTCAGTTATAGCAATAAAATGTCTTTGTTCTTGCAGGCTGAGTCTGGGATGCCTCCCAGCTCCTCCAGCTAGTCTCCAATCCCTCTCCAGGTTTCCCGCATATCCACTGGAGAAGCACTGTCACGTCAGACTTCCATGTATCTTGGATTTTCCTGACTTCTGTCACTGGCTGCTCTTACAGAACTCTAGAGATTAGACTAAACCCACTTGAGTAATCTCTGTGCTCCACGTGTTAAACAAAAACATTTGTTTAAAGGCAGGAGACAACTAGGCATGATGACTCCCAACTGTAATCTCAGCAATCAAGAGACTGGGGCAGGAGGATTATCCTGTGTTCCAGGCCAAGTTGGGACAATTGTGAGCTCCAAAACAGTCAGGGTTACAGAGGAAGACAACAACAAAAAGGCAAAAGGCACATGTGTCCAAAAGATTGTACCCAGGAAGACACTATACAAAAGAGGCAGGTATGTAAGGAAGACAAACTGGGCTCAGTTCTGAATAAAGAAAATGGGAAGTGTATAGCAAGGAACAGTAGGTGGGAAGTCACTGAGAGGGGTCATCAGGGGTAAGGAGTGATTCTGGCTAAACCAGACTAACAGGTTCTTCCTGAAGACAGGCAAGGATGAGTAGATATCCTCTGGGGGTAGTACAGGAAAAGGAATTTGGTGACCAGCTATCAAGGGCAGGCAGTTCTGGCTGAGCTGACTTGGGAAGATTTTTGCTAAATCGGGCTCTTGAAGGACAGGGCCAGAGGTGAGGTTTCGTTAAAATGAGAGGAGCACTGAGTGTCTGGTCAAAAAGAGACTATGTCACATGCAAGAAAGCGTAATCCCAGAGGTGACAACCATAGGACATCTTAAACTGCTTGCTGCACAGGACTCTATCCCTGGCTGTGCCAATGAGTGGATGCAAAGCCCCAACAAGTTCCTTCTTTCTAAGCCACAAATTCTTTTTAATTCTCATAGTCTACCCATGATCAAGTCCTATCTTCTTAATTCTCATATGAGCTATGTCCTCTTTCAGGATTACACAAATTTTTTTTTAAACCTTGGTTCTCAAATGAGTTATGCAACTAGACAAAGGGTCACCCATCCCTCCATGCAAATTAAATCACCCAGGAGCTTTAAAAATCCACACTCAAGCCTCTCCTTGAAGTTCTGATTCTCAGGAACTCAAGGGGTTGGGTGAGTCAGGGAGTAAGAATATGCCTTCCCAGTGTGGGAGCACTCAGAAGAGAGTTGCAAGCTTCTGTTTGCATTTATAGTCTTTCAAGGGTGGAAGAGGGTTGAGGGGTGGCCTCTGGACCCAGGTATTTGCACTCTGGCACAAGACTGCCCCCCCCCAAGTCACAGAATTTCAGTTCTGTGTGTTTGCCTTTCATAATGTCTCTAAGAGTAAATTGAGACCACACGTTAGCAGGTATATTTACATGGGATTAAACAATTGTGTCCCAGGTATGAAGGTCTCTGAGGTTTGTCTGACTCCACAGCTCAAGTATAGGTTCCTGTCTTGAAGAGAAATGGATGGAATCCCTTTCTTTGTCTGAGTACCTCCATGTTTGTGTGTAGGAGTGTGCATATAGATTAATATAATGTGTGTGTACTATTAGAATGGCTGTACATGTAAATGAAATGATGGATTAGGCAGATAGGCTAGCAGTAGGCTAGTGCACATTTGATCACATTTTATGTCTAAGTCTCAACATACAAATTTCTCCTTGCAGATTTCAAATCCACATAGTTAAAATATGCTGAGAAGAAATGTGGGAAGCTTAGAGATGAGCAAAAAGATTACTGAGCATCCTTTTTTTATTTTTAGCTTTATTATTATTGTGTGTGTGTGTGTGTGTGTGTGTGTGTGTGTGTGTGTGTGTGTGTGATATGTGTTTCAGGGCACACACATGCCACAGTGTGCCTGTAGAGATCAGATGACAACTCTGTATAGTTGGTTTTCTTCTTCCAAATTTTTGTAGATTCTGAGGATCAAAATTAGGTTATCAGGCATGCATGGCAAGTACTTTACCTGGTGAGCCATCTTGTGAGCCATCACACCGGTCCTGAGCATCCTTTTATTTTTTAATTAATTTTTATTTTATGTGTATGAGTGTTCTACCTGCATGTATGTAAGTTCACCTGTGTTGTGCAATTCTCAGGGAGGACAGAAGAAGGCGTTGGATTCCCTGGAATTGCAGTTACAATAGATGGTTGATAGCCACCATGCAAGTACTAGGATTTTAACCCAGATCCTCTGCAAGAACAGCCAGTACTCTTAAGCGCTGAGCTATCTCTCCAGCCCCTGAGCATCTTTTTAATACAATGCTAGGAGTGTAGACGATTCTTCCACAGTTGGACAATTCTAAAAGCTCTGGACTGCTGTACGCTGTGAGCGAGAGAAAACAGCCAGCTTGTCGTTTGAGTTCATCTCAGAGGAAATCAGCTTTAGGGAGATTTCACCCCCTGCGACCACCTGTAGGTAATGTTGACAAGCTCAGCCTTTGATCCTTGTAACTAAGCTCCACAGGAATGTCCTTGGGTCTGACCAAATGGCTAGCTCACTTGAGCTGAGTTACAAACAGGCACCACAGGTTTAGCACTTCCCTGGTTCAAAGACCCTGCCTCCCCTTTTAGTGCCATCTTCCTAAAAGGCATACAACTTCCTGGTGGGCTTTGAAGGTTAGAGATAATGTCTTTCTGTTAATTACCACATTTCTGTATTCCTGAAACTCTGTATAAGTAACCCCTAGAACAATAAAGCATGGGGCCTGAGGAGAGACACATTGCCCAGGTCGTCATGTGTGTCTTTGTTCGTCTCTGTCGTGTGTGTCTGTGGCCTGTCTGAAGAGCATAGGTCATCATGTGTGTCTTTCCTCATATGTCTGGTCTTGTGTGCCTGAGTGGCCTGTAGAGCCCAGGTCCGTCCATCCTCATGTGTCTGTCTTGTCTGTCTACACTGTCCTGCGTGTTCCCTCTGTGTGTCTCCACTCATTCCAGGTCCCTAGAGTCTCATGTCCATGCTGCCCACTGGATGGGATACTGGACCTTTAATTGTCTTTGACTATCTTGCAATACTATAGAAATAGAATCTAAACTCAGGAGAATCTGATAGAATGTGGTGATTCATATATTAATAGAACTCTAAAATTTTGTTCAATAAAAACCTAACAAACTATTTCCCTGAAGATATTCCATTTTGCACCCATTAGCAGTTCTTTGCACTACCTCTATTACAAAACCCTTCTATGACAAGACAGTTAAGTCCTCCTTCCTTTTCTTTAAAGGGTTTATTTTCCTTCAAAAACAGTGCAGATGGTCTGGGAGTTTAGGGACGTAGACACAGAGAAGTTGGCCACTGAAGAAGATGGAGGTGTGCCTTTTTACACTATGTGAGTGAGAACAGGTTTTTATTCATAGGTAGCCTTTCTTAGGAATATGGGGCACAAAGTGTTAACACAGCTAATATCAAACAATCAGATGAATTCATAAGGGACACTATTTTCTTGGATGTTTTGTTGTTTTGGCAAGATCTTGCTCTGGCCTTGAACTCTTGATCCCTCTACATGAGCCTCCTGAATGCTAGGATCAATGATGTGCTTCACCATGGCCAGATCTTGTATTAAAATTTCAACAAGTCCAGGCTTTAGCCTAATATAGCTGGGACATTATCCATCATGACAAAAACTAATTGTTATTGGGAGGCGGGTGTTCTTTGAGAGATATTAAAGACTCAAATATAACTGACTATGAATTTAAAGTTTAGGTCATAAACTTGCAATCTTCTTAGTCACAGTTCTCCAGAGGGGCAGAAACAATAGGTGGATACATAAGAGGATGTTTGATTGTCCTCTACCGTTAGAAGATGGATAGTCTCACAATGTCTGGCTGCCGCTCAGTCTAAGAAGTGGCCAATGATGCAGCCTCAGTTGAAGGCTGAAGGCCAGAAAGTGCCCTAGAAAGTAGCTGCAAGTTCACATTCAAAGCCTGAAGACTTCAGGATCTCATCTCTGTGGGTGACAGCACTACCAAAATTAGCATCCAGTCAAAAGGGTTTGGAATGTGCGGGTGCACGCTTCCCCCTCAGCTTTGTGTTCCAGCTGGACCTCCAACCTACTGGACCATGTCACCAACACTCAAGGCGGGTCTTCCCCACCCAGTTCATTGATCCACATGCTCATCTTCTCTGGAAACATCACCAAAGGCACATCCAGAAGTGTGCCTTATCAATTTTCTAGACATTTCTCAATCCAGAAAGTGAAAACAAAGATCAGCCTTTGATATGAAACGAGCCCAAAGTGTTAAGTTAGGTGACATCTTTTATATTAAATGACTTTTCTAAAGCTAGAGAAGCATATTGCAATTTTTTCAATTTTGAATAAATTTATCTTTGATATTGTTAGTGCTACTCATAGGGCAAGCACTGTTATGGACAAGCTTCCATATGACACTTTAAATGACTATTAATGTTCTTTGCTCTGGAGAGACACTTTGAGAATTATTCCCAGCACTCGCCTTCCTTGCTCCAAGTAACAAATTTATCTCCTCGTGGTGCTTATCGGCTTTGTACTCACCAAGGGGCAAGCTCACTGTAAGGTTTGGGTTTGGGTTTGGTTCAGCGTCAGACCTGGCATGAACAAACAAGTGACTTCAGCATGGGTGTGGCAGGGACTGGTTCATTAAGGGACACTGGGCTAGCCTCCAAACTCAGGAGTGGAGTGACCACTGCTTAATGCTTTGTAGGGTTTTAAATGGGGGGGGGGTGGGTAGGGAGTGGAGTAAGGGGTGTAATTAACAAAAACTAGCCTATAATTGGTGTCAGGGAGCTTATCTTGTCAGGAAGCTTATCTCATCAGTCAGTCCATTTTTACAGATGCTGGAGTCGCCAAGGTGTCTGTCAGTCTCCCTGAGTCCTGAAACTGCTGGGAGATTTCTCTTCAATGACATCTTATATCCACCATACTCAATTACATTAGGAAAGTCGTATATGCTTAATCCTAGACAGTTTTACATTTTATGAAATTTTATATTTAGGATTCTGATAATTTTATAAAAGCACTTCCATAAGAGAAATAATTTCTTTAAACATACATATGAATTCAAACCTACAAGATCAAATTCTGTTTAAAAGTGCTTCATGCTGTCAACAAGTGATTGATTAATCCTGTCAAATCTTTATTGAGAGAAAACTTTCCTAATATTTGTTTTAAATGCCTCGGTTTAGTACAACAAATATCTTTTCCACTGTTTTACTGCAATAAATTGCAGTTGCCATCCACTGTGAAATTTGTAACATTGACAAACCTGGTCTTTTGTTTTCTTAGTTTTATCTTCTTTGTTTTAT
This sequence comes from Eospalax fontanierii, assembly GCA_035773235.1. NCBI lineage: Eukaryota > Metazoa > Chordata > Mammalia > Rodentia > Spalacidae > Eospalax > Eospalax fontanierii. The sequence goes on along the minus strand of JAJHUQ010000041.1, from coordinate 2,215,048 downwards.
CTATGTATCTTGTACTTATTGTTTAAAATGCACAAATAACCCACATATTATAGTCAATATCAAGGAAAAAAATCTGTTGAATTAAAGTAATCTACTGAAATTAACTGAGAATTCTCAAATGCTACCTCTGAGGAAAGAAGTGCCCAGTCCACACACTACAGTACAGTACAATAATCTATTAAGCAGTTACAGTGGAAGTGAAAGTCCTACGAAAACAGTACATTTGTCTTTAATGAAAAAATACATTGCTTCAGTTATTAAAATTAATTATAACAATAAAATTTTAAAAGCAGATTCCCAGTCACCCTCACTACATTTCAAATTCGACAGTGCATTTATAAAGGGAGTAGGGGACAATGTTTGGGCGTGCTGCTGGGAGGTGTGGGGATCTGAGAAGAGAGAACAATTACAGAAGAACACAGTTTTCTTTTACCACCTTCTTCCTTTTGCTGTGTATGCATCAAGGCTTTGTAGTAAGAGGACTGGTTGCCTTTAGTTATGTTGATCTGCAGTGGATACTGTGACAAACTCCACAGCTAAGGATGCTGTGACAAACTCCACAGCTAAGGATGCTGTGACAAACTCCATAGCCAATACTGGAACAGGGCTACATACTACAGAAACATATCTTACCAGATTCTGAAGGCTGAACATTTAGGATCAAAGTGTCAGGTGGCTTCTGGTGCTGATCTCTTGGTTTGCAGACACTTTTCATTGTTGTAGTGATAGATCTTGAGTTCCCTGGTGCCTCCTTCAAATATTATCAAATTAAAAAAAAAGACCGTAAGAAGGTATGTTACAAATTTCGTAATAAATAGCCACTACTTAGAGTTATGGTTCAGCCCATTTATTTTGAGAGGACAGGGATGTTCAGTCCATAACAGTTAAAACTGACCAACAGAGGTAGATATAAAATTTTATGTTATTGCTTATTATATAAGATTTTAGGATTTTTTTAAAAAAGATTTTTGTTGACTAGAGACACAGAAAAGTGAACTCAATAATAATTCAGCATTTTATAACAAATTATAGCTTTTTGGCAGTCAGATTCAATAATATGTCAGTAGACTTAGCTTTTCTTTAATCACCATCTGAGCTAGCTAGTTTGAGGTAGCACAGCAAATACAATCTTAAATTGGAAAAAAAAAACTAATTAATTTTTAGCCCTTGCCTTTTTTTATCTTCATGTAAGCTCAGGCTAGCCTCAACCTTACTATGTAGCCAAGGCTAGAAATGAACTGATCTTCCTATCTCTGTTCTTGAGGGCTGGAATTGCATGTATGTGCCACCATGTTCTGCCCTTCCTCCTTTCTTTTGTTCTAAAAGTGTCACTTAAGCTCATGTAGATTTAGATCACACAGTGACATTGTAGAAGAAACACACAACGCTGCCCAGTACACATCTGGGATAAGGATTGTTTGGAAGTAGTTATTTTGTGAAACAGCGGTCACATGAGAAGCTTTGAAACCAGCATAAATTTCCCTTAGGAAAGAGAAATTGACATTTATTGACATGGTATATTTGTTATGGTGAACCCACATTGACACCTTGTTCACTAAAATCCATAGCTTGCATTGGGACTCGCTCACCTTTTAATTCCACTGATTTTGACAAATGTCCAATGTCATGTACCCACCTTTTACACTATAAAAATCCTGTGTTGGGTTGGGAGTATTGTGTGGTAATACAGCACTCCCCTGAATGTACAAGGTACTGGATTTTAATCCTCAGTACTACAAAAAAAATTCCCCTATGCTTCAATTATTCAGCCTCCTTGCATTCCTCCCCATCCCTACACTTGCAAACACTGATAGTTTTATAGTCTCCATAGTTCTGTTGTGTCAGATCCTTGGCAACACTTACTGTTTGTCAGAGTTTGAGAGTTTAGCCACTTCAATAAGTATTGCAACGACATGTCACTGTGGTTTTCCTTTTTCAGTTCCCTAAAGAAACAGACTTGGGACATCCCTTTGTATGCTTATTTGTCTTCTGTATCAGTGAAGAATCCAGATCTTGGACACTCTTTGTTTGCTTTTTACTTTCACTTTTGAAAGTTCTTGGGGTCCCCTTCTAACACCATTGCCTTTTATTAGTGACAGTTCATTTGAAATATCATTTAATTCTGTAATTTTATATTATATAACAAACCACTCTAATAATGTAGTGCAGTCATTCAATCAGAACTCCATGGAAAACCTTGAATTCGTGTGTCATATATTCCTTTGCTGTTGAACAATGTTTTTTTTTTTTTAATATTTTTTTGTTTGCTTGTTTTGAGAAAGGGTCTCCCTGTAGCCTCAGCTGACCTGGAACTCTCTATGTGGATCAGGCTGACCTTGATATCCCTTCCTCTGCCTCTTGAGTTCTGGGATTAAAGGAGGGTGCTACCATTCCCAGCCTTTTAATAACATGTTTTCTTTGAAATTTTTATGCATTTTCACAATGTAATCCATTTCACAATTTGATCATCTTATGTTTTAGATATAAGTCCTTTTTCAGGCATGAAGTTTGCCAATCTTTCCTGCTAGTCTGTGCCTTATCTTTTGATTCTCATAACAATGCCTTTCACACACCAGTTTTTTATTTTAATGATGTCCAATTTATCAAATTTCTTTCTTGGATGATATGTTTAATTTTGTGTCTAAGAGTTTAATATCAGAGCCACGATTACCAGGATAGTCTCCTACGCTAACTTCCAGCAATTTTACAGTCTGTTTTACATTTAAATTATTTGTCCATTTTAAATCAAATTCTATGAGGGACCAGAGAGATAGCTCATCAGTTAAGAGCACTGGTTACTCTTTCAGAGGACCCACATGATGGCTAATAATCATCTGTAACTGCAGTTCCAGGGGATCCAGTACCTTCTCTGGCCTCCACAGGCACGACATTACATTCATGCAGGCATAACACTCATATACATTAAATAAATAAATAACTGTTTAAATCAAATTCTATGAAGATTGTGAAGAGCATGCCCTGGTTCTTTTGCATATGGATGTCCACTTGTTCCAGCACCACTCCTAAAGAGAGTCTCTTTTCTTCATTGACTTGCCTTCGTTCTTTTGTCATGATCAGTTGGCTATTGAGTCTCCATTCATAGAACATCTCTATATTTTTACCTTTTTTTAAGGGTTTTTCAGTTTTTCTCATGTAGTTTTCTATGTTTTGTTATGTTTAGTGTGTGTGTGTATTCTTGTGAAGGTTGGCTCTCTTATTCCACTGTATGAGTCCCAGGAATCAAACTCAGGTCAACAGATTTGGTGGAAGGTGCTTTTACCTGATGAGTCACCTCACCTCCCCAGTATTTCAATTTTTAAGTTAATATAAATGATATTTTATTTTTAATCACAAATTTCATTTGTTTGTTGCTGATACATATGAAAATGATTGATTTGGGGTGTGTGTGTGTCTGTAGGTAGGTAGAAGGTCAAAGTTAGGTGTCTTCTTCAATCACTTCTTCACCATTATTTCTTGAAACAAAGTCTCTTAACTGAACCTGGAGCTTGCCAATTGCTTAGAGCAGCAGGCCAGTGAGCCCCAGGCGTCCTGTCTCTGCCTCCCCAGAACTGGAATTATAGATATATGTTGCCTTGTCTTATGTGGGGTCAAACTCAGGCTCTCATGCGTTTAGAAAAAGTGCTTTGCTCACTGAGTCATCTCCTCAACCCAATTTTTTAAACTTAATTTATAACCTGCAACTTTGCATAATCACTTGTTAGTTCTAGGAACTGTTTTGTTATTTGGGGGACTAGCTTCATAAATAATTGTGTTATCTATGAACAAAGACTGATCATTTATTTCATTCTCAATTTGTTTCCTTTTGATCTACCCATAACATTAGCTACCACTTATAATGCAATTTCAAACAGGAGTGTGCTCTCATTTTTAAAGTAATTTTCAGGCATCATTTCAAAACACTCTGAAAGGTCAATTTAAGATTAAACAATCACAGGTTTCCAGATGTGCTAGAATACATGAAGACTTTCTTCCCATAGACAAAGGGGCATGAGCTTCATAGCCCTACCGGAATTTCACTCAGTTCTCATGAAGATGACCCCAACCATCCGGGTCAGTATTGTATACACACAGTAAATTTCTTTCACTTCAGAAACTTTAAGTCTATAAACCTCAGATCTTTTACAGTGGCTGAAAACAGACCTGTTGACCTCTGCCCATGGGGAAACATTGTTTGTATTAAACTAGACTATGATAACACTTTCTCCTTTATTCCCAGGGGAAAATAATCTTTCTATCTTCCAAGACAATTATACAAATATCCTGAAATATTGGTTAGAACAAAAGTTGTTAATGTCCCTGTTTGTGTGATATGCAGAAATGTAAAAGTCCCAGAAGGAAACACCTCTGTACAATCCTGGCAGTCATCTTTAAATATCAGAGCATGCGTGTTCTAAAACTAAAGATGTTATTGTGTGTACCTATTATATATTGTCACAAGCACAAAATTTGAGGACTTCACTATATCACAGTTCCAATAATGTATTAATAGCCTGTCCATTAATATCCTGTTCTATTACCCTAGTTATCTATTAAAATAACAAAAGCTAATCAATAATAATGTATTTTTGTTTTGTTTCTTTAGCTTTTTTTCATTTGCAATTTATATAAAAAAAAGAGGTAATACATCCTGAATTTGTTTGATAGCTGTCTTGTGGTGTCATTTAACTACTCTACTAGTTATTTTTCTTACTGTTATGGCAGAATACCTGACAGAATCAGCCTAAGGGAGGAGGGATTTCTATCAGCTCACAGTTTGGTCCAGTACAGTAGGAAAGACATAGCAACTGGAGCTTGTAATACAGTTTGTTCACACCTTGGTGGGTCAGGAAGCAGAGAGAGAACAGGAATCAGGGATGGCCTATAACTTTCAAGGCCTGCCACTAGTGGCCTATGTCTAACATTCAGGCCCTATAGCTCAAAGGCTCCACAGACTCACAAAATAATGTCACCAGTTGGGCTCAAAGTTTAAACTTACTTGCCTCTGCAGGACATTTCACATTCAACCCATAATATCTACCTTTATTTCACATATATTGCTTATAAGATAGAAGTTGAGTCTAGAGACCAGATCAGATTAACATTAAATACCTTTGGCAAAAAATGTTTCATAGGTTGCGGTTACCCTAAATGTATTTTAAAGCATCATATTAGTAGATATTTGGTGTCAAGTTGCCTTGCTAATAAGTGACGTTAAGTTTCATTACTTGGCTAAAGAGGCAACTACAAGATCTTTCCTGCAATTTCACTCTGCTTTGAAATATATATGAAATTTGAGATATGATCCTTTGATGGCAAACAAATAACTTATTTTAAAACAGATTTTAGAATGCATTGATAATCCTTCCCTGAATTATACTGAGGTAAGAGTTCCTAGTAATCATCAAAGATTTTTTTTTAATTAAAGAAAGATCAAAGAAGGGATGGGTAGTCCCAAAGAAATGCCAGTCTTCTTGAATTGACAGCTGTGGGGAGCAGAAGACTAACTGTGCCTACTTGCTGTGCACAAGAACCTGGGTTCAACCCTCAGCACCTTAAATAAAAATACAAGACATGAACTAATAGATATGGCTTTCAAGATCTTATTTTCAAATTCCAGGTAAATAATTTCATTTCATTCTTTAAAATCCCCAGCATCTGTCCTTCCCCAGATGGTGAGAATTGGCTTTAGTCCCAGCAGTAGAAAGAATACTGAACAAAGAGGAATTGCCAAAAAGGAAAAATGCCTCAGAGAATACTTCAAATGCTGTCTGATTATACGAAAGTGTAAACCCTTTCAAAGAGTGATGACAGAAAATTTTAAAACCATTGCTAAAAATGAACGAGCAAGAGTTTTCATGACAAATGTAATATTTACATAGTCTTATACTCTATTCCCACAAATGACTTACTAATTCAAAAAGGAGAAGTAGCTTTAAACTAGTGAAAGCAGATCCTCCTTAATGATGTGGTCAAAGTTAACATCATCAATATTAGACAAATTGAATGCAAGTGTCACTTAAGATGCTGAAGAACTGTGCTATTCTTGTCAAAACATATACACTCTGGATTTTATCAGGCAAATTCAAGACATTCTAAGGAAACTGGTCTCTACTCTGCCAAGGTCAAGAACAGCAAAGAGAGCTGGAGCGTTTGCCTAGCACGTGCAAAGCATGACTTTGATCTCCAGCGCAAAAAAGGTCAAAGAAACACTGAAGAACTCAAGAACTACAGTGCCAGTCCTATGGAGAGACATACGTAAACAACGAACCCAGAAACTTAGAGAAAGGAAGGGAAGAATGTATATTCAAATGTCATGTCCTCTGATATAGAAATAATTGATATTGCTTAAAATTGACACATAAGCTTAGGTCCCCCAAAAAAAGATAAGAAAGAGGGAGATCATTGGGAATGGGGGAATATAATGGTGGTGAACATGACCAAAATATATTATATACATATGAAAATGTCATAATGAAATCTATTATTATATATAATTAATATATGCTAAAAAACTTTAAAAATTCTGAGTCCTTAATGTTTCTTATAGTTACTTTTATAAAACAAATCTTTTTTTTCTTGTAGATAAAATTTTCCTGAAGTCTAAATAATTCTTTTAATTCTGCTTATTCCTATTATTCTGTTAATTTTGGCAGGCTTACATATAATGTTATTCATCTAAAAATCACATAGAGTGTGATACTATTTTCTTTTAAAAAATGTTATTAGTCAATCCAGCTACACTTCTTTTCAAACTGAACATGTTTATAAGAAAGCATTCAGCTAAGATGGGTATAATGGTGTATGACGATAATCCCTGATCTTGGGAAGTTGAGACAGGAGGGCTTTGAGTTCAAGATCAGCCTGGACACGTAGCATATATAAAAGTAGGCCGGGGGGGGGGAAGCAACTTAGACTGGGCTTCAAAGTAAGACTCTCTTTGAAGAAAAAAGTCCAATTAACATTAATGATAGTTATTTCTGGGTGACCTTTTGGGGGTGATTATTTTTAAGCATTGATCTTTGTGCTACTGCTAATTGTTTGCATTTTATTTTTTTTGAGAGAGGGTCGCATTATATATCCTTGCCGGGCCTTGAACTTCCTATGTAGACTAGGCTGACTTCAAACCCAGAGAGATGGTCCGGCCTGTCTCTCAAGTGCTAGGATTAAAAGCATGCACCACCATGTCCAGCTTAACTATTTCTATCCTTCATAACTATCATTTGTGTTTTTTTCAATCAAACAATATAATAATTGTCCTTTGACAAAGAAGAAATGCTTGAAAATATGAGACCAGATGTTAACCATAGGAAATCTGGGTGAGAGTGTAGATGGTTACTTTATCATTTTATTCTTGTCTATTTTGTAAATTTTACTTATTTTCCATTTATATATTTATTTAAGTTTTTGAGACAAGACTCTCACTAAGCAGCCCAGGCTAGCCTTAAACTCACTGAGTTCTGTCTGCCTCTGTCTCCTGAGAGCTAGTATTATAAGCATATACCACCATACCTGACTCGGTTCTTTACTTTTTTTTTATTAATTTTTTACTGAATATTGGTGAATTTTATTCATATATTTTGATTACATTTAGATCTCCTCTCTTATCTGCATCCCTCCATACCCCCACAAATCTATGTACATTTTATATATATATATATATATATATATATATATATATATATATATATATATATGCCTAGAGTGTATGCTCCCAAATGCCCTTTGGTGTGGGTCATCCAGTGGAGCCTGGTCAATCTACTAAAAACTTTAAACTAGACTGAATCTCCCCTTCACAGCACTCAGCAGTTGCCAATAGCTCCTTGGGTAGGGTTGGGTTTCTTACCCATTTCCCCATATCTATGCTGGGATTTTGTCTGACTTGAGCTTATGTGAGACTTGTTCATGCTGTCAACATTGCTATGAGTTTATATGAGTAATTTCCTAGCTGTGTGGAAAACTGTTTCCTTGTGCTCATCCACCTCCTCTGGCTCTTACAATCTTTCCACCCTGAACCCTGAACCTTGGGAAGTAGAAGTTTGATATATGTGTCCTATTCATGGATAAGCAGTCTGAAGCCTCTCATTCTCTGCACATTGCCTGGTTGTGGTTCACTCATCACTATCTGCTTCATAAGAAAACTTCTCTGCTGAGAGTTAAGAGATGTATTGATGTATAGGTATAGCAATAAGTCATTAGAAACCTGTTTAATACAATGTCTATTTAGCAGAATAGTTGTGTTAGGCTTTTTCCCACAGCCTGTAGACTAACTTCAGGTTTCTAGGTCTGATATTAATGTCAGATCTGGGTTCCGTTTTATGAAGTGGACTTGACTTCAATTGGGAATTTGCTTCTGTAATAGTGGCGCCATCACTGCACACTGGACATATATTTCCAGGCTGGTTGCTGCTATAGCTTGCAAGATCATAGCTGGGAAAGAATCGTGCTATGTTCTTTACATTTTTAAGATTTACTTTGGGGGTATTTTTGTTTGTTTGTCTTAACAAATGAAAGATCTGGATAGTTAAGAAAAAGAGGTTCAAGGACCTGGAGAGATGGTTCATCAGCTAAGAGCACTAGCAGCTCTCACAGAAGACCCAGGGTTGAATCCCAGCACCCATATGGCAGCTAACAACCATCCATAACTTCAGTTCCAGGGGATCCAATGCCCTCTTCTGTCCTCTGCAGGCTTTGCAGGACACATACATGCATGCATAACACTTAAACACATAAAAAAAATTTTAAAAAGAGGTTTGAAGGCTAAAGATAGAGCTCAGTGGTAGAGCACGTGCCAATCCTATATGAAGTCCTGCATTCAGTGCTTAGATCACAAAAAAAATATCCTGAAACCCCAACTTAGTCACTATTTCTATACAGGAATGCCTTCCGCTCATCTGGAGCTCAGCTATGCTTGCTTGCCAAAGATCCTTAGACCTGGGCTTGTTGACTGTTCGTGCCCTGCCTAGGAGGGGCAGGGAGAGTCATGGGACCCTCACCCGAGTATCCAGCCATACTTCCCAACCCATGATGAGCCATTCCACCCTAACTATGCATGGCCTTCGAGAGAGGCTAGAGAATATAGGCTGGGAAAGACTAAGGGAGGGACTTTCACCGGTTCATGAGGCTGTGGGGAAGCCATCATCCACGCTTGGGTAAACTCTTTCCAGTGTGGCCTTGGGATGGAGCGCCTACACTCTTGTAAGTAAATCCTTACCCATTGCTCTGTAAGTAAATCTGGAATCCTACCTCAATTTGTCATTGGAACCAAGGGAGGAGAGGTGGATCTTGTGTACAGTCCCCCACGCCGAAGAAACTTTAGCAACACCAGCATTTCCCAGAGGAAGAAGACTTGATGAGTCACATTTGGACGAACCTGTGGCTACCACTGTCTAAAGTCGTGCACCTCACCCTGGTTTTGCATTTGGTTTCCAGCTCACAAAGCAGCTTTCAAATCATAAACTGACTTTCTGTGGGTTTTCCTACAGGGAAAAGATGTGCAGATGTTAGCCATGCAGAGTCAGGACCCAGTTTGTCAAGTTCACTGCTGTGTCCGCAGCTTCTGGTGCTTGGCAGACACTTGAAGAACCTTCAGTGAAAGACTGAAACTAAGCTTTGATCTGCTTGAAAGCTTCACACGCCTGATTCAAATCAGTTTATATACTGGGCTCTGAGTCTCTCTCTCTCTCTTTCTGTTTCTCTTTCTCTCTCCCTTCCCCCTCCCATTGACTTCCTCTGACTGATGACAGGCTTATGACTCACAATTTACAAAGCTCACAGCCAGGTGAACTTTCCTGACATGGCCAAGGTCATGTCTCCCTGGGACCAGGATTTGTCTACAAGCTGGAGTCCCTCTGAAGCTTTTCTGTCTTGCCCCATTTCTCAACTGCTAAGCAGGGCACCAATTGCTGTGCTTGCTTTATTTGTACTTATTTATATATGACAAGGTAATTTATTTTTATGATTCAACTTATCTTTGCTAATATATGAGACTATTAGTAGAGTAAAAGGCATTTTTATAAGTTTTTTTTTTCATTTTAGTGTATTCTACTCTATTGACTAAGTGGGTAATTTATGATTTTGATATTTCAGGATGAAGAGGAAGAATTATGAGAAGATACCATCAGATATGCTTCCGCTTTGGGGTTGTTTTTCTTAATTTGGAAGTTGAGAGGGTGAGTTTATGTTGAGAACCAAAGACAAAAAGAAGGAAAGCTGGTTGTTATAGTTAAGGGAGTGGATTGGCATTATCTGGGAAGAGAATACAAGCCCCATGTTGCTACCCGCACAGAGTCCCCAGTGGAAGACTTCTACGGTGTACATGTGGTGTGGCCTCCAAGCACGTAGTACAAAGCAGCATTAAAGGTCAGGGTGAGGGACCAATGAAATGGTCTCCCTGAGTCCTATGGAGAAGTAGCTATCAGATAATAGTGTCCAGCCAGTCAGAACCTTTGGCAATGACTGGGGCCACGGACTCCTTAGAATCGACTCCATCTATCATCTGGTACCAGGTTTACCAAAGATTCTTATGTGGACTGTTGAGTAGGAAGCCACAGAGTCCCAATAATGACTGACTTAACTTCACATCTGATCTGATGACAGGCTTCATTTGTCTAAGAAAACAATCTTTTTACAATATGACTTAAATTCATGCAAATACATGGGACATATCTATACAAATGTGGTAGGTCTGTAGATACTTTTCCTTCTCCACATTTGCAAATGTTTTATGCTTTTGAAACATCAATGGTCTAGCTAGAAAATTGCAGATATACTTATCTAATGCCCCAGAAATTCTACTTCTAGGGATCTGTCTCATAAGTATAACATATAAATGTAGGCATCACTTTATTTTTTATTTTTATTTTATTATTTTTATTTTATGTGTATGAGTATATTTTCTGCATGTATGTATGTGTGTCCATGTCATGCAATGCCCACAGATGTCAGATGAGGGCATTGGATCCCCTGAGTAACCAGTGCTCTTAAGTGCTGAGTCATAATACTAATTATTGTAACACTATTTATAAAGGGCAAAGAATGGAAATGATAAATATTCACCAGTAGGGTACTGATTGGTGTCAACCATGATTCACCATGAAGATGAATATTATGCACCCATGAATAGGAATGAGAAACATCTCTGTATACATGATCTCCATAATAGTTTTATCATAATTGAAAGGAACCAAAAAAAAAGTCTGCTGTGCCACTATTTACATGAGAAATGGAGGGAATATAGGTACAAACACACTCATAAAAAGAGAATATAAACCATTTCTGAATGGTTATTTACAGAATGAAAAAAAGAAAATGATATAGGATACAGAGGCATAGAACAGACGCCTCTGAACACAACTTGAATAAGATTAACTTTACTCAGGCTGGGATACAGTTCAGCTGGAAAGTATTTGCATTGCATGTACGTACACACATAAACACAAATACACAATAAATGTAATTAAAATTTTTTAATGTAATAAAAAGTTTGTGAAAAGAAAGATGGAAGGCATGTAAGAAACAATATTCAAGGTTGTCCTTTGACCAACACACACACACACACACACACGATTTGTTTTATATATATATACATATATATGTATATATACATATATATCCATGTTATAATTATATAATTTAAAGTAAAAACCTCCAAAATTGTAACTTTAAAAAGGTTTTCCAGAATACTCAAGAGAAACAAGTGTGTGTCCACACATGGCGTCACTGCCCCTAACAAACTCCTGCAGCGACACTGAAATGCGAGATTTCACTGCACATCCTCCCTGGGATGCATTCAAAGGGCAAAACCACAAAAAATTTTTTTTAAATTTTCTAAAACTACATAAGAATAATAGTGTTGGTTGTTATTTTGAAACTATGAGATATAATGTATAGAATAGATCAAATAAGAAATTATGTAAAGGGCACCAGGAGCTAAAATTCTCAGTACAATGAAAAGAAATACACAAATTCAAAATCAAATGGTAAGACATTATGTATGCTAATTGTGAATTTATGATATATTTTCTGTCAAAAACAATGCATGCTACTTAGTTCTCTATGCTAAAAATGTGTCAATGCCAAGTCCAGCTCCATAGTAGTGCACATCCTGTACACATGTAGGGATTGGTCCGACCGGTGTGTTTCTAAGGATCCTGAGACACAAAATATAAGCAACTGGGGGGTGACTTCCTGCTTGTATAGTCAAGAAGGAAGGGAGGGAGGAAGGAGGAAAGGAACAAGCGGGTCAGTCAGTCAGTAGATGGAAAACATCTCAGCCTCCTGTTCTGAGGAGAAGCATCCAAACCCAGAGTGAAGACGAACAGCCCAGCTGGTTGAAGCAGGACCAAGAAGACAGAGCTTTTGGCATGAGCACCCAAACACTTGCTCTGGTCTATCAAAGCATGAGTGACCGTAGGGATCAGAACAATCCAATCATTCCCTACAAACAGTGTAGCTAAATGCAGCAGCAGGGGCTCCATCATGGAGAGAGGCCAGTGCACTCAGGTGTCAGCCCATTTCACCAGAGTCCTCACTGTCATCTAACGCTGCCTGCCACTCACCAATCACACTCCTGTCTCTAGAGGGCATGAAGAAGTGCTGGCAGTTGGTGACAGTCACTGAGAATAGTGACTCTGCTGTTGCAGGGGAATGAGGTACTGGAAAGACGGAGAATAACTCTGACCAACAGTTTGTCAGGACTTTGTAACTCACGGAAATCACAAAGTGTTTTCCCGCAGTCTGGTTCTCTAAGATCATGGAAACAGAAAGTGAGGACTCCAAAGCAGCCAGAAATCACAGTAGAATAAGGGATGAACTGATGCCCATAGAAAAAAGGTTTATACAATGCTTTTTCTACCTTGTTACATAGCCATACTAAGTCGTTCAAACTCCTACTAGTTCTAATAAATTGTTTCAATCAATAAAGTTGGGAAGCATCTATTCTTTGCCCTAATAACCCCTCTCACTCTCTCTCCACCACACACACACACACACACACACACACACACACACACACACACACCACATAAAACTGTACTAATGTAATTTAAATTCTTCATTCTATTACATATTAAAGAATCTTTGTATAAACCCTCTGAGGTAGGTAAGTAGGTAGAGCAAAAATCATTTGACTTTATTGATAAGAAGATATGGCTCAGAAAATTAAGTAAGTTAAAATAAAATCAAGTAATTTAACCTATAATTTTAGCATTACACTCTGGTTGTCTCTTTATACATGTTGCTTGTCTTAGGAAAGTTTAACCTTAAAAAAGTTCTTCAGAGTTAGGAAAATAATCATAATGTTCATATGAAAAAATAATTACTTGAGTACATCTAAGGGAGATACATAGAAAAATAGAGGGGACAAGACAAGGATGTGCTTTGCAAACAAATTTAAAGTATAGGATCACAGATCGACACACTAGCAGATCTGAGCAGAGAATCAGGAAGTAAATCCCAGTTTCTATGAGAATTTAACGTATGATAAAATTAGTTCAGTTCAATGGGAGAAATTAGGAATTATTAAATAACTAGCACATTATGAAATAATTGGCACCACTAACCATCTGTGAAAGAGAGGAAAACTGAACTCTACTGTACATCCACCCACAGACACAAAACATTCAAAACTCTAGCATTACACTCCTAAATGTGAATATTTGTCTAGTACATTTATTGTAATTTATATAATACAAAAAACAACCTTGCAGGAAATTTCAGAATGACTAAAACTTACACATAGGTAAGGTTTTCTCAATTAAAATTTAAATCTTAGTCAGAGGAAAGAATCTTTTAGTGGCAAAAGATACTGAATCATGTGCTTATCAGTGTTTGAGCATCTGTCATCATATGCTTCTCAAATGATATATATACTTCTCATGTTTTCAAGACAAAAAGTTAAGAATCTCAAATGGGTAACAAGGTACTATACTGGTAAGAGAAAGACAAAGCTGAACCTAGTGGTCCTTGTGGTTTGGACCTATAATCCCAGCTATGTGGGACACTGAGGTCAGATAATCAAAAATCAAGGCTGACCAGAACTATAGAGTGAATTCAAGGCCAGTTTGAGCAACTGAATGAGACCCTGCCTGAAAATCAAATGAGTTATGAGTTAGCATGGTGACTCATGCCTATAATTCAACCAGTGGGAGGCTGAATCAGGAGGACTGCAACAAGCTCAGGACTGCTGAGGCTACACAGCAAGATCCTGTCTCACAAACCAAATAATAATAGTAATAATAATATTAATAACAGAAGGATTGGGGACATATACTTCAGTGGTAATATACTTCCCGCATATATGCAAGACCCTGGGTTCAATCCCTAGTGACACAGGCACAGATACATGCACATACACACACAGATATAGACACAGAAACATACAGACACACACAGAGACATGGACAAGCATACATACAGACACAGACAAATAGAGACACACACACATCTACACCTAGACATAGACAAACAATAACAACGAAGAGATAAATAAATAAATAATGGATAAATAGGTTTTATTTGAGAGAATTCTCAGTTGAGGACCTATGGCAATAAACAAGCAGCAACCTATCATTGCACATCTATCAGAATGACAAAAGTGAAAGAAAACCACACCAGACATTTCTGGGAAGGATGTGGTTAGCAAGTGTATTTTCTTACCCTAGTGATTAAAAGTAAATGTGAACTGTTACTGAGCATTTGGAAAGCAGTATGGGAAATTTCACTAAAAAATTAAACATACATTCCCTTTGACCTAGCAATTCTGCTTGCAAGGTTCCATCTCCCATATATACAGCCATCGGTAAGAGGGGCACATGAAGACATATCACAGCCTTTGTTTACTCAAGAAAATCCGCTTAGTGCTCCTTTATGCCTGACACGCTTTTAAAAGCTACAAATACAAAAATAAAAAGATCTTTATGTAAATCTTGTTGGGGGAACTAGACAGTAAATAATCTTAATAGATCAATAAATTCTGTGGTGTATTATAAGTAAGTGCTTTAAAACAACCAAGAGTAGAGCTGACTAGGGTAAGGGGAAAGAGGAGTGTTTTAAGGAAGGGCCTGAGCCGCAAGTTAAAAAGGGTAGCTGCCTGAGGGAGCTCATCCCTGGTGGGTAACATTCGTTCCTCACAGCTCTGGAGGCTGGAAAGCTCAGGATCGAGCGGCTAGCTCATTCTCTTCCTGATTTTCGAAAGTTGTCTTACTGTGTGTCCTCACCTGGCAGGCAGAGTAGCAGCAGTCTCTAACAAGTGTCTTCTTAGAAGGGTACTAATCCCATCAAAAGGGCTCCACGCTTACAACCAACCCCATTGCTTCCCAAAGGCCCCACCTGGGAATACTGTGACCTTGAGAATAAGAGTTTCGATAACGGAATGTTGGAGAGATACAAACAACGCAGTAGGGCTCACTGTGAAGACTGCTGAGCCAGTGCTCAAGGAAGGTGAATGAGCTTTTATGGCACAGACACAACCAGTACAAGACGACAAGGCAGTAACTGTGGAGCATCAGTGAGTCCAGTGCGGAGAGGATGAAGCCCAGTGCACAGTGCGAGCACCTGATGCCTTCAGAGGTGGGGTGGGGTGAGGTGTGGGTGGGCGGGCAAGAGTGGCAAGTATATGGCACCTTGGAGGCCTCCAGAGCGCTTTGGCTTTTAATTGATGGTAAAGCGTGGAATCACTGCAGGATCTTGAGCAAACATGGGGCAGGATCTGATTTGTGCTTATCATAATCACTTGATGCTGATTAAAATAAATTGAAGGAGGGGGCTAGAGAGATGGCTCAGTGGTTAAGAGCACCCGCTGCTCTTTCTGAGGACCCAGGTTCAGTTCCCAGCACCCACATGATGACTAACAAACATTGGTAACTCCAGTTCCAGGGAATCCAATGCCCTGTTTTAACCTCTGCAGACGGTATATGCACATGGTACATTATATACATGCAGACAAAATAACATACACACAAAAGTAAATCCAAAAAATATTTTAAACACTAAATCATGTGGGTCGTAGAAGGGGATAGAGAGAAATGTCTACTGACAGGGACATAGCTGTACTGTACTAGCTTCCTGGGGAAGATTTTTGTGATATTGCTGAAGATGGAGAAAGCGTGTCATGACCTAATAGCCAGTAAGTGGAGGTAGGAGAGCAGGGGAACAGACAAGTGAAAACACACTGTATCTTTAAATTTGCTGCATATTTATGTCAGATTATATGCATATCTTCGTGTGTGTTTGCATAGACAGAACTGGGGGATAGTCCCCAATTCCCCGAATTGGCAGGAAATCAGGGGAAAATGGCTTAGAAAACCTAATAACAGGTTGGTGGTCAACAAGCTTGGAGGTACAGAGGCCCTTGCCTGGGAGCGATCTACAGGCATATTTCATACAAACATTACATACTAGGGCTTTTCTATAATCTTTTTCTTCCTATTCACATATAGTCAATAGAATAAAGTGCTCTGTTTCAGCTTATAAAATCTATGTAAAAACACTATTTCTAGAAGGCATCAGGCCCAAATCTGGATCCTTTCCATTCCTTGAGACTTTCTCAGTAACCAGTGGATGCTTAAAAAGAAAAAAAAAAAAAAAAAAAAAAAAAAAGAAGAAGAAGACCCTTCTAGGTAACAAACTGATAATGGCAGCAATTAGTTTTTATCAGTTGTAAATTATCAACATTAAATTAAAGGAAAGCAAGCCGATTTTTCTCTTTTCCTGTCTCCCTTCTCTCTAGAAGCCAGGAACGGGAGAAAGATTTGTTCACTGTGCTAGAGAAGCCAGTGCTTGTCAGGATGCACAGTTTCATTTAGGCTTGTTAAAAAGTGAAAGCAATTCTACTGCAGGTTCTAGTCTGGAGATTTAGTGGACTACCTCCACTACCTAAGTTGTCAATTAAAGATAAATGAAGATCAATGGGCTCAGCAAATAGATTACTCTTCTTTCTCCCACTATGATGTTGAAGCTGTGAAGTAAATCTGTCTAATTATGAGTAGATGACATGGTTAAATTCCACAACTTTGGGTCAATTTCACATCCCACATTTTACAAGCAGTCTTTGCAATGTTACCAACAATCTCTCACGTGTGTTGCACATAAACACCTTCGTCAGCATCAGCTCCTTTCACTCTGAATGTAACTCTGAGGAAGAAATGGCATGCCTTCCCCGGCTCTGATTAGAGGAGAGAAAAGGCAAAAGGGTTAAAGTGGCTTGTCCAAGGTCACAGCTTGCTCTGCAAGTAACCAAGGTGGGATCAGAACTCAAGAACACTTCTTTTGGAATGCTGGGACTGTGCAGCTTCCTGGTTTGCAGAGACTTGGTTTTATTTTCATGTCCTGTCCTCAAAGACAGCTGGACTAAGTTTTGGAAGGTGAAGAGACAGGTATGTAGATGACACCCGAGAACAAGATTTGGGCTATCCGGGGTATGGCAAAATTACCAAACTCAGTAGGCGGGGTTGGGACACGCCACTAAAGATCCACTAAAATGCAGTCACCAGTCCAGTCCTTCAGACCCGAGAGTTCTTTAAACTGACAGATAAACACCAAAGAAGAATCACTGGGCTTGGTCGCACATTCCTTTACTCTCAGAATCCTGGAGGCAGAGGCAGGTGAATGTCTGTGAGTTCCAGACCTGTCTGATCTACAAAGTGAGTTCCAGGTCAGCCAGGGAAATTAATTAATTAATTAATCAATCAATTAATTAAATTAAAGAATTCTTACTAGGAATGCTTTGGAAATATGCTTAGCTGTTAGTGCTTACAGTCACAGAGTCTATATATTGACATGCAGGGTGGGAATTATTGCATCAAACAGGAACTTCAACACAAGGAGATGCTTATGGTCTTATCAAGGACTTTTAGTGGCCCAAAGATCCCATCTAAAATATGGCCCAGTAGAAAGCTGAATCATTCAAGAGAAATATTCTAGAAATGAAAGAAGGATCATATGAATTCTCTAGAGAGTATTGTCCTCAGTTGGAAATCCACACACTGAAACAGACTGACAGGGAGGGAATTTGGCAAAGTATGAAAAAGAAACAGTCTATCTGTGGCAATATGTTTTTATCAAAGGATACAGAAAAATATTACTAAGAGTGGAATTGATCTGAAGATTGAAGTGAGATTAGAAAAGAACTCGAGCTTCTTTAAACAGAATAAACCTCTGTCCCATCTGAAATTGAAAATCTGCTTGAGGAAAAACAGACATTGGCAAAATTATAAAAATGAAAATGGCCAGGTTATACAAAATTGGAACTCCAATAGTTTCTGATTTCTTCCATCATATATGCAGAATTTTGGGTAGAAATTAACAGAGTGTTGACTGCAGCAGTGCACACCGGTAGTATCAGCATCTGAGTCAGTGAGTAAGGAAGATGAGTTTGAGGCTGGACAGCGGATAGCCTGAGCTATGCAAGTGAGATTCCATCTTGAAAGAAGAGAAGAGAGCAATAGAGGAGAGGGAGGGAGAGAGAGAGAGGGAGAGAGAGAGAGAGAGAGAGAGAGAGAGAGAGAGAGAGAGAGGTGAAATGGTGAAATACCTGGGGAGGGAGGAAGAAAAAAGCTAGCATAGATAGATGAAGGCACATTCATGCTTCTAAAATGGGGATAAACCCATTGCTGTGCAATAAAAATCCTGGTCTGCCTAGTGGTTTGCCATTCAGAATGGAAAGTGGTCTTTAGAAGTCAGCTTGGGGTCCTAGGAGCAGCCATGATAAACCTGCCTCATTTCCTCTTCTGACATGGTAACTAAACTGACAGAGCAGGATACAGGATCTCTGACATCCTTTTACACTAGTATATATTTATACAAATAAACATGAGTTGGCTGCCAGTATAAACGGCTGAAACTGGAACTTGTTGGACTTCCCCAGAAAGTATGGGTTGCTGTATCCATGGCAACTTGACATCAGAGGAGGGGCTCTTAGTAAATGATTTGGTCTTTGTCTTGGACCCACCCTCAAATGAATGAATGAATGAATACATAAATAAATAATAAAACCATAGAAGAAGTAGTATACTTAATATGATATATGAAAACTGATGGTTATACTCACAGAATATCTGCAGGCATGTATGGCTTGTATGCTCATAGTTGGAATGTATAAACTACAGAAATAGAAAAGCATTACAGACCAGGCACCTTCCTTTCCTCTCCCAATGAGAGTTGATTGGTAAACATTTACTAGCATACTACTGCATAGAAAGGACTCTGGCTAATACTACTCATTAGGACTCTTGACTAAAGTTAAACTTACTTTAAACAAGCAAGCAACTGCCTCCATCAATTTGTTGCTCTGAGTAAGTCCTTAAAGATAAAGCTTCTGGAGACCATTATTTGTCTAACCCCCTAGAATAAAACCCATAGTCATATAGCCAAAACTTAACACTATTCTTAACTCCCTGAAATGCAAGCTCTAACCATAAACAAAAGTCAAGGTCTCCCAGGTCAGCATAACCTTCAAATTCCTAGCCAGTCAGCTATAGACAAGCTTATGTAGTATTGCTACCCTAAAAGGAATCTTTCTAGAAGCCAGTCATGACAAAGAGCAATGTGCTAATCATTTGTGTTTTATAAGCTGTGCTGTAACTACTGTAGGCTGAGTTTCTTGCCGCTTTTAGTTTGAAAATTTCTGGACTGCAATTGTCTTTCTTTTATCATATCACTACCAGATAAAGGGTCCTCGGTTCTAATTCAGCAGATACATAGAGACTGTTTAAACAGATGTTTATTTAGCAAACCAAAAGTGCATTCCAAACAACTTGAGAGTGGGTTCACCCCAGGGCAATCAGCACTGAAAGATCCTAGGGTTTTTTGTTTTTTTTTGAGGGGGGAGGATATTTGGCTTATAAGTTACATACAGTTCATCCAGGGACACCAAGGCAAGAACTCAAGGCAGGAGCTTGAAGCAAAAACAGTAGAGGAACATTGCTTACTGGCTTGCTTCCCTTGGTTTGCTCAGCTAGCTTTCTTATACAGCACAGACTAACTTGCTCAGGGGTGGGACTTCCCACAGTGGGTTAGGTCACCTTACATCAAGTAGCAATCAAGAAAACATCCCTTAGACAGGCCCCATGCCCAGAGGTCAATTTGATGGAGGAAATTCCTCAGTTGAGACCCCTTCTTCCTACGTATGTTGATAACCAAGGTTAGCCATCACATTTGTTTAGATGATGCTCAACAAGATGTCTATGATTGTGCCAGTGTCTCCTTATCCAGAGGAAGACATGCAAATCAGGTGTGAGCAGGACTCTAGGCCACACAGGGGACAGAAGTCTGGGCCCTTGCAAGCATCTTCAAGCCATCAACCCTGATGAGCACTGAATGTGGAAGACTAGAAAACCAGGCTCGAGGAATGCTTTTCAACAGACCAAAACTTACCCAAGTAGGATTCAAATCTTTAAAATTCCTGCCCATAGACATAACATGTCTAGCAAATGGGAACATAAATGGAGGTGAGTGGCACTATAAGCCCAGAACCCAGGAAGCTGAGGCAGAAAGAGCACTCACTCAAGGCCAGCCTGTGCTACTTACAGAACGTGTCTTAGCAAAAAAGAGAGGCAGATCCTGCCATGTATCACGGAGTAAGTAAACCTGCAGTACATTATGCTAAAGAAAATAAGCACGTAGGAAAAACCATTGCAAGTCTGCCTAATATTAGTCAGGCAAATATATAAAGCTTAGCAAAGGATGGAGAGACATAGAGATGAGCATGTAGGAGGAAGAGTCAGAGCTCTAACATACATGATTATGACTGTGGTGAATTAGAATTAGTTACAGCTGCTTTTGTCCCTGAGGAAACGGTGCGTTGAGATGACGGGTATGCTGATTCATTCTAGCATCAGAATATTTTACTGTATATTTTGCCGTATGCGTAATGACATCATGGCATGTGGTTTAAATATACAGAATAAAATTTATTTTTAAAATAAGCTTTGTATTACAGAGTCCTGCATGGCATGAAGCCTATCCAGGCCCCTGTGTGTGATTGCCATGGTGACAGCAGTTCTGCTTCAGTTGCTGCACATTAAGGGCCAATACAAAGTGCTGACGGATCTCGGGTAGGTGGTCATTTCCTTTCCATTTCATATCTCTCCCTTCCCAACTTTATCCCTCCCTGGTTCTGGCCCTTCTTCTCCCTTAGTCAAAGGAGCCTTCATTGCTCGAGGAAATCCGAAAATGGGCATTTCATGAAGAAATGAAATCCATTCTATTACTCCGTAACCAGGCTTGAGGCCTGGTCCAGCCTGCACCCTATCACCCCGTCTTCTGTTCTGGATGGACTAGTACAATTGAGAAGCACAGTGCCCATACAGAAGACTGTAAAATGTGACTGGAGAGAAACCCCCAGCAGTTCCAGGACTCAGGGGAACTGACCTTGGCAACTCCAGCTTAACTTTCAGAATTCACAAGCATCCGTAGAAAGGGGCTGACTGCAACTTCTCAACCCGATAAGATAAGCTTGCTGAGGAGATGAGCTTCCTGACACCAATTATAGACAGGTTTTTGTTAATTACTTCCCCACTCCCTTTAAAGAGTCCACCAAGCAGTCAAGGGGCTCCTGGCTCCTCCACTCCTGAGTTTGGAGGCTAGTCCCATGCCCTTAACAAACTGCCCCTGGTAACACCCATGCCAGAGTCTCTCATCCATTTCTGCTGGGTCTCCCACCAAACCAAACCAAACCAAACCTTACAAAGACCATCCCCCCTTTGTGCAGAAACATGAAGGGTAGACAGGGGAGCAGGGGAGCATGATCAGGTGGACATGTCCTGACATCAAGGTGCAACATCCTCCCACCTCAAGCGTTCACAGGGGCTTTCAGTCCCCAGGGATCTGTAGGCATGAAAATCTATGTGGAGACTCATGTGGCAGTTTGTCTACCTCCTTCTGTGCTAGACAGTCTTCTTGGTTCAGGCACACAGCTGTCTAGACTTAGGCCTGGCTTTTTCCATGGCTTTCTGCCTCAATGCCAGGTGTTAGCCTTAGCCTCTAGGGAGCTCAATGGTTGCATCAACACTTCATAGCAGAGGGACATTCAGAAGGGGATCTCAGCAACTCTGAAATCTACAGGGCTGAGCCTTGACTGTGCTGGCTCTGTGCAGTGTTAGAAATGGGTCTCGAGTCCCAAGAAAATGATTCCTCTATTCCAAAGTATTTCATCAAGACAAGATGTTTTTACTTCTGCAAAATGGTGTCAAGATACTCTACATCTAGCAAGAAGACCTGGTTAAGACAATCTTGCCTGGGCTGAGGAGATGGCTCAGTGAGTAAAGGTACTTGACACCAAACCTGCCGCCCTGAGTTCAATCCCCTCGGAGCCATGTTGATAGAAGGAGAGAACCAACTCCTGACAAGTTTTCCTCTGATTTCCACACTTATATGATGACACATGCACACACACACACACATACACACACATACTCACTTAATTTTTCTTAAAAAAAAAGAAATGATCTTTTCTTTTTATACACCTAACACAAAAGAGAACTTGGCTGTCCCTCATTAGTCAAGGTTCGACAGAACACTCTAAACCGGATTGCTCATTTAAAAGGGAAAGGGGAGTTCTAGTAAGAATCTTTAAAGTTTAAGAACATGTAGCCAGAGTCATAAAAGTAGTGTGAGGGTCCTGGCAGGTAGCAAAGTCATAAAAGTGGAAGAGGCTGGCACTACGGACGAGTAAACACACTGCCACGCTACTGCTGGGTGTGACTGAAGAAACAGCATTAAGATCGGCATTAGCTCTGTAACAGCAGCACTGAAGAGACAGACAGGCACACAGCTGTAATGTTTTAGACAGAGAACATTTCACCTTTTACATTCATACTTTCACACATTGGCCAAAAAAAAAAAAAAAAAAAAAAAATCACTACACCCAAAATGATGTAGGTGATAGAAAAAAGGGAGCCATTGGGAGCAGGGTGTAACTTTGACCATACTTTGCTCTATACAAATGTTAGCCAATAAGTGAATGGTTCAGGACTCACAGTCTCTGAAAGTCACAGGCCTGCTTCTGGGAAGAGTAAACTGGGGATAAAGAAAATGCAGATCGCAGCTGACTCTTGATGCCTCTGTTTCATATTGTAAAGGTAAAACTCCCTTTAAAAGAAAAAATAGTGCATTTCATTTTTATTTTCCACCCTGGGATGGTTCCCCAAGCCGATCCTTTCTTTTTACCAAGGCTTCTTTCCCTCTGCTGTCACGTCTATTTCAAATTTCTCAGAAGGGAAAAGCTGCCTTCTATGGTGCTAAGTGTGTAAGCGACCTACATCTGAAATGTGTATAACTGAAAAAGGATCTTAAAAATACACAAGAATAAAATGCAGAAGGCATTGGCCAGTCCGCGTATTGGCTTTCCTGTCTCCACTCTTCTGGATCACTGTTAGGCTTTGTTCCTAGCTCAGTCCTTTGGGGTGAGAAGGCAGCAGTATAAATCTATGGAAGCACTTAGCAATTTGATTCTTTAGGTCTTTCATTTTCTTGAAGAGGCTCTAGGCACACCTTGGGGCTGGTCCTCAGATGTTCCCAAGTTGATGTTTGGTGGAGGTGAGGCTGGAGGGGTGGAGATGGAAGGGTGGGGGAGGGCGGGAGGGTTGAAGAGCTGCATTCTGGGTCTTTTGTCTTCTGTTGTTCTCCCACAAGGGTAGCTCATTGCAGATTTAATAAAGAGCATTCTGAGGACAAGCTGGTCAATAATGCATCCTCAGAGGTGATGGTGATGTCTATCTCCCCACAATAGCTGCTCATGCACTGAGCCACATGACCACACTAGGGGTGGATCTTCTAGTAGTACACAGTCCCAGGCATACCCTGCTGTCTGCTACACTTCTTGTTGTGGTCAGAAAGCTTGCCTGTGGTGGGCACGTGAAAGTGGGATGGGCAAGGTAACTGGACCTCAAAGACAGAGAGAAGTTGGGAGGCTGTATAGGGGTCATGGCACCATCCTGCTGCCCAGGTTTAAGGTGCTTGTCAAAACTTCTCCCTCCCTCCAGCTGCTGCAGGCATAAATACCATCATCTCTTATATTTTTGATCTTTAAAGACTCCTCTCCACAACACCCATGTCCACCATGATGTAGGGGTCCAGGGGATTGGGAGTTTGTTTGTTGAAGGACCTAGTGAAGGTTGATCACTGTGGCTCAGACGTGAATGTTCTATTATTTGGGACCTATTTGGGACCTCGGTCCAGGGTCAGTAGTCAGCAACTAACTGATCATGTTCTCAAGTTCTAGAGAAAGTTGAGAAGGAATGGTGTAGTTCCAGCTAAGCAGATGTGCTTCTGCATTCCTGAAGAGGCCATTACTTTGAAAGATAGATAAGACAGCTTGTTATGATAAAGTACAGCATCACTCCTAGTCTCCAGATGTGCCCTGTCATATCCTCTCTGTCAAAATAGCTCTGGGTACAATATGCAATGGTACCACACAAGGTCTTCACCTTCTTCCTGATGGTGAGTTTGACGCCAAGGCCAAAGTCTCTGAATTTTACATTCCCTTTCAGATCCACTAAAATATTCTCTGGTTTCACATATCTATGTGCAGTTCCTTTCCCATGACTATAGTGGAGGGCCCACGTTATCTGCTGGAATATTCTACGACTCTATAGGCATCCGTTTTATGCTGATACCCAAACTCTGTGACATAGCTCATCATCTGTGGCATGTTCTATGCTGGGAAAAGTGTTATATATAATGTCAATGGTGTGATAAGCTTGATAATATTTGGATGGTTCAGTGATTTCATTATCTCAACCTTCAGTGTAATGAAGGAGGAATTCTTCTTTCCCTTTTCCAAGATTTTCACAGCTAACGGAGCCTGTGAGGAAACAGCAGACGAGTTCCACCTCTCCAAAGGCACTTCAGCCAAGGGTCGTCCAACTATAATGGTTTTCTGGAGTCTCATCCTCAGAGGAGCCGGCCATGAGGTCCCTCTCTGGCATCACCACTTCAGTCTTCTTGGTAGTAATGTTACTTGACAAACAGCAACTGAGCAGGAATGGCAGTATTAAAAACAAAGTTGATTTTTATGAAAACAGGAGAAAGAAACCAATCAGGCAGTTGCGAGGCAGGGACCTCAAAAACAGACAGGTCTGCATTTTTGCCTTGGTTCCATCAGCAGCTCTGTCATGAATGGATATTTCTAAGATTCATAAACCAAAGACTTTGACTTCCACCTTTGAGTTCCATTCTAAGTTGTTTAATGAGCTCCAAAATATCCCTATGGAGGTAAGGAATTCACAATACTCTGAGGCTGTTTCAGATGACCGGGTTAGCTCATTAAAGTCTTCCATGGCTGTTACATGGTCTTTGACCCATGCCTGTATAACTAGTCTGTGGACAGCCCAGAAGGTCTATCCATGGATTCTGGCTCCATATCTACTTGACAGCATGCCCCTCCACTAGGCAAACAGGCTCATGGGCTGGCCACCACCTAAAACTGGAACATATTTCTGTCTGAAATGACAGTGGCCATCATTGCTGCTGCCTCAGGCACAAAGGTGTCTGGGAGAAATGGGCAACATGTGCCAGTCTGCCCCAGCTGCCATCTGAGAAGCAAGAGCCTGTGGGTGAACCATTTAGTGGGAGTTGCTGCTGCTTTGGCAAAAAGGCCTCTGGGTGAAATAGTTGGTGGTTGTTGTTGGGCACAGAGACTTCTGGGTGGTGTGAGTGCCAAGGCTTTATTGCTGCTCCATGGGAGGGTGTAGTGCTGTGTTAAGGACCTGTTCCATAGCAGTGACTACATCCTTGGGGCTAGGGCATTGAGGGGTAATGCCTCAGCTTTGCTCACTCTGTGTTGGGACTAAGGGCTACCATTCCTGAGGATCAGATTTATTTCTGTAAGAAGGTTTAATGAGTGTTTATGAGACAGAGAGCATATTCAGTGAAACAAAACAATACTTTTGCTCTCAAGTTATGATGGCCTATATCTTCCTTTTAGGTTATTTTTCTCATGGTCCTCTTGAAAAGCCAGAAAGATGATAAAAACCAGCTGGGGAGATGGTTCAGTGGTTAAAAGGATGTGCTGCTCCCAGAGAGTTTGGTAATACCTGTAACTCCAGGTTCCAGGGTTGGACACCTGTGGCCTCTGCAGGTACCAGCACACACGTGCACATATCCACATATAGGCACACACAGCTAATTAAACATCTTTCTAAAACCACACTGTTAATGAAAAGGTGGTGACAGTATAATGAGTGGGGTTGCTTGAGGACATGATTTTATTTCTGCTGAGCTTGATCTGAGCTAGGAAAGACCTTGCAGAGTTTTCTTCCCCTGTTCACCATGAAGTACCTAATAACAACAGGGGTTGGCCAAGGCGGAGTCTGAATAGAGGCGAGTGGTGCTCTCCCCATCCTCACAGGAGACACCCTTCCCTCCTTCTAGTGTCTGCCCAGTGACCATACAGTGTGACCAGAAATTTGATCTAGTTTGTTGTTAGAAGTGAGTTACACAAACAATAACTGAGATGCTCTTAAACCAATGAATAATCCCATGCTGAGACCCACAGAACATTATGCCTTCTACTGCCTTACTGGTTGGCATTCTGGGATAGTCTTACCTGGAACTATGATGCTTACCAGTTCATATAAAGATCAGGATTTTTAAAAAACAGGTGAGTTTTACTAAGGATAATTTGGAATTGTTGTGGCCACTTTGGTGATCTTTAACTTAGATAAAACAGCCTATATTTGGAGGTGCCCTTCAGAAACGAGGACATAAAATCTCCCCCAAACCATGGGTTGAATTATTTGTCATATAAAGGTTTCTAAAAAAATTATTCTCCAATTCTCCATGTAAGAATCTTTACAATGTGGGCTGGAGAGATGGCTCAGCTCAGCAGTTAAGAGCACTGACTGCTCTTTCAGAGTCCAAATCCCAACACACACCTGGTGGCTAACAACCATCTATAACTCTATTCCAGGGTATCCAACAGCCTCTTCTGGACTCTGTGGGCATTGCACAACATAGGTGTAC
This sequence comes from Eospalax fontanierii, assembly GCA_035773235.1. Taxonomy (NCBI): domain Eukaryota; kingdom Metazoa; phylum Chordata; class Mammalia; order Rodentia; family Spalacidae; genus Eospalax; species Eospalax fontanierii. The sequence goes on along the minus strand of JAJHUQ010000041.1, from coordinate 2,188,090 downwards.
TTATATCCATACAGGCAAAACATACATATAAAGTAATCTTTATAGTATACTATTAGGAAATTAAAGGCCAACCCTCACTAATTCTGCTCCTCTGTAAACCTCTGCTGCCCAAACCCTGCCTGCTGACTCTTTTTCTTTCCCCTCAACTACTTTACAATATCAAACTATACAGAATTTAAACTTTGGTTTCAAGACAAATTTTCAGATGTCATAAAGTATTTTTCAGACCCTAAAAACAATCAAACTAAATGTACAGGCAAATTTAAAGTTCTTTGTGTTTAAGATTCAACATATCTAAGGATGAGTTAAAAAGAGCTACAAGCATAGAAAAGTAATTCTTTAGACTTTTGTTGTGCTTTTTCCTTTAATAATAGATTGAGACATAATCCAGTCTTGCAAATAACACACACACACACACACACACACACACACACACACATACATATAATCTGCTGTGGATTATCATATTCACTTAGAAGAAATCCTTACACAGCACTGGTTTTAGGTGCTGATCAGAATAAGTGGTCTTTGCATTTTGCAAATGGATATGCTGGATAGCTTTAGTTGCCAACTTGACACACCTAGAAAGGAAGAACCTTAACTGGGGAATTTCCTCGGTTGCACTGGCCTGTGAAGCATTTTCTTGATTGTTGAGGGATGTGGAGAGACCAAGTCCCCTGTGGTTGTTGCCATCCCTGTGGCAGTTGGCTCTGGGTGTATAAAAAAGCAGGCTGAGCACAGGTCAGAGGAGCAAGCCAGTAAGCACTGTTATTCCTTGGTCTCTGCTTCAGTGTCTACCTCCAAGTCCTCACCCTGAGATCCTGTATTAGCTTCCCTTGGTGATGGACTGTAAACCAAATAAACCCTTTCTTCCCCAAGTTGGCTTTGGTCAGAGTATTTTATTACAGCAACAGGCAGCAAACTAGAAAAGGAAGCAAAGTAGAACAATTGACTACATACAAAGATACATGATTTATTAAAGGAATATGTGCTAGAATGGGAAGTGACTCCCTTGATGGAATTGTAACATTTAGCATAACATTTTGAGAGACCATTAGGACAGAAAAGAACCATTGTTATGCAAATTACTAACCTTTTTTTTACAATTAGTCCAAGATACTTGCTCTTTCTTTTTTCTTTCTCATGTATATGTGTGGGGTGTGCATGCAGATGTATATACATGTTTGCAAGTATGTTGGCAGATGTGTGAGTTCGGGGGTATGAGCATGTGTATATGAGTGCACATGGAGGCCAAGACTGACATTAGAAGTCTTCTTCCATCATTCTTTATCTATTCATTGAGGAAGGGTCTCCCAACTGAACTTGGAACTTGCCAGTAGGCTAATACGGTTAGTCAGCCTGCCCTGAATATCCCTGTCATTGCCTTCTGAGCACTGGAATTGCAGATGGGATAATACTGGTTCCTCGTCTGGGGATCTGAACTCAGTTCCTCACATTTGCATGGCAAGGACTTTGCCCACTCAGTCATCTCCCCAGTCCACTTGCTCTAACTTTAAAAGACCTTTAACTTCTACCTCTTTGAATAAAGATACTTGTTCTCATCATGAACAGAAAGGACATTGGAAAAAAGAACTGCCCCTTAAACCCTAAGCCATATAAGAACTCATACCTTTAGAAGATTCAATGAAGCTTATTGCTCCTGTACCAGTCTTTGTACTAGTGCTTACTATCCTGCCAGTTAAAAACAAAACATGGACAAGGATGGAAATTTACATGAAATATTAGAGCTCTGAGTAAAGTTATTATTTCAAGATATCTCTCTGTGTGCATAAGTGTATTTTATGTGTACCTGTTTCTGTAGGTGTGCGCATGCAGGTGTGCCTGCATATGGAGGCCAGAGGTCAACCGATGTTCTTTTATAGCTCTCCATCTTAATTTTTGAGACAGGACTCCTGCTAGAACCTGGAGCTCTCTGATTGGCTAGATGGGCTGGCCAATAAGTTGCAGGGATTCCCTTGTCTCTGAGTCCTTTTGTGCTCTTGAATGTGTGCTGGGGATCTCAACTTAGATCCTCTTGTTTATTCCAAGACTTTTTATCTCATTTTAACATCCTATTAGCAGAGGTACTAGCTGAACAAAATGATCTTCAATAGAGTATTTATGTTCTGCTCTCTTTAGCATTCTTGAAGATAAAAATGAGCAAACATATGTGCTCTGACTTGGCAACAAAATAATTGTGCAGTAATGCCTCAGAGATTTACTGAAGATTTAAAAAATATTTCCCCCAGGTTTTCCATTGAGATTTGAAAGCCCTGAGATTTCCCAGAAAGTCTCCGGATTTCGTGTGGAGATGATTTGCTTCTTTGCTTTTCTTCCAAAGAGGACTCAGAAATTGATCCAATATATTACTACAACAACTGGCTTCAAAAGCCATAAACTTCCTGAGATAAACTCCAGTTCTGACAAGAAGTAGTGTATTGCTGAGGTCATGATTCATTCACAACAGGAATTTTATATTTCAGGAAGGAATGTATATTATCCAAAATTTCCCTAGATGAGTGACTCTATAGAGGGAAATTCAGTTCCTCAAACGTGAAAGGCATTGTAGGTTCCAGGCACTGTTTTCCTCTACTGGCTTCTCTATGAACTAATTTAAAAATAGTATTCAAGAATCTTTTTGACAAACAAAACCTAAGAAGGCTTTCACTGAATTTAAAGAATTTTATAAATCCTCCCATATTAGGGCTTCCCAATTACTCTAAACAGTCCACATTGTTTGTCCATGAAGGAAACAATAAAGCTTTAGGTATTATTGACCAGAGCACAGAGGAAACACAGACCTCTATCTAGTTCATAACATCATGATTGGACCTGGTAACTGCAGCATATCTAAATAGCCTAAAAACAAATGCATTTGCTAAAATTTTACAATAATCTCTGGAACTCGTTAAATGACACAATTTATGTCTTTAGTTTCCTTGAACTGCAGACATTTTATTAAATACTGAAGGTGTCCAACATTTTTAGGCTAGCAAACTAACATCTTAAGAGACTCTTCTTTCATCTTTCCAATTTCTATGCACTTGCTGTCATTCTCTGCATGCTTCTGCCCTCTAACTTTGACCAACACTGAGAATACTCATTATTGTGTTAAACTGGTTTCCCCAGATTCGACACTCAGAAAAAACTTATAAGAAACACCAGTGGCTAATGAGGATTAGTACTCTAGGGTTTCTTACTGAAAATATAAAGCAAAAGACAAAGCTGGATATGACTTTGCCACATAACACAAATTATTAGAAGGAAGACTGCTCCCTCACCTTAGTTCAACATAACCTGTAGAGTTATTCACCCTTACTCAAACCTATAAGCCAGTTGCAGTTAAAACCAAATAGCTATGCTAATATAAAAATGTTTTCAGGAGAACCTATAGGTATTAGTTACTTCTCTGCTGCTATGACCAAATTATCTGCCATAGTCAACCTAATGGAAAGATTTATTTTGGGTGAAGGTTTCAGAGGGTCTTTGGTGGAAGGGAAGACCCATAAAGCAGCTCAGGGGGTCATTAATTCTTCCATCATGTTTTCAGAGAGCTGCTCAGGCCAGGAAGAGTGTATCAGGGGAGTCCCTGCATGAAAAAGGCTCTGATAGGCCAAGAGGCCCTGAGAGACCATTGCATGAAACTGTGAAGGTCAAACCTGTTTTGCAGTGGAGACTCCAAGATGCTGGAGATGCCAGAACCATGAGACATCTGCCAAGGAGAGCTATATATGTTTGTTGTTGTTTGTTGGTTTTCAGTCTTGTTTTGGTACAATATTTCATCATTATTCCCCCATTACTGTCCTTTGGAATGTGAATATGTACTTTGTGTCATTGTATTAGAGTAGAAATAACCCCAGAAGATTAACTGGTCAAGACTATAAAATCTCCAGTCTATCTGTTGAAAGACCCACCTTTCCAGTTTCACTGGTCAGTCACCTGGTCATAGGACCACCCCTAGGAAGGTGGGTTTACCTTAAGTTATGCTAAATAGATGGGTGGAATACCTCATATGTTAATGCAATAGTGAATTGTTCCTGCCTGGAATTCCCCTTCCCCATGCAGCGCTACTGGACCCGTCACAGACATGTAGGTCTCTGTAAGTCTGCCCGATTTTTCAGAAAAGTGTAACATCTCCTTTTCCTCTTCATATCCCCTTTTGTAAACATGCTCCCCTTACTGCTTTGGCTGCCCTAGCATCTTGTACTTCTTTGCTTTTCTCCAAAGCCTCTTCTCCCTGACTTGTGGCTGCAGGTTGGTCCCATGTCTGACTCCACGCAGGGTCTAGACCTGCATGACTTTATGGCTTCTTTCCTTCCTCCTTCTTCTCCTCCCTAAGGCAGCTGCTGAAATTGCAGGCTTGTCTGCCCTGAGGATTTTTCTTTAAATTCTAATAAAGTTGCACTGAATCTTCCTCTTGGGTCCATTCTTGAATTCTTTTATGAATGAGACTAAGAACCCTCTAGGGGATGCTTTCTCCCCGTTTCAATTGTATCTTAGAAGTATGTACTTTTCTTTTTGATTTTTCAGGGGTTTACAGTGAGAGAGCCTTGAGTCTCAGAAGAGTCTTTGGACTTTGGAACAGTGCTGAGACTGTGAAAGACTATGAGGACTTTTAAAGTGGAACTATATGCATTTTGCATCATAAAATGGTCATGAGTTTATGGAGACCAGGGAGTGGAATGTGGTGGTTTGAATGAAAAATGTCCCCCATAGGCTCCAAGTATTTGGATACTTGGCCCCAGTTTGTGATGCTGTTTGCTGAGGTTTAGAAAGTGCAGGTTTGCTGGGGAAAGCATACTGGGGGAGGGCTTTGAGAGTTCATAGCCTTGCCTCAACTTCTAGTTTCTCATTTTGTTTTCTGTCTGTGCTTGATGAAGCACTCAGTCTTCTGCTCCAGCTACCTCCTTCTATGGCTTCCTGCCATGATGGACTCTCATCCTTCAGGAATCATAAATCTAATAAACTCTTCCTTCTATAGATTGCCTTGGTCATGGTGTTCTATCACAGCAGCAGAAAAGGAAAGCAACTATTAAACTCTCTTATCAGCCATATTGATAACAGTCTTTGAGTTGAATCATAATCTGTGAAAGGGCTTCAGCGGTTGTCAGCAGCTACTGACCCATGTGATGGACAGCCTCCACGACACTTGAGCAACAGAAATTATGTAACTTTAACGATCAGAAAAATAGCCTATTGGAATTCTAGTACATCATCTTTAAATGACTGACGTAGTTGGCATAATATCAGTCTAAGTAAGACTGAGTTGGTTTTCTCAGCCAGTTAAAGAGTTAAAAGATAGGAAAGATCTCAGACCAGCAGAAAGCAAGAAGTAATCACACTTTTACTGAAAGATAAAGAATTTCATCTATACACATAAAGAATCACACATACATACACATTCATTCAGAAAGATGAAGTGCTCCACAAGTAGACAGCCCATCATGTGGGGACACATGGCAGCAGAGGAGGCTAGAGTAGGAGCAGAAGCTAAGCACTCACACCTTCAAACAGGCACAGGAAACAGACTGATCAGAGATCTGGCAAGGCTTAAGAACTCTCTAAGCCCACCCCCAGTGATGTGCTTCCTCCAGCATGGCCATGCCTTCTACAGCCTCCCAGAACAGTGCCACCAACTGGGGACAAAATCTCCAAATACTTAGAGCCTACATGGGACATTCTCATTCAAATCACCACATTTCACTCCCTGGCCCCCATAAGCTCATTATTATGATGCAAAATGCATTTATCCAACCTTAAAAGTCCCCATAGTCTTTACCAGCCTCAATACTATTCAAAAATCCACAGCTCAAAGTCTCTTCTGGAACTAAGAGCAATCTCTTAACTCCAAACCCCTGTAAAATCTAAAGACAAATTACACACTCCCACCATATAATGGAACCCAAAATACATTCCCATTCCCAAACGGAGGAATAGAGACATACTGAGGAAATACTGGACCAAAACAGGACCAAAAACCAGCAAGGTAAATGTCAGGTATGGGTTCAAGAGACGCAGCAGCAAATGGACCAGAGACTCCCCTGGGAGTTAACAGGACCAGTTTATTAAGGGTGCAGGCACTGGAGTGGCTTCTCAAGTCGGAAAAAGAGAGAAGACCAGCTGGGACTAGCTTCTCCACACTCACGAGTGGAGAAATGCTAGCCCTCCTGAGGCTAGCTTCTCCAAGGAGATGGGGGAGACTAGCCCCCTCATCTTGAGGGGCTCAGGTTGGGGGATCGGGCCTGCATGCCTGGCTCCAGATGGGGATGGAGAAGCTTGCTCAGGGAGAGTGCCAGAGGCTAACTTTCTGGGAGAGAGATATCAGCCCTGGGAAAGTGAAAGATAAATAAGCCCTGCCCAGCTGGTCAGCAGGCCCTTTCATGGGGGAGGCATCCCCATACATCTGATTGATGCCTAAGTGGAGACTGCAAACCCTTGGCTAAGAAGGAAACCCCTTTCAGGAACCTCATCTGACCAAGAAGCTATAAAAGTCAGTCTCTTTTGCAGGAATTTTGCAGACCCCAGATTTAGAGAACTTATCTAATCAAGAAGCATCAAGGAGAAGTTATGAAAGTCAGCCTCTTCTCATGGATGTTTGAAAATTCTGGTCCTAGATTTCTGTCAATCTTCCTGAGTCTTGAACTGCTTGGGGTTTTTTCTTTCAGTCACGTCTCACAGTAAACACCATGTCCGAATTCTGGGACTTTACTTCCAAAGGACTTAGACGGCTCAACTCGTCCAGGTTTGCTGTGTGTGACATCTCTCTCTCTTGGGCTGTTACTACTCCCTGTATGCAGTCCTCCTTGGCAGGTTGAACACAGCTCTGGCATCACAAACGTCTTCTTGGAGTCTCCACTGCCAATCAGACTTCACCCTCACAGCTTCATGAAATGGCCTGTCAGGGCTCTTGGTCTGTCGGGTCCATCCTTCTTATGGAGGGACGCCCCTGCTGCAGGCTGCCTGACCTCAGCGGCTGTCTGAAACGGTGGAAGAACCTATGACCCTTCACTCCTGCATCTTTCATGCCTCTAAAGTCAGCACCAGGTGAATGACACTGCCAACTTTTGCTGCACATTTGGGATGGACTCGAGCCTTCTTCACCCACTTTCAAACCTTTCCTCTTTAGTGGTTTTCTAGTAAACCCTTGAAGCATTTCCTTTCATAAGTTCCAGGCTTGACGGGGCGTGGTCTTGCCCTAGAGGCACTCTTGCCATTGTTTAAGTGCAAATCTCTTAATCGCTTTAATCTCCTCATCAAAAGGATCCTCTCCAGCACAGGCCTTGGCTCCAACATTGCTCTTTAGTGCTCTCTTTCTATCCAAACTGTACAGTCTGCATTTCTTTCTGCCCCATTTATTCTCTTTCACTGCAGATCTGCATAATATTCACCATTAATGGCCATGCCACCATTTCTACATTAGGCTGCCTTGAAATGTCCTCCAGCAAAGAAATTAATGTTCAGTGCTTTTCAACTTATCCTCAGGCAAGTTTTTTTTGGCTGTGGGCAGACTCCAGCCAGACTCTTTGCTGCTTGTTTCCTTCTGGAACGACATTGTTCTCAGCACTCCTTTCTTCCAGTCTCTACTAGAATGGTCTGATAAGCTCTGCTTACAGCAGTCAACCACTTTTCTAACCCAGACTTCCAAAGTCTTCCACATTCCTCCAAAAACCCACAGCCAACAGCCCATTCTCTGGTACCTACTACTGTATTAGTTTGCTTTCTGTTGCTGAGATAGAAACACTAAACAAGGGAACTTATAAAAGGAAGAGTTTCTTTAGCTATGGTTCTAACGGGGCAAGAGTCCATCATGGCGGGGAGGCATGGCAGCAGAGGTGGCTGGAGTAGATGCAGAAGCTAAGTGCTCACATCCTCAAGCAGGCACAGGAAGCAGAGAATGACCAGAGATGTGGCAGGACTTAACAACTCTCTAAGCCCACCCCCACTGACATGCTTCCTCCAGCATGGCCACACCTTCTAAGACCTCCCGAAACAGTGCTGCCAACTGGAAACACAATATCCAAACACTCAGAGTGTATGGGGGATATTCTTATTCAAACTTCAGGTTAAACCTTGTTTCAAGCACAGCTGGGAAAAGGCTTAAATGATGCCATAAAGAGTCAAGTATTTTCCCCCCTTTTCTTTGATTCTGCTTTGTTCCATGCTAGCTGTATGTAACAGAAACTTAAAGCTTTTATCATAGCAGCATTGCAACCTGCTGGGAAAAAAAAAAGAGCCCATCCTCCCTAGTAGTGTAGGCAGAAGACCTGGTCACTTTGGTAAGAGGATTGTTCAGGCCCAGTTATAGTCTCATCTCTGGGAACAGAGAATCCGGGTCAGGAAGAGGATGGTCAAGGAAAAGAATGACACAGAATGATGAAGAATGCTGGGAAGCCAAAGACAACATGTGTTCACCGAATACATCCACTCAATCTGTGTAAAAGACTGAGGAATCATAAGTCAGTTAAACAAGTGTCATTTTAGGATGATTAATTAATAGGCACAGACTATCACATTAAGAAAAGTAAGAGCTGTGCTATAGTCAACCACTCCCAATATGTATTCAGTTCTTCACACTGGACTTCACAAGAGACTTTAAATAACCAAGAGTAGGCTAATGAGGCTGTCCTCAAACCATGCCAATAAATCAGGAATGTAGCCCTGTATCCCAGAATCTAGGACACTCAGGTCTACATATTCTACCTGAGAAAGGCTAATCAGGTGATCTGTTCATGAACTTCATGCTATTGACCTGTTATAATAGTCAAGTTATCATGTCTAGTGATAACCAGCTTATTCACCAGAAGGCTAGACCAGTTAGGAAGAAAAGACAGAAACACTCTTTTATTTATTTGTTTGTTTTTTTGTTACGTAGCTCTGGCTAGCCTGAAACTCAGTATGTAGTCCAGACTGGCCTCAAATTTATGGCAGTTCTTCTGCCTCTGCAATCCAGGTCCTGAGATTAAGGGCATGTGCTACCAGATCCAGCCTCCACAGCCCCTCTTCTAAATCAAAATATGACCTCAGAGACATTACTATAGTGTTATATTAATAACAAAAGGGCATGCTTATGGTTTCATGATTTAATGCTGGCTAACATAATCTTTTGCTGTCCTTTTCTAAGAGAAATTTGGAAAAAAAAATTCCCCCTGCCAATTCCACAGAAATGCAGGAGGAGAGGAATTACTTGCAAAATCTTCCAGATACACAGGATGTGTATCTTCGTCCTTTTAGTCAGAGGCCTGACAATAGCTGTGTTCATTCTAGATAGTATCTATTCAAACTTGGTACAGTGCTTCCAGAAGTGTTTCCCTGTTCCCTTGACATAGAAAAGCAGAGCATGGATTCCGGGAGAGTAGAAGTGGGAACACAGGTAGAGGATACAGGGGACAATCTCCGCTGAGTATGAAGAAGGACTATCTGGATGGAGGAGGTTCCTTGGGAGATAGAGAACAAACTCCCTGTACTATCAGAGACCAGCAGATGATCAAGTATGCACACAGGCAAGAATCAAGGCCACCAGATGATATGCTCTAACCTGATGGCTGCATTGTCCCACCAGCGGGTTTCAACGGTGAGCTTGAGACTTTCCCAGTAACCTGGAATGAATGGAGACACACAGAGGGAACACGCAGGACAGTGGAGACAGACAAGACACACATGAGGATTGACGGACTTGAGCTCTACAGGCAGGCTGCAAGCCACAAGCCGCATGCTTTATTGTTTTAGGGCATACTTATAGTCTTGGGGAATCAGGAATACAGATACATCCATACAGCAATATGGTAATTAACAGAGAGGCACTATCTCTAACCTTCAAAGCCCACCAGGAAGTTGTATGCCTTTTAGGAAGATGGCACTAAAAGGGGAGGCAGGGTCTTTGAACCAGGGAAGTGCTAAAACCCTGGCGCCTGGTGCTCTCAGTGCTTCCTTCTTAGCTCAGCTCAGGTGAGAACAAGGTGAGTCCTTTTGGAGGACCCCAGGACATTCCTGTGAGAATTCCTTAGTTACAAAGATTAAGGACTGAGTTTACCTACAGGTGGTCACAGGGGCGTGGTAACTCCCTAAGGCTGATTTCCTCTGAGATGAACTCAAACTACAAGCTGGCTGTTTTCTTTCACTCAAGGCATACAGCACTGCATCTTAAGGGAAAAGGACTCCATGGAGAGAGCCTTTAAAGAGGTGTATTTTTGCCACGGATATTTCTAAACAATAAATCTCACTAGAGTACCTCCTGCTCATATGATGCTATTTAGGGCAGTTAAAGGAGGATTTGGAATTGCTGTTCTGCTGTTTAAATTCATTATCTACTGCTAATTTAAATGATCTGTTTCTCTGTCACCGAGGAAAACCATCAGTTAGGGAAACTGATGTGCTGCAGAGAGTTCTGTCAGTGAGCTGGGAACACACAGTTACGGCATCCCGCAGGCCATGCAGCAGAGAGAGGATTAACCTGTTGGTGCACCCAGCAGTGTAGGCAGAAGACCCAGTCAATTTGGTAAGAGGAAAAGAATGCTCTGATTGTTCAGGCCCAGTTATATTCTCATCTCTGGGAACAGAGAATCCAAGTCAAGAAAAAGAATGATGTAGTCATCTCGGGAAAGGAAGAAGAATGCTGGGAAGCCGAAGACATGTGTCCACCTAGTTCCACTCAATCTGTGAAAAAGACTTAGAATCATAACTCAGTTAAACAAGTGTCATTTTAGGATGATTAATTAATAGACACAGAATATGCAGCCTTGGGTAGAAGGGCCAGTCAGGCATCTAAAGAACTCTCCACTGCACAGCAGAGCTGCTTTTAACCCTCTAAGCCAATCATTTTGGGGAGAGTCACCTGACCTCTCTGGATTGGGCTAAACCAGTAGTTTTCAGTCTGGGATAGACAGGAGATTCATGAAGGGTATTTTAACAGTTCAGGCACCTGAGTCTCCCACCTTAGGCTATTTAATAAGAATACCTGCACAAATGTTCTCAGCACTTTCGGTGATTCTAAGGCTCAGGTGGGGTTTATTACTTCTGCATTAAGAGGCCTTTTAATGCAGAGTTCCTATGCCTCTCCCTATTCCAGAACAAGTGATGAGAAGTCACTGGCTTACATCATTGCCCCCTTGCAGGCACTGGTTGTGATTCTTAATCCTCAGTCAACTTGACTGGTTTTATAATCACCTCGAAAGACACCTCTGGGCGTGTCTGTGAGAGTGTTTCCAAAGAGGTATAACTGAAGACGAAAGATTCACCCTGACAGTGGGCGGCACTGTCCCGTGGGCTGGGGTTCCAGACTGAAGCAAAGGAGAACAGGAGGACTTCAGCTGAGCACTAGCATTCATGTTTCCCTGCAAGTCTAGTGTAGATGAACGTAGCAGGAAGCTGTGATACACTCGTGCTGCCACAGCCAGAGCTCTTCCCGCCACATCTACCATGTCATGATGGACTGTACCATTTAACGGTGAGTCACAATAGAATTTCCCTTCCTTGAGATGTTTTGGTCAGATATTATGTCATAGCAAAGAGAAAAGTAACTAACACACTGGTTATCAGTCTGATTGAACTGTATCCCATGTGAGTGTCTGCTGGGCACTAAGTGCCTAGGCATAAAGGTGATCATTGATAATGAATGGTGCAAAGGTCAGCAACTCAATTTACAGTTCAAGTAGGCTTTCCGCTTCACTTTGAGGAGCATTTTAGTCATCATTCTGATGCTCTTTTTCACCTATCAGAATAAGAAGAATTACAAAATCTAAATAATGAGAGATTCCTCTTTAATAACAGAGTAGTCCATAACAGTGCCTCAAATAAGGGAGAACTTATTTCTTTAACATATGCAACCTTAACTTTCACTAGCAGCCTCCACATTACCTCAGAACTTGTGAGACATGTAAATTCTTAGGCTTCAAAGCAAATCTTTGCAATCAGAAACCTTTCAGGTGGGGTACAGAACTCTTTTTTAAACATCCTCCAGAGGATTCAAGAACCACCGCCTGAAGAAGTTGAGAGCTAGACCATGCAAGACACTTCTAGCAATCCCAGGAAGCTATGAGGGACCTGGGCTTCCATCGTTCACCGTTTTCACCTCATGGTATGAACCTTGTCCACGTGATCCAACAAGGGTATTAGAGAACCAGCCATCACATCCAAATCTAAAGAAGTAGGGCAAAGCAGTGCTCTGCTTCAGCACAACTTCCTGTAAGAACACAGCACGGCTTCCTGTCAGAGAATATTACCTTGCTTGATGCACTACAAAAATAAACAAAACCAAAATGGCAGCAGGAACAAGGAACTTTTCTGTGCTGGGAGACAGAGGCAAGTGGATCTCTGTTAGATGGAGGCCAGCCTGGTCTACATAGTGAGCCCCAGGCCGGTGGGGGCTGCAGGGAGACCCTGTGTCAAAAACCAAAAATAAATAACAACAACAACAAAAAAAAACAAGCAAGAGAATAAACTGTGACGAAAGCTGGAGAACGACTGTTGCCTGGGATACCTGACTGTCCCTCACAAAGTCAAGTTTGTTTGTTTTTTTCCTTTAAAGAAAAAGGAAGGGTGATGGGGAGTGGTTAGAGCACTTTCCAGGCAAGCACAAGGACCAAGGTTCATCCAAAAACCCACTTATTACCAGGTGGCAGTGGCAGCCTGTCTGTAATCCCAGCACCAGAAGGTAAATACAGAGGATCCCCAAAGCAAGCTGGCTAGCAAGATTGGCCATATCGGCATGCTCTGGGTTTGATTAAGTGACCCTTAATCAATGAACAAAGTAAGAGTCATGGAGGATGATTTCGGACATCAACCTTGGGTGTACACATGGACCCCAGACACACACATGTAAAAATACGCACACACATTTCATACCCCACACACATGAAAATGGGAAAAAAAGTTAAAAATCAAGGTTTTGTTTCTGAGGTTATGATAGTAAACCAGTTGTTTTTGATGCAACTAGTCATCCAACAATGGTGAGGAAAGCTAACCTGAGTTCCACTCATACAGTGCAGGGATTGTGCCAAATTCAATATGTGATGGTATCTTCTTTCATCTCCACAGTTCTATGAGGAATTATTAAATGGATATAACTGGGTGGGACAAAAACTCTGGTTCAGCCCAGATAGTAGACAAGAGCACTGACTGCTCTGGCCTGATCCTACTCCACTCAGATGCTGTATGTGCAACCTGGAGCTTCCAGGATCCTGTCTGAAGCCACCCTCTTCAGTTAGAGGACAGGGCAGAGACAGAGCATTTGACCAGCTCGCTTAGGTCACAACCAGCTAATATGCTGGGGGAGCAAAGTGGTAAAATTATTGCTTTTTTCTTTACAACGCTGGGTTCTAGTTTGCTTTTGATTGCTGTGAGAAAAACACTGACCAAAACCAACTTGGGGAGGAAAAGGTTTCTTTAGCTCACAGATCACAGTCCATCATCAGGGGAACCAAGGCAGGAACTCAGGGCAGAAACCCAGAGCACAGACCATGGAGGAACACTCCTTGCTGGCTTGTTCCCCTGGCCTGTGCTCAGCCTACTTTCTTATACAATGCAAGACCACCTTCCTAGGGGTGACACCACCCACAGTGGGCTGGGCCCTTCCACATCACTCAATAATCAAGAAAATATCCCACAGACATGGCCACTGGCCAGTCCAATGGAGGAAATTTTCCCAATGAGGTTCCCTCTACCCATGTGTGTCAAGTTGACCACTGAAGCTATCCAGCACAGTCTGTGAAGCTTTTGGTTGATGACAAGGAATTCTAATCTTTTCATATTCCCTCCCCCTTCCCACCCCACACTCTGCAAAACTCTTGTTTGGGAAAAGGCTTGATGCATGTCTGAATCTGAAGGTCTGGGTCAGCAAGGCCAGTCCCCTTCTCTGACCAACACTCTTTCCCCTTCCTTTGCACGAGTCTTTTAAACTGGGCAACCAGAAAAGACTGTGAGATTGGATCCTCAGTTAATGGGGAAAAGACACAATACTTTTGTGTTAGGGATAGAGACCTTTGAAATCTCCGGGTGGGGTGGGGTATGCTTGCTGGATCTGAGTGAACACACAACTCATCCTTTTGCAAAAGTAAACTGCCTTGCTGAGTCACTTTCACTTTGTTCACATTTCTTTGTTCTGGCTTGGCAGGGTCCTTGGACTCAGATTTTATTTCTAACAGGGGGACCTGAACTCTCACGTGCCCACAGATCTTTTCACCATAACACTCATTCTCAGGCCAGATTTCAACAGCCTTTTATCAAGCTGTCTCTCATCATACTTCCAATGTGGGATTTGTAGTGGGAGAAGCTGGACAAAATCACGCTGCAAGGCATCACTCTTCTATGGCAAAAGTTGGAATGTCTTCCCCCTCTGCAGCCTGGGAAGAAGGCGGGCACTCCTTCCCTCGGCCACGTCGCTGGCTATTTCCCTGAACTGCTACAGTCCTGTTTGCCCTTACTCCATCCTCCACTACTGGCCAAGTCTCCAGCACATCCAAGGGAAGGCGACAGTGGGCAGCACTGGCATAAAGGGGTCCTGGGAATACGGAATATACCTCCTATCTATGGACATGCTCACTGAAGTGTGTCCTGCAAATCTTAAGTCGTCGACTGGCTACTTACATAATAACTAATGTAAATGTTATATAAATAATTATTATACTGTTCAGGAAATGAGGAAAATGTTACATGTCCAGTAACATCGTGTGTGTGTATGTGCCACATGCTTGTGTATGTGCACTGTGTGCGGGTTGTGGTGCAGGGGCACTGCGTTGTGGGCAGGCAGTGCATACGCATGTGTCAATCTCAGATGTATTCCTCAGTCATTCTCTACCTCACTTTTTTGGAGCAGAGCCTCTCACTGCACCTGGAACTCACTCATTTGGCAGGATTAACTGGCCAGCATGTCCCAGGAGTCCTCCTAACCATGTCTCCCCAACACTGGTCTTACAGCTGCATGCCACCACATGCAGCTTTTTACATAGATGCTGGGATCTAAACTTGGGCCCTCATGTTTGTGTGGCAGGCATCTTACTGACTGAGCCATCTCCCCAGACTCTGTAAGAACTTTAAAAATCATTTTTTGAAACCAGGTGTACTGGAGCATGCTTTTAATGCCAGCACTTGGGAGGCAGAGGGCAGGTGGATCTCTGTGAGTTTAAGACCAGCCTGGTCTACGTGAGTTCCAGGTCAGCTGGGGCTACAGGGAGAGCCTGTCTCAAAAAAAAAAAAAAATTCAGTTCTAGAGGTTGGAGATATAGCTTAGTTAGTAGAGTGCTTGCCAAGCATGCACAAGATGCTGGGGTCTGATTCCCAATATGACACACACAAGGTATTGTGGTGCATGCTGGTAATGTAAGCAATGTAAGCACTTAGGAGGTGGAGGCTGGAGGAGGATCGGTTCAAAGTCATCCGTAGTTACATAGCAAGTTCAAAGCTAGACGGGTTACATGACGCTGTCTTAAAATATATACATATTTTTGATCATTGGTCAATATATATAGAGTTGACTATATATGAGTAAAGAGGAAAACTGTAAGATAAAACCAACCAATTATCCAATAAAAAAATCCAAGAAGACTTAAAGGAATAGATGTAGGCACATAACTTCTTCTCTATCTGTTTTGAATGCTGACTTAAACATGGGCTGCAAACGTATTCCTCCACGCTTGCTGGGATTTCATGTCTTTTTCTCTGTTTCTGGTCTTGGTCTTAAGAAACTTCTCTGGAGAAATTTTAACTTGCTCCTCATTTTCACAGATATTTACTTTTTGCCCACTTGAGTCTTGAAATAATCTTTCCTTGCATGTTGTATGCTTTTCTTGATTCGAACAATTCTACTGTAAGTAATATATGGGCAAAATCACCTGATTTAGGCCTTCTAATAAACGGAGAAATTCTCCCACCATTCTGTTGGCTTCCTCAATTAAAAAACTTCTGGTAAAAAATTTCAAGCTGACAAGAAGCTTTAATGCTATTTG
Source organism: Eospalax fontanierii (assembly GCA_035773235.1). Taxonomy (NCBI): domain Eukaryota; kingdom Metazoa; phylum Chordata; class Mammalia; order Rodentia; family Spalacidae; genus Eospalax; species Eospalax fontanierii. Next base: position 2,172,152 of record JAJHUQ010000041.1, on the reverse strand, counting down.
GTAACTAAAAATGTAAATCAAAATTTTTCTTGAAAATAATCTTAAATGTAATCTGAGGGCAATGGAATAGCTTTCTATAGTATGCAAACACCCCCACTACAGATGAAAACACAAGAACATCAGGAAGCTTGCTTTTCCTACTTGGAAAATGGTTGTCCCTGGGCTGGGACCTTTACCAGGTCATTGCCAAAGCTGTTTTACTGAAAGGTCGCAGAATAATGTAATTACATCTAAAGCACCAAACAGAAACAAGAAAACACAACTTTATAATGTAAAAAGTATCTTCTATTCTCATTCAAAGGATTTACAGAATTAATTAAAGGAAAAACAAGGACATTGAAGCGAGTTTAAATATATAGCAGATTGAAATATAAGAAAGAAAGAGACAGAGAGACATACATAAAATGCAAACACTGAGGGACCAGAAGCTACAGACAGAAAAAGGGCAAATGTTAAGCAACAAAAATGGCGAATTTCTGGCTTCTTTCTCACTAGTGACAAAGACCTGGCAGGCTTTTTTTCTCCTACTGACAAGCTTCCCTCTGGCTGACTGGTCCTGACTCATCTAGATAAGTCCAAGGCCTGGTCCTAGACACATCTCAGTTTGGAACTATCTATCTTTCAGTGCTTTCTTTGTTTAAGCTTGTGGAAAGTCTCTGTGTGTGTGTGTATATGTCTCTTTGTGTGTGCACCTATGTGTTTCTATGCTTTCAATAGTTTGTTGCCTACTACGTCTGAGAGTCTTCTTGCTTTTTGAACTGTTTAACTGGTGAAGAAAACAAGACCCCTAGACAGTAACAATTTGGAAAAGATTGCAAATCAACACTGGGGTAATATGGCAGAGGGCAACAGAACACATCTTTGAGTTGTCTCTACTAGTGGACAGAAATCATTCACAACTTTACATATTCTGGTATCTTCTACCTTTCAAACAGTTTTGTCTTCCCTAGAAAGATTGGCTGTGGCTGTGCGGACATTGCTCTCGCATGATCCTGGTGGGGCAAATCTGAATCGTTTTGCCTCTTAGAATTTTTGTTTTTGCTGTTTTTCTTTTAAATCTATGAACTGCAATCCTGTGATGTGGGACAAAAACAAGCCCAGGAACATCCCAACGAAGGTGTCTTTACATACGTAATCTCTACGATCCTGATCCCAGCGCTGAGATCTTCCAGTATTACCTCTATCTACACAGTGGGGAAGTGGAGCGCTGTGGTGTTTGACACTGGTCAGATCTAGGGCCAGTCTGCACTAACAAATCTGAAAACAAATGCGGAGGGCTTGCACACACTTCAGTGACTACAGTTCAGTAAACAATGTAGGTAGGGAACATAACAAATGTGCTTTGTTTTACAAATGAGGAAACTGAGGAGCAAGAGCACCTGCCTCACAAGTTGGCAGAACTCTACAGTAGCCACGTCTCCAAAGACACCCGTGAGGTTATTTCCACTATGAAATAACTTCCTGAGGTTAGCCTGTCTTGCATCGTGTCACTGCCCCAAACCTGACCTCTGGAGACCAAGACTATCATGCAGCCGGAAGCCCTGCTCCTCTCTATAGACCTCTGAGCCAGGCACGTGACCTCAACTTGCTCCCTTCTTTCCCCCATAGAAACAGCCTCCCTTTCTTGCTATCTGCCATCTACTTAGGGGAGTTGATAGACTTCACAGGAAAGTGTTATGACAGGCAACAGTTAAAGGTTTCAATCAGGGTTATTTGCATTGTAAAAGTATTCTATTTGGGCTCAAAAGCTTTCCCCTGGGCTTTCTAACAAGTAGGCAGAAGTGACTAGAGGGGCTGCAAATCTTTTCTTACCCCACACATTAGCTGAAACAGTGACTGCTCAACTCCTCTGACTCCTATGAGTGCCTGGAAGGGGCAGCTGAAATGTTCTATGCAACATCAGAAGGCTAGAGTTTGGTCTGAAGTCACGACTTTCTGAGGGCCTTTCAACTCACCCCCGAATCACACCTGACCCCACCGAGCACAGGAGGACTCGCCCTGTGCAGCCCTGACTGTGCCAGGCCCAGTTCCAGGTGCTTCACCTATAGAAACTCATTTACTCCTCGTAAAGGTGTAGGGAGGGTGTGTCCCCTTCATTTCATCAGTGAGGAAACTGAAGCAGAAGTTGTGGAAATTGCCCACAGTCACCCACCTACAGAGCAGGCTTCAAATCACAAAGGGGTTCCAGGCTGGCGCAGAAGACAATATCCCATATTGCCTCTCATGTCACCTGGTTTTCATTTTGGAAAGGGATGTGATTTGTGTGCAAATAGGTTTCAGAAGACATGCTACCCCTGGGAGGGTCCAGCAGTGAAGACCTGGAGGGCTGTAGAGGTAGGGAAAACCAGAATACTTTTACTCACCATTATTTTATGTAACACTAAGAAACCAGCTGCCAAATAATCACCGTGTTAGTATGTCATCATCAGGATGCACACTGTAAGATTGGCTAAGATTTGATTAAAAGAAAATGTCAATGTGCAGACCTGGATTGATGAAACACAGTACCATGCACAAGCAGCTGCAGCCCAGGGGCGAGGCGGCCTGCACCACTGCAGGAAGAGCAGCTCAAGGCATTCCGCCCTGAGGACCTGCAGCACGCTAAATGCTCTGGATCCTGATTGGATACTATTAATTAGAGTACTTGGTCCATTAACCAATCAGTGTCACCAAGAAAACCAATTGCTGTGATTTGGGGTGTGTCATGATTCTTTTGGTTAAGGCCTCTTCTTCCTCACCTAAGATTGAAGAAATGTGAGAGGAAAATCACAGGAGAGGTGCCAGACAGAGACATGTGCCTATGAGGTTATTATTGACGGCAGAGAAGTTCCAGCAGATCCACATTTAGAACTAGACAGATACTGAGAAATACAAATGGGGCAGAATGGTTGCTCTGGTAAGAAAACCAAAACTCAGACCTGCTCAGTTTCCTAAAAAGAATTTTCTGCCATTAAGCTGTTCTTCCAGATTCAGTTTTAGTAATACCAAGTAGTCTACTTTTACAGCAGATGCATTCATAGAGATAGGATATAAGTTTTAGTGCAAGACAAGTTCCATCAAGGAAAGTCTGGGGCAGGCAATATGCTCATCCATAAAAAAATTTTAAAAATAAAAAGAAAGTCTGTGGGGTTGGAGAGCTGGCTCCGAGGTTAAGAGCACTGGCTGCTTTTGCAAAGGACCCAGGTTCAGCTCCCAGCACCCACATGGCAACTAACAACCTTCCATAACTCCAGTTAAAGGGGATCTAACACTCTCTTCTGGCCTTATTGGGCAACGAATGCATATGGTGCTCTTTACATACATGCAAACTCTCATACACATAAAAGACAAATAAAAAATAATAAAAGGAAAGTCTGTTATCAAGCATCTGGAAGTCATTTTGAGCTGCTGGTAATGGAACTAAGGACTCCCCTCATGCTCAGCAAGGGATCTGCCCTGGAGCTCCACCTCCAGCCCAAAGTGGTGGTGTTTATTGTTTAGTTGATCAGTTTTAGTCTGGAAATTGTAACTAGCTGCATACTGACCGATGGTCTGAAACCTCATGTTCTTTTTCATCTTTTGTTTCCTTATTCATTTTGAGTCCAGGCTGGCTTCAAACTCATGATCCTTCTACCAAAACCTCCCAAGTCTGGGATTTACAGGTATGCACCACCCTGCTGGCTGTCTGGGTGTTACTGTTTATTTTTTGAGGGTGCAAGCTCATCTCAGTCTCTCAGAGATCTGCCTGCCTCTGCCTCTCAGGTGTAGGGAATAAAGGCATGCACCATGCCTGGCTGCATGTATGACCTTCCTCCTGGACATTTAATTCCTAGAAAAAGGAGTTGACACAGTTGAAAACGACAATCAACTGAGCTTTCTAATTATGAACACTCCCAAATCCTTTAAGTTTATCCACAGAAAATAAGTACCTAGTAAGTCAGGTCTGTGGTTTTATATTTAACACCACTTGTAGACTGTACATGAAAAGTGGCACCTTACTGAGTTTACCTCTGTTCCATCCAGAAGTAGTACTATGAGCAGAAATGGCAGAAACTCACAAGAACAAAGAAAACAGAAGAGAATCAGCAGCTGCCAGGAAAAGGAAGCAGCGGGAATGGCAGAATGAGAAAGCTGAACACCACCAAGCACGAATGGAGGAGCAAGTCAGTTCTCACAGGGACGAGCCCAAAGTGCTTGACCCTCCTTCCCCATCTTAGACTTTGTGGACTGAAACTGCTGCAATTGCTCAAGACTAGAAGGGGTCAGGTACAGAATAGTGAAGGAATGCCAAGTTGGCTCATGAAAACCCTGGAGAGTACTGAGCAACCTGGGTGCTTAGCTCCCCAGAGGTCACTTCACAGCTTCAGGGAAGGTCCAGACACTGACATCTGGAAGACTTCAGTGCAACAGCAGGATCCTGCACCACCCTCAGCAGTCAATAGTGGAAAATAATAAATGCAACTTCTGTGGGTCTGCAGGACGTATGGAGAAACAGGGGAGCCTCAAACACGACACGAAACAGAGCAGGCCTCAGGAGTGGCAGAGGACAACAAAAGAACCAACCACAAAATACACCACCTTAGGACACAGGAAATGACACCTAAGAAATGAGAAAAAGGCATTTCATTGGAAGAACCAGCCAAAAGAGTGGAGTAGCTTACCCAGAACACAAAACAAAAGCCAAAGGAATGAAAATAGGAGAAAAGGGGTTGGGGAGATGGCTCTGTGGTTCAACAGCTCTTCCTGCTCTTCCAGAGGACCCAAGAGGAGCTCCCAGCACCCACAGCCGAAAGTTCACAACCAACTCTAATTCCTATTCCAGGGTCTGAATCCCTTTTCTGGCCTCTTTGGGCCACCAGCACCCATGACATACAGTCACACAGAAACAAAAATATGGAGACAGCAGTTCAAGTCAGCATTCAAAATAGAGTAACAAGAGTTCCTCAAAGATGGTGCAAGGAGGGTCTGAAAATCAGAGACAAGTGTACAACAGAATGGAAGGTCTTGGCTTGTCTTTTAAATGGATCACCAGACACCCAATATGCAAGAGACACACAGGCCATATACCAATGCACGTGCCCCTAAAATATGAAAAGACCAAAGACCTTAAAAACATGCTATAAACTTAAAATATTTCATTTTTATATGTTTGAGTATACTGACTGCATCTCTGTAAAAGTGAACCTGTGTCATGCAATGCCCATGGCAATCAGAAGAGGGCTCTGGAACCCCTGGAACTGGAGTTATGGATGGTTGTTAGTCCCATGTGGGTGCTGGGAACCAAACCTGCAAGAGCAGTCAGTTTGCTTAACTGCCACACCATCTCTCTCCAGCCCCCAAATACTTTAAACTTAAAAGACATTCCTCTCCTCTCCCAAGGCCACATGTAAAGTGTAAAGATGTGCCGCCAGCACACTCTCATCTTAGGAGAGGAGGAACTGCTAGGAGACATTATGCATTTCACGAATCACACGGTTTATTAAACACACATCATAAATCACACATCATCTCCAAAGTTAATATTATAAGAATTATAATAGAGTCCGTGGCATCAGTGCCATTACCAGAGTCCAACGAGATAGTCGGGTCCCGGTTCAGGAACGCTGGGCACGTGACTCCAGGCTGTGGCCTTCACAGGTTCGCTGTTCGCGGCGTGGTGTTCCTCTGTCTTGCGGGCATCCGGGATGGTCCACACGGAGGCCGGAGGAAGATGCTCTGGCTCGAGAACGGAGAAGCGCTACTGCATCCAGTCCGTTCGGATTGGTAGAGGAGAAACTCTTGGCTACAAGGAGAGCGCTACTGCATCCAGTCCGAGACAAGAGTTTCTGAAATTCAGGCTCTCTACTACTGCTTATATACTATTTTTATCTCACAGCAAAGGTTCAAACATCTGTCACTCTATTCCAATTACCTCATAGTTACTTCAGCTGGTGCCTTGCACTTGAGGGTTCCTTATCCACTGTCACACAGACACTCTTAGTTCCACTTCAACCTGTCAGTATTGCACTCTTCTTACTTTATGATTTTTAGAGTAAGCTCACAGCAAAGTCACAGCAATTCTTAAACTAAGACTGGTCCATTTTACATGCTAATAACAAGATGGCACTGATTCATACTGCAACTTTATCCACTACAGACAATATTGACTAGTGTTTTAAAACTAGCTATCTAAGTATGGAAGAAGACTTCAGACTTGCCAACTCCTTGCAATTTGACTTCATAGGCATTTTTTTTCACAGAAGGCCTGCTAGAGGCTATGACTCATTCAAATAAAAATGCTAAGAAGAGGGTAAAGGGGCTTCATCCAGCGGGAAGGCTCAAAATGATGGCCGTGGGTGTGCAATTTGACATGTAGAAAGCTGAGAGAAGTCTCTCCAGGAAGAAGCAGAAATGTGACCTGACCTGAAGTCAGCACAATGTGCATGAAAAACTGGCATTCAGAGTCAGGTTAGTGTACTTGTGTCTGCAAATTTCTAAAGACCCAATTCACAATGAAATGAACATAAATGAAAATGGAGGTGCTTTCTCACATAACTGGAAGTTCCGGCCCAGCCTAGCTCCATTTGACTTACAAAGCAGCTCAGTATCATTAAAGTTCTGTTTCTGCCTCTTGCCTATTCATGCTCAGCATGCTTGGTATCTTTTCTTACATCTGCAAGATAGTACACCTCTAAGCATCCTGCCCTGACTACCAAAATAGGCAGGCTGCTGGACTATGGATCTGGGCTCTCAGAAACTCCTTTCTTCTAAGGTTCTCTGGCTGAGTCCTGTCCTAAACTCATCATTGACTTAAGGAACAGACTTCCAGGATTAGTTTATGACCGTGCTCCTCTTCACAAGACACAAGGGGAATAGGCATGTGTGACAGTGGTGACCCACTTAAGATGGACCAGGTAATAAACACTGACTGAACACAAGGAGACACCAGAGTAAATAACCTGGGGGAGTCGCACCAGGCCAACAAAGGAAGAAAACGGATATTGGGTGGGTGGTGTTTAAATAACTCTGGTGCAAAGCTTGGAGAAAAATTAGTAACAGGGATGCAAAAACCTAAGCAAATGAAAATCAATGCAACAATGACTCATTCCATAAAAAAGAAAATGGTAGAGCAAATACAATGACATCTCAGTACTCAAATCAATGTTGAACAATTTATATAGGCCTAACAAATGCAGTTGTACTGGGATGAGAGCTGAGAGGGAATAGAATGGCAGTGAAGTCTTCTATGTATTTTCTGCAATATGAAGACAGAAGTATCCAAAATAGACAGATTCAAAATGCACACTGCAAAAATAGCATGTTTAGAAATTTACCAGAGCTAAGAATAACTGGCAATCATTATGGTGAGAAAGTTAGGGGTACAGAAGAGGTGGCTGCAATTGTTACAAGCTTTACAAAAGGATTTTTCAAGTTATGTGTTTGTTTTTAGTTTCAAAGATGAAACATGCAGCACCCAGTCCCTCCTCTCTGAATGGCCCTTTCGAGAACACAAATCAAATGAGAACGTAGTCATCACACCAAGGAAGATCCTCCATTTACTCCTTGCTTCATCCTGTTCCCCCAGCTGTCCCATCTCACTCCCTGAGACTCAGCTGAGCGGAGCGGGAGCTGCAGCCTGGGAGAGAATCCATACCAGCAGCAACAGGTTCAAGTCTTTGGAAAAGGTTCACTATATCTCAAAAGGAGAGGGCAGTGGAGTCCCAGAAGCCAGTGTTAGTAGTCCTGAGATCCTGTAGTCTGAACAGGTAAGGCACAGCTAATTCGCCACTGGAGTACAGCTGTAGTCACAGACCTAGTCACAGATCTGGGTGGGTATCCTGTTACATCAGGCATCTAGAGGAAGGACTAAGCTCTGTCCTGAAAAAACATGCTACACAAGACCAAGCAGTCTACCAACTTTCTTCAGCTCTGCTGCTGAAAGTCAGCTGTAGTTTTAAAGTTCAAACATCCTACTTTCACTCAAATCTCTACATTCTTAACAAACTTCCAGGTTTTATTCAAGCACTATGGATTGTGATTACTTTAGGGACAGGGTCAAAGGAAAATGCCTTTGACAAGGCATTTATTTTGAAAGCCCAAATGCAGAGAGAAGGCTTTTTCAGTGACTCTAGACCTTAACAATGATTCCTGATCTCCTAATTCCTCTACCACATTTTCCACTATGTGCTAAACTTACTTAAGTGGCTTTAAACAAAATGTGACAGACTCACTGCCCACAAGGACAGCAGCTGGCCTCACTGCAGGCTCTCTCCCAAGGCTCCGTGTAGTTCAGTTCACAAACACCATTTCTACTTGACCACTCTCACCAGACTCCGTTTTCTTCCCCAAATCCCACCTTTGGCACAACAGTTCTCGGAAATACCAGCCTTCTCCAGGAAGTCTCCTCAGACTTCTGTTTACTAGAGCCACCTTTGTTCCTGAATTAAACCATCCAGCTATACTTTATATGCCCTAACCATATCAGGCTGACCACTGTGATTTGTGCACTACTCAATCTGTTAGACGTGACCACTGGCATTACAACAAAAGGCCATTTTTAGAAACAATTGTATATAAATAGATCCTCCTACAGAGAGGAAATACATGTACAGAACTTCCAAACTGTGTAGGGTGGGTCCTGCTCATCCCCTCTGCCTGGAAAAGGATTCCATCTTGTTCTGCACTGTCCACACCTCTGCAGTCAGCTTTTCGAGCAGAGTTTCTACTCTTTTGTTGGTGCTTTTGTTTTTTTCCAATTTAGGAATTAGACTTTTCAGTTCAGCTTTGACTTTGTTTACAACTTCTTGGTCACAACTCTGAAGAAGGCTAGAACAGGGAAAAAGATAAGACAAAGAATTAATTTCACAATATCCATGAATTTGCAGTAATGTCTACAGTATAAATGAATTCATTTTGAATCGAGTCCTGTAGCTTTGTGCAGAATAATTAAAAAAAAAATCAACAAGGGCCAGTGCAATGGCTTAAGAGGGTGCCAAGCCTGATGACACAAGTTCACTGATCCTTGGAACAAACATGGTGGAAGGAGAGAAGCAGTTCCTGCAAGCTGTCCTGACTTCTACATGAGTGCCATGGCAGAGGTGCACCCACCCCCACACAATAAATGAATCCATAAAAAAAAATCTACCAGATGGATGTCTAAGGCCAGTAGCTGTTCTATGTTTTATAATCTTGTAGATGGTGTCACTGAAACAAAGACTTGACTTTGTTTATCTTTGATTCTCTTTCTTTTCTTAAAATTTTACATGTATGAGTATATTGCCTGCATGTGTGTTTAAGTACAACTGTGTCACGTAGTGCCCGTGGAGGACAGAAGAAGGCATAGGATCCACCGGAACTGGAGTTATAGACAGTGTTAGCTGCCATGTGGGTGCTGGAAATCAAACCTAGGTCCTCTGCAAGAATAGGCAGTGCGCTGAACCATCTGTCCAGACCCAGTTTCGATTATCTTAAGGCTTACACACTATCTTAAAATCGACATGTATTATGCTTTTCCTCCCCTATCTAGATAAGCTCAAGGGAAGCTCTCTGTAGGTGAACTCACCCCAGCGAACGAGTGCAGAGAGGCAGAGGGTGGGGCAGAAAGTTAAGTTAGTGGATTTCTCACTGAACTCTCCTACAACATTCAGAGATGGAGAGGGAAGAGCTCTAACCTTAGGGCATCCCTGCTCAAGCCAGAAACCTGCCTTCTTTCACTCAGTAATCTCACATCCCAGATTTTGCTCAATTATCTAGGACTCAGTTTCCTGACTTGCAGAATGGGATTAACAACACAATTTACCTTATCTAAAGCTTTTTGCTTTTGGTTGGGGATATGAACTCAGTGTTTCATGCACACTAAGCACATATTCTACCAATGAGCTAGACCACCAGCTCCCACATGACTGTTGTGAGGTTTTAAAAAAATACTTTATTATTTTTATTTTATGTATATGAGTATATTATTGCCTGCAAGGATGTAAGTACACCCATATCATGCAATGTGCATGGAGGTCAGCTCCCTGGAGCTGGAGTTATGGATGGCTGTTAGCTGCCAGGTGGGTGCTGGGAATCGAATCCATGTCCTCTACAAGAGTAGCCAGTGCTCTTAACCACTAGTCCATCTCTCCAGCTCATTTTGAGTTTTAAATAACCCAGTATCTAAAGCTGGCACTCAGCACCTGATGCTTAGTAAATGCTCAATAACTATAATCCATTAAAAAAGGCAGAGCTGGGTCACAGGAATCTGACCACAGACCACCTAGCCCTGAATTTCCTGTTCTCTCCACTTCTTTAGCAGCACATTTAAATGCTGACCTCTGAAATATATTCTAGAAAGAAATCACTTGGTGTTTTCAAAAGTCCATGGTCCCAGTACTTTCTATTATGTCAGTAAAAGGGTAGGTAAATTAATAGCACCAAACAGCATCCTATGGCTTGTGGGAGAGGAACAAAAGAACTGCTTGTCAACTATACAAAGTAGAAAAGTGCCTTGTAATGAACTAGCAACTTGTGATGTCTGCACTCTAACATGGATGAACAGTACACAATACCATAGAACACAAGCTAACAGCTAATAAACATATGCTACACACAGATACACTAAGAGGCATTTTACACCCTTTGCTTTCTCAACAACTTTAAGACTATAATTAACCTTGTTTTACAACCACGCACCACTAGCAAAGCTCCCTGATCTTCCAAGGCCTCACAGCACCTGGAGCTTGGAAGCCAGGCAGGCTGTCTGGAGTCTGTGTTCTAGGTGCAGAGTTCTGCGGAGTGATTCTCAGCCAGCAAGTAAGGCTGTTTCTTTTCCTTCTCCTCAAGATACTTTTTCACTTACTGTAGAAAGATTTCACAAAACAGAGCATTAAACAATTCCATAAAGAAAACATGAGTTTCAAATAAAATATAAACAAGGAGAGAATTTTAGCAAATAAATACTATTCAAGCATGAACCAAAAATGTTGAGGCACTTAAAGTTACCTATAGCTCAACCTTATCTAGAGCCTCAAATACTGCAGGTGTCTCTGCACCAGATCCACAGTAAGTATGTAGTAGCATTCTTAAGTTTGACTGATAACAAACTTTGAGTTAACTTCATGGCACCACTGAAATTTCTAGTTGAGTGGAATGAAAGCATGTGTAAGAAGGTAATAACTTTCCAAATTCCTGGTAAAGAAATTCAAGACAAAAAAGTTCCTGTTTCAGGCGATACCAACTGAAAAATTAATTTCAATGATAAATGGACATTCTGATGTGAATGCAATACCCATACACTCAGAGATACTGATCTACCTAAACAATGAATTCTCTTGTATGAGTGCATGTAAATTAGATCAAATAATATGTTGAAATATTTAGCCTAATGTTTACAGAGCAGTTAAACTGCGCAGCAAGGTACACTGAAGTAGAGGGGCTGCGGGGGTGGAGGCGGAGAAGGAGACTGCAAATCAGAACGTGCGCCTGCCTTCTTAATGTTCGGGCAACAGAGGATTAGAAAAATAATCATGGATTCAAACAGCACACAGTTTACAAGATGAATATAAAGACAAACTCTGCAAGTTTGCATATATATATGTGTGTGTGTGTGTGCGTGTGTGCGTGTGTGTGTGTATGTGTGTGTCTTTTTTCAGGCAGGGTCGTCCTATAGGCCCAACTAGCATGAAACTAGCTATGTAGACCAGGTTGGCCTTGAACTCACAGAGAGCCACCTGCCTTTACCTCCTGAGTGCTGGAATTAAAGGTGAGCACCACCACATCAACTATAAAATGAATATTTTTAATGAAGACCTGTAATTACAAACTTAATTAAGCCCAGAGAGCAATTTATAAGACAGACTTCCATTTATACATCATCAATCCTGTTTCAGTTAAGCATAAACAAGTAAACAAATGCTAGTAACAGATCCTTTACAAATTCTAGAACCATCAAAGACAAGGAACGAAAATAACTTGTAAAGTTAGGCATGACTTAAACAGCTTTGTACAGTTTCTGTAGGCACACAACTTATTCATTAGGAGAAAATAGAAGTTTTTTGGTCAAAACCACTGTGCTGAAACCACACATGTTGTAAATGTCATAATTCTGTGATCTTGACATCCAGAAGATGACAGTTAAAATTCTGACAACTTAAGAGCTACACTTGCCTTAAAATTACATTTATTTATTTACTTATTTATTTGTATGTGCGCATGCTTGCTTGCCACAGTGTATGTGTGGAGGTCAGAGGACAACTTATGGGAGACCGTTCTCTTTGTCCACCATGTGGGTCCTGGAGAAGAAACAAGATGTCAGGCTTGGCAGTAAGTGCCTTTATTGAAGGAGCTATCTCATTAGCCCTATGTTGACTTTTTGGTAAACAATGTCTATCTAGATCATGAGAGATTGAGTAAAACCATATTACTGAAAACAATACTAGAAATAAGAAATAAAGAAGCAGGACCAGATCCCGAGGGAGAAACACACACACACACACACACACACACACACACCTGGAGAGAAGGATCGCACCTCGATTGACACTGCCCAGGACCTCAGGTTCTTCATACCAACATGCTCTACAAGCGTTTTTGCAAAACAACCTACAAAAATATACTAAAACTTAGAACATCAGATACATAACCCCAATCCTTTTTTCTCTCACTCTTAAGCTTGCAAATGCTTCCACAATAAAGTTAATAGAACACCTCTCATTTTTCCTCAACACTGAAATTTCAGTGCAGGTTTGATACTGTGTTAACACAGCCAAGTCTTGTAACTCATCTAAATCCTAAGCTCTTTTAAGCAGTAATTACCTAAGAAAAACAACACATTATTTTTAGGCACTCACTTGGTCACATTTGCATTTCTTTGTAATAGTTAATGGTTTAACCTTGACCTGAAAGCTATTCAGCAAATAAATGTTTGACAGTAGCATCTCATGTGTAGCTAAATCAAGTTTTCCCTTTCAGAAGAATATTTACCTAGAAGGTTCCAGGAACATGGTCGGTGGCTGAGATATAACCATTTTGGGTTACACACAGCATTTTCTCTCTACAATGCTTACATATCCACACATCAAAAATAGAATTCAGTATGGCATGTGCCTACTGTCCCAGCACTTGGGAGGCTGAGAAAAGAAGACTGCCCTGAGTTTCAGGCTAGCCAGGATTACAGAAAAGTAAATCTCACCCTTACCCCCACTGTTCATCTTTAACTCTATTACTTCTGACTACCAAGGTTTTGGTATCTTATCTAAAAATGAGGAACTCATTTTTAGACAGTACAGATTCTAATGGCAGAGTCGGGAGAAGATGACTCATGTTGAAGGCAAAAATCTCAATAGGTAACATGTATAATTCTTTCAAAGATAGACAAGTGGAGTAGGGTGTGGTACACACTTTTCAACTCAGCACTCCAGAGGCAGAGGCAGAGGCAGGTGGATCTCTGTAAGATCAAGTCCAGCCTGGTTTATATGACAAGTTCCAGGTCAAATGTTTTTTAGACCGTGTCTAAAAAACAACACAAAAAAATCCACACAAAACAAACAAACAAAGACACACAAATATAAGGACTCTTTAAAAGCCATGGAGCCCCTTTCAGCTGTTGCTTAAAGAGGGACAGACAGCAGCTAGTGAGGCAGCACACTTTTTAAAAGATGACCAAAACAAGATGTTCTATCCTGTGTGCATCTCTAGAATACCGCCATTCTCCATCGGAGTGAACTCTTCTGCTGTATCTGGTGGTCTCACTGCCTTGACCAACCGAATATGGGATTTCTGAGGATTATGAAAGCATAACACATGCATGTGCTTTTGTTTTGTTTCCTTGGGATCCTTACTTTAGAAGCTAACCACCGGTCAGGCATGGTAAGCTGTATATACCTTTAATTCTGGCACCCAAGATATAAGGCCTAGGCAGGTGGATCTCTGTGAAGTCTGTGAGTTCCAGGCCAGCTTAGCTACATGGTGAGAGCCTGCCTCAAACCACCCACCCATCCACCAATGGGTGGCTCAGTGGGTAATGTGCTTGCGCCAACAGCACTGTGGACCCGAGTTCAAATTATACACACACACACACACACACACACACACACACACACACACACACACATGCACCCATGAACACATGCACACAATCAGCTACTGTATTGTGTGGAAGTGGAAGTAGCCTAGGAAGAGGAAGTGAGGCTGCTGGTTTCTAGCTGTCAAGCAGAATCAAGAGCCTGTGTGAGCCACTGTAATAGTAACTCCAATCCCAAAGGGTCAGCCCTGAGAGAAAGAAGAGAGGCAAGCTCCACCTAACCCCATCAATTGATTGCTTGATGAATGACTCAGTTATGAGGTGGCTCCCCACAGAGCAGCAGGTAATTCAAGCAACCAGACACTCATTCATGGCTGCTTGAAAACCATAATCACATCAGGCCCAACAGGCATGTTTAGGGGTCTCAGCATATATTTATTAAGAAAAATTCCCTGAATATTAACTCTTCTAGTATAAACTCACCTAAATGATGCATCAACAACTTTTAAAATAATTTTAGGGAACTGCCCTGGCCCAGGACAAAGTCTGAAGTTCAGAGATGAGTGTGGGCAGGTGGGAAAGAGATTTAAAGGAGGTATTTTTTTTGGGGGGGTAAATGCAGCTCAGGCTGATCTCAAATTTATAAATATCCTACTGAGTGCCAGGGTACAAGCAAATGCTACTTGCTCTCCTGAAGTTTTTTTCTCTGCTTCCCTTTCAATTCTATTCCTCTGTCTTTCTGTGTTTCTTGTTTGTGCCTTTTTTGTGGTTCTCAGGATTGAACTCGGAACCTTGTGCATGCCCGGAAAGCACTTTACCAACAAATTACAACCCGGCCCTTAAAATCTGAAGGATTTTTGGCCACAAGTTCACAGGGCAAAGCCATTCTTTATAATCAGCTAATCCTTGCTCAAGGCATGATTTCTAGACACCTGATCACCATGTGAACGTAAATGGCCAGCATAAAGCGTAGGATAGTACAGAAATCCATGTAAGACATACACACAAAGACAAGCCGTACAGCTCACCTTCTCGTCCGTTTTCTTTCATCTTTTTATCTTGCTCTATTAACCACTTGAGAACCAGATGTCCTGCAGGATGCTCAGCAACATGAAGCTACAAGAAACATGAAGTGCTCTTTCAAAAGCCGTCATTTGCATGCACAAGTCCCAGGCAAGCTCAAACCAGACAAAATGCCCAGAGACATGGGGAAGTGAGTCAGAAACCCCAACCCAACCTAAGGAAATTTTGGCAACTCATGGCTACTGGGAGTAAGGGTCAGTCACCTAGAAGCACAGGACTCTTGGTAGGTTAATCAGGCTCTCTCTAGTGGAGAGACCCATATTGAAGGACATATGGGGATACAAATCAGACTCTATTATTAGCCTTATTATATATATAAATTAGAGTACATTAAATTGGGTGAGGGATGATAAAGACCGGTGTGAATAGGGGAGGGGATCTAAATACCATCAAATTTTATTATATGAAAACCACAAAAACTTAATTAAAAAAAAAAGCTGTCATTCATCTCTGGCCTGGTCTACAAGTCAATCATTATTCCATATACAGATAAGGATGCAGTCAAGTTTCACTGGCTTAAGAGATCTTTATCTAGAATGCCCTTCACAGCTTGAGGGATCACAAATTCATGCTACTGCCCAGGCTGCAACAAACACAGCTATGTAAGAGAATGTAGCCCTTGTGAAGTAGTTCAGACAGGGCTTGCGGAGCTTTAGTATGAACAGCACCACAATGTTCATCTAAAATTAGGTGCTCCTGATCACTTTTCCCATGGTAAGCATCAGTACTGAGATACAAATAAACCATCAGGGTAGAACATCAGCAGAAACATGAAAACAGGATGTGATATGAGATGAGATGTTGAATGATGTCTAAATACCACTACAACACCCTCATCAAGCACATGAAAACATTCCTTTGCAAGGGCTTCACCAACTGCTCCCACAGTACCAGGGACGATCTTCCCTTATTTAGTATGGGAAAAAAACAGGCAGTTTCCACGCAAAGGACTATCACCCATTCATCTACTCTGCTCCTAGAGGGCAGGCATCTGAGCTTCTCAGATTCACAACTCATTTGTCTGTTCTGAAGAGCATGCCAGATACTCAATATCTCACATGATTTTTATTCTGATCAAATACACATACATGAGTGCTAAACACTGCCAAGTGAAAAGGCAGCTCCCTTCCCAGCTTTCTTCTCTACTGATGCCTCACCCCTCAACCTGCTTCCTCTAAAAGCCCTACTGTGTTCTTGGGGGCTACATCCTCAACGGCTTTAAGCAGTCCCGTGGCTCAGTCACTCTACCAGAGCATTATTCCAGAAGCAGCTATGCCACACCCGGTTTCGGCTGGTCACATGGCAGGAAAGCCTGCCTGGAGTCTAAGCGCAGGAGGAAAAGGCCTCACCGCTTTTGCTCCTTCCTTCCTGCCTGGATCCTGATGCGGAGAAATGGCTGAGGCTATGGAAGCTGGCTGTGGCTATGACACAGCACTTGTAAAGATGGTGGAAAAGGCAAGAGATGATCATCAGAAGAGACACCCACAGAACTAGTTACAAGTTCCTGGGGCTAGACTAAGATCCAGAAGCTAGCACTCAGCTACACTGCAAAGGTAACAACTACTTTGTAGTAACAGGCATGCGTCTCTTCAACGAATCCTGAACTCTAAGGGCAGGAATGACTCTGTCATTTCACCTTTGAGTAGCTTTTAAAGCATTCTTTAAAAGAAAAAAAATTATTTTTTATGTGTGTGAGTATATTGTCTGCATGTGTGTGAGTGCACCTGTGTTGTGCAAACCCATGGAAGTCAGAGAAGATGTCAGATCCCCTGGAACTGAAGTGGACAGTTTTGTTAGTGGCCATGTGTTCTTGGGAATCGAACCTGGGTCCTCTGCAAGAGCAGCCAGTGCTCTCAACTGCTGAACCATCTCTCAAGCCCTGTTTTTTATGCATTCTTGAAAATGTATTGCATTTCTGATTAATGACTAAAAGGCATAGAACCCGAATAGCTTATTTTACATTTCTGGGTAATACAAGGACTCATAATGAAAGGCTACTGTATTTGGTGCTTGAAGATCTTGTGAGGACAGCAGAGGTCAGTGCTTCAAAAAGTAGTTCCCTCTAACCAGCTGCTGATTAGGAGCTTTGAAAACCCACAAACCTACCCGTGACAAAGGCCTTCTGGATCCAGCCCGCCTTCCTCTTGTTTGCTTGAGGATTTACAACTCTTAGGCTGCCCTCAAAGTCCCTCACTCCTCCTTTCCTTAGGGCTCATCTGGCTATATACCACATTCTACCACTCTGGGCTGAGCCCCTAATTCTTCAGGCCTCAGCTTAGTTTCTATTTCCAGGAAGGATACTGAGGAGGAAACTGGCTCTTATACAATTCCACTGAACCCATAGTTCTCCTTCAGTTTTTGTTTCAATATTAACTTCTGAATGACAAGCTTTTGGAAAGACAGTGCTGGCTGCACTCTGTCATCTCAGGTCGTCAAATCAGTGAACTTAAGGTGACTCACACAATGCCCAAGTAATAAAGGCAAAAATGACCAGAATGAGCAAGTATTTTATCCTTTGTTTGAGACACAGTCTCATCTAGTTCAGGCAGGCCTTGAACTTGATATGTAGCAGAGGATGACCTTGAATTCCCCAATTTCCTGCCTTCACCTCCCAAGTGTTGGGTTTATGAGTATGCCCTACCACACCCAGCTGAGCAAAGCTTTTATAATGAGATGAAATCAGGGAAGATGTCATGAAGAACTGTGGGGACCCTGAGATGAGCCAGGCTTTGTGTGGATGGAGCATGGGGAAGTGGAGTAAAAGGCAGCACTCCACACTGAAGGAAGGAGCAGCCAGAGCAAACACAAAGAGCACAGACTCTTCTAAAAAGGTAGCAAGGGGCCAAGCATGTACAAGAGAGTCAAAGCTCTTGTTTTAACTCTGTAGCTAATATGGGATCACTGCATTTCTGAGAATAAGTATTACCAGTATGACATTCTGAACTGACAATTTTCACATGTCCTACGGGTATCATGATTAAAGCTCTGTAGGGATGTTCTCCATGATTAGTCTTTACAGACCCTGTGGCTCTCCTGCCTGTCATAATAAACAACATGTCACCTCTCCGTCCTTGCCATCAGGATGCAGTTCTGCTGCTGCCAAACTGGCAATGGCATCCATGGTGGGCTGAACGTCTCCAGTAGCAGATCCCAGAATGTCTGACACCAACACACACGCAGACTTATCTAGCACCACCTCTTGGGCGTGTCCTTGTAGGTAGCTTAATAAAGCTGGAGAAATGGATTCCAAGAGCTCACGCCGGTGGATCTCCGTGTCTTTCTTACTGTTGGAATATATTGAATGAGGTAGTAAGATAAGATAAATGGATGCTTATCACAAAGCCTCTAAGAGCTTATCCCATTCTAGGTCACATTCTCTTTTAACTGTCTATTCTGCTGAGTATGTAGACAGGGAGTGGGAGTGTATCTGCTGTTCTCCATCTTTGCACCCCAGGATCTGAACTACCTGGCATAGAACAAGCATTCAGCAAAGGAAACTTGCTTTCTACAACATAAACACAAACAAGCAAAACCTCTAAACACAATTAATCTAAAACCAAGTAGATTATCTCAACAGACAGTACATGTTCAGAGTATGTTATGGACTTTGTTTTGAGGGTATTAAAATATAACACCAGGAGCTTCGAAAGTAAAATGAAACAAAAACCAAACTACACACCTGAGTGCCTACTATGTGCAAAGTGCTGAGAAGTATTCTTTTTGTCTGATATTTTGATTTCCTTTTCAAGATAAGACACTTAGATGCTTCCAAAGTATAAACTTAATGATGGAATTCACTTCTTGAGAAGTTGTAGAGAAAGAACAGAGGAAGAAATAAGGCGTGTGTGTGGATTTCTGGAAGCATGTGCTCCTCACAACCAGTAAACTACCAGACAGAAGAACGAAGGAGCCAAGCCACTGGCTGACCCTACCTGTGTGCGTTGCCGTCCTCTTTCCGCAGAACCTCAAGGATTTCTCGTACTGTATGGGAAGGATCTCTGGGACTTAGCAAATACAACAGGACTTTTCTTCCATATTTGTCATTTACTATGTTGGGTAAGGAACTAATGATTTCCTACAAAATCATAACAAAAAATTGCATTAGTATCTACATTCTCCAAGTATGGTTGTGATTCAAATGGTAATGAATAGACCCTTAACTATTTTACTCTGTCCACTTGCTAGCAACTGTAGAGTTTATTTCTGACATTTCTTACTAAAGCATAAAGAATTACATTCAGAATAGTTAATTTTCTACTGTGACTGGTACTACTGAACAATACATTTATAATAACGAATTGAAACCACAGACCTTAAGAGCTATCTTCATGTATTACAAGAGTATTTCTTGGGTCACTGTTATTAAGCACAGTACTTCTATGGTCACTGAGTGATAAAGTTTCTAAAAGTGCAATATTTATAAACTAGCAACTTTATGATACAGCATACATCTTTGAAAAATACAAAGAAAATCATAGCGGTCTGGCCGCTGTGTTAAGGAGTACTACCCCATTTCTCATTAGCCTTGGTTACAGAGAACCTGGAGAGATTTCCAGTTATCACCCGGAAAGTGCTAAAGTTTCCTTTAACATGTATAAGCAGCTAGGATACTTCTTTAGCACTGATCTTTAACTGAATACGAAGTCTTAACGTCAGGCTTCTCAGGTACTAGCAAATCTGTTTTTAAATCTCTGCACATCAAGATGTTCCTTGTCTGTCAAAGAACTGAAGCACTTGCCTGACTCATGGGTTGACACAAGTAAACCAGGAAATTAGAAGAGAATTATTTTCATATTAAAAACATATTTCTCCACCCAAAGTATCCTTCGTGGCGATTACGTAAAGTTGACAGGAGTTTTCACTCCTCACCAGAGGGAGAGTACCAATAATGAAAGTCCACGTTTAACTCTGAATGAGTTTGCCTGTCATGGGAATTCACTTGTGTGGGGTGGGGTTTGGGGGGAGGAAACCAAAACCACACGGACTAGTGTTCTCCTTTTGCTTTGCTAACTGGAAAGCAGCCACACAAAAAAGGAAAAGCACAGGCAGCACGCAGGACCTCCCCTCAAGGCGGCTCCGGTTAGCTCTGATCTCTCAGCACTGAGCCCTTGCCCAGGCTCCTTCGCATTCTTTTTTAAGAGGAGTCCTAAAGTTCAAAACAAGTGCACGCAGGAGATGGAGTTAGAGCATACACACACTTTTCCACAAGGACAGAAATACAACAAGCAAAGAAACTCCTGAGACTTGAGCCTGTGACGAACACACTGCTATGACAGTTCCTATGTAGAAAAGAAAAATGCAAACTACTTTAGCCAGAAGGAGCTAAAATCTAGCAGAACAGGAAGGAGCATTAATGGAAAGTTAAAAATACATAGTAGAAATTTAAATAAGAAACAGCAACAAAAGTGCTGAGGGAAGGTTAGATCACCAGGAAGCCTCCTGAGTTTAAATAGAATTTTACCCCAAGTCTACCCTTTGGCTACATTAAAAAAAAAAAAAAAAAAAAAAGAAAGGTCTAGCTAGCATAATGGGTAAGGTTTTACTTTAGAAAGATTAACAAAACCCTGGAGACTGACAGCACAATGTGAGATATTTAAGATTACTTAACTGTCACCTAAAGATGGTTCCTGGAACTCACACTGCCAAAGGCTGGAGTGCTGGTCCCCGAAGATAGGGCAGGCACTCTCCGTTCCACAGTCCCTCCCTTCTGCCGCACTCATTTATCTATACACCTAGTCTATGGGCATTTCTGAGTCTGTGAGTCCTGTGTTAGATCACAGTCAACCACTAAATGAATGAGTAACATAAGGAAAACAGCAAGTGAGGGGCAAAGATCTGCCTGGGCCGTAGGAGAACAATACCTGGGATTGGCTTAGAAAACAGGGTGATTATCAGCTCATGATTTCAGCCTGACATTTCCATAAATCCAATTTCTCTGAAGAGAATGCTTAGCGATACTAGGGTTTCTTGGCTATTTTTTCTTAAAATGCTGTGTAAAATAACAGGTTTTGTAGTGGCTAGGTAGGAAATATAGACACAGAACTCTATATAATAAACACATATGCACATTGGCAACTCAACTCTGATAAGGAAACACCTTAGAGAAACATCTACAAGAAAACACACTGTGCTAGTTTTGACTGTCAACTTGACACAGCCTAGAATCACCTGCAGATTCTGAATGAGGAATTATCACTGAGATTAGGTTAGCCTGTGGGGGATATTGTTTTGATCACTAATTGATGTAGGAAGAAGACCCAACCCATGGTGGCAGCACCATTCCCTAGGGAAGGGGTACTGAACAGAGGAAGGGAGGAGAAAGACACAGCAAGCCAGCTCTGTGCATTTACTCTCTCTGCTCCAGACTGTGCATGTGATGCTTTAAGTTCCCTGCCTTTTCCACCATAATGGGTTGCAACCTGCATTATAAGCCAAACACTCTTCATACATTGCCTTTTGTCAAGGTGTTTTATCATAGCAACAGAAATGAAACTAGAACACATATGCATTATTATTCACAGAATTATATGGAATAACAAAGCCAGTAAAAATTGAAGAACAGTTTCTAGAGTTTCTCTGTTCTTTATGGTTTGCCATGCTAGGGCCTGAAGCCTCTTGTGGGCCAGGCAAGAGCTCTATGCCACTGAATCATACCCTAACCCCTCCAAAAAGAGTTTAGTTTTTATTTTTGTGAAAGAATCTCATGTATTCTAGTCTGGCCTTGAAATTGCTTTGTAGTCAAGGATGGCTCTGCCCTTCTGATCCTCCTGCCTCTCCCTTCTAACTGCTGAGATTACAGGCCTGCACTGTCATGTCTATGCCGTGCTTGGGAAGGAGCCTAGGGCTTTGTGTATGTTAGGCAAGCACTTAACCAAATGAACTACATACCCAATCCAGGAAATAGTTTTAGAAACCCTAAAGAACACTAAAGGCCGCCATGAAAATAAAAATAAAGCTCACATATTCATGTTGTGGACTCTACTTGTCACTAAAAGTAAATGACAAAGGCAAACAAATGATGGAACCTAGCTCAGATCCTGCCTGTACCCTTTTCTGCAAATCCTTCAAGCGAAGAATTTTTTTTAACACACTTCAAAGGGTTGTTTAAAGGTATAAACAAATAATACAATATGGGCAGACCACACACGGTCCATAGAGTCTTAAAAATGACTATCTGGCCTCTTGCAGAAAAAGGCTTGCCATACCCCAATGATGAATCTCACAACAAAGCCAAGAGAAGATTGCAGGCTGAAAAATACATGCAAGAATTTACTCAGAAATAGTAAACATACAAAGCCAAACATTCTACAGAACAGAAAAGGAAATATGCACGAGTAATATATGCCAAATTCCCTGTAGCTGGGAGGGACTGGGGGTGGGACACAGGTTCAAAGATGGGCATGCAAATCAAGCCTGGACTGTACCTGTCAGTTCAGTGCTTTTTAAAAGACAGGCTCTTCCTATGTATATAGTCCTCAAATGCATAACAATTCTGTCTTGGCCTCTAAAGTGATGAGATTATAGGTGTGAGCCACTATACCAGTCAGGTTTTACTTTATTATGTCAGATGGTGGAAAGCTAAGGACTGAGTACATTACTCCATATATATCTGAGTACATTTTGAAGACAAGGAACTTAAAATATGCATTAATATGTACTCATCCCAAACAGCAACTGGCTAATGCACTCAGCGTTTTCCCAAGGAACACTGCTATCAACCAGCTGCAAGAGCATACCAGTGACTTTAGGGTAAACTGGATCAAATCTTATAAAGTATGGTTTTAATTTTAAAAGGTAAGTGAGAAGCATCTTGTATCCATTTTGAAAGGCACAGGTGACCAGGCTGTGATTTCAACCTGACATTTTGGGAAGAATGCATACCCTCAATAGAGTCTTTGGCAACTCTAAGCTTTCTTGGTTATTTTTAAAAAGCACTACAGCAGTTTCTGTGGTGGATGGGTGGGAAAATGCAAGAGCAATTAGCATTCCACAGCTTGATCACTAATTATGCAGCTTAATAATACACAGAACCTGTTGAGCATTTGTCAGGGAGAAGCAAATCAGAACTGCCTGAAGTTAGTCTTTAGGAATGTGGGTTCAATAGTGTGGGACTCCAACTGATAAGCACAAGAAATTAAAACTATTTCAACAGCAACTCTGAATGGGATAAATCTCTGGAAAAGATTAATCTAACATCAATCTGGCTCATCCTGAAGGAAGTTTGGTTCTCTTTGAAATCCATTTGGAACAGTTATGCAAATTTTAGTTCTTGTGAAACTATTAAACTAAAGCAAACTTTCAATAGGCCAGTCTGCTTCCATTTTTGTGAAACAATTTTATTCATTAGCCAATTCTCCAGCCTCACATCTCTGTCACAGAATGAAAAACAATCATTATTGATCGGAGTCAAAGGGTAATAAAGTCACAAGAATATGTCAAAACACTCAGTCTGTGACACAAAAATCTTGCCAACTTGTTACTTCCCACAATCCTAGCTCCCCCCCCCCCCAAAGTCATCACAATCTTAAAACAGTCAAGAACAAAGTTGGAAAATGACAGCAGGGGCATGAGAAAGTCACACACCCTGAGACGCACAGCTGGAGTCTAGGAAAACAGGTTTCTCTCTTCCCTTCTATGAGTGGACAAACTTTATAATACCCAGCTTCATTCATCTATGGAACAGCTTTTCCAAGAGGACAGCTTTTCCAAGAGAACAGCTCAGGCTTTTTGAAAGAGAAGTTTCAGGATAATAAATACATTTGTTTCAAGTATTACTTCTTTATGGTCATTACACTAGACTAGAAGTAATTGCTGAAATGTAAAAAGGAAGTTAGTATCTCAACTTTAGTAATAACATTTAATCTGATCTTACAAAAGCTCCGTGAAAGCTACAATGAGCACAACGGAGCAAGATTTAGGAGTTTTTCTTCTCCATCAGCCTAACTCAGTCCAGGCACATGAATAAACTGTGTAACTGTGCAGAGCAGCTTGTCCACAGGTAGTGTTACACTCAATAGTGTGTTAAACTAATCAGTGATCAAATACAAGTACTGGTTTGCTAATTTTTCATTTCTTAGCATATCATATGGTCTAAAAAAACCAAGCAACCCAAATCAAATTAGAAGTGTCAAGCCTTAATTTAGCTAGTCTTTTAAATGCTGAAAACGATATCATGTTACAAGGTTGGGATTTATACAGAAACACAGCAAGTATCTAGAAATAAAACTTAAATGAGAGAACTAAAAAGTTCACAGAAAATATTGAAAGAAAGAAAATATCAAAGTGTTTATATAGCATGTGTGAAATTATACTCAGAAACAAACAACTGGTCAACAGTCTCAACTCAAGCCCACTGGAAGTACTTACTGATATGATTATCTGCTTCACAAGCTTAGTATCATCAATACAGTCAAATGCTGCCAGTAAAACTAAATGAGAGTATTGGCCCCGTAACAATGGGAAGATAGAAAAAGTTAAAAGACATTCCATAAAGGCTCACAAGACAGTTCAATGTGTAAAGGCACTCGCAGCTAGGCCTGACAGTCTGAGTTCAATCCCCAGGACCTATATAATGGAAGGAAAGTACCAATGCTTGTAAACTGTCTTCTGACCTCCACACACAGGCCGTGGCTCATTTGAGCACCTTGCCCCTACCACAAAAAACAAACAAAACCCACAAAAAACTGGGCGTAGTAGTGTTAGACCAGGCTAGCCTACACAGTGAGTTCCAAACAAGCCAGAGCCATACACTGTTCCATAGACCCTGCTTCAAAAACAATAACAAAATTTGTGCAGATTTCACTCTTATTCTGCCCACAGTCACTGTATAAACGTTGTCAACACAATAGCTGGTGGAACTTCATGTGAACAAAGTAAATAAAACCATTCAAACGAACTTTTTGGCCTAATTGATTACATTCCAGAGATAAGGCTGAAGCACATCTGTCTAGTTAAATATCTAGTTAATAAATGGTTGCTTGAAAATTTTAACTGAAGTAATTCAAATGAAAGGTCAATGAAAAGGGCATGTACACGTTTGATTTCTTTTCATTTTATCAGCTGTTGAGAGAATTAGAAAATAATAAACCAACAAAAACACTGATGTTCTGAACTCCTAGGTCTAATCGACATTTATAGGGTATCAAAAATACCTCACAATAAATTCTATCCAAGATATTGAGATAGACCATATATTATGCTATAAAAGAAGTCTCAGTAAATTTAATAAACTTTATATTCTATATGCTAGAATATAAAACAAGCAACAGTATTTGAGAGTTCAAAGTAACTGACCTTTCAAATCCACTGGGCTATATTTGTTTACCTCCTCCCTTCAGGAGTAATTCTGAGAGACCGAACACCTGTCAGACCACTAATTTGTTGACATCACAATGCCACACTGGGATAAGGTTCTTCAAAAAATGTACTGTTCAAGTACCTCACATAACCACTTTAAAATAGTTTAAATAATTTTATTATTTTAAAAGTTTTACTACTAACATAGTTGAGCTAGAACATTCTATTAAGTCTATTTTTTACTCAATTCTAATTTAAGTATTCAAATTAAAATGTCATATAAGATTGGCTTAATAGTGAATTATGAACAAGGTACTCTTGTACAATAGAAGTAGTTCTTAAAAGAATATCAAATTTCACTTTACAGAATCGGCTGCCTGCTCAACAGTTTCATACAATTACTTGTAATTCCCAACACCACAGATGAGAACAGTACATATACATCACATAGCATCAACTTCGCCTTTGTCTGAATTAGCATTTGCTACATAAGAATTCAGCAGATTAGTCGCTCTCACTTAATTTTTTATAGGAAAAAGTTGAACATGGAATAATTTTTACTCACCAGTAAATAATTTACCCATTATTCTTGAACTAGGTAATTAAAATTACATTTACTATCACATATAATGTAGTTATAGCATCACTCTACAATACAACTATAGAACAATAATCAATACCTTAACACATAGAAACATTTTAAATTACTGTGTGTACGTGTGGGACATGCAGTGCACAGGAGTGCACTGCCTGTGCTTGAACATGTAGAGCAACGGAGGATGACTCTGGGATTTTTCTGATATGGCCCAGGGCTCACCAATTTGGCTTGCTTAGCTAACCACCTTGCCTTTGGGATCCCACCTCTGTCTCCCACAGTGCAGGCAGGCCAAAGCCATTCAGTCGTTCAGGTTCTGGGGCTTGGAATTCCCATCCTCACACTTAAGCAATAAACAAGTACTTTATCTGCCGAGACGCCTTCTCAGCTAGAAACACTATTTTCAGACAATCTCCCAGTAAAAAACCTTTTTCTAGCTAACAGTTTCAATTCGCTAAAAGATTCCAAGGACCTAATGTACTGAATAGCTCAAATTTCCATGGCCACACTGTAAATTTATTCCAAGAAAACAGAAGCAAATTTTAATTGTTATAGTTTTGGTGGTAGCAAAAGTTGATATCAAGTTGTTGAACTTTAATTTGGTATTATTTATTTATATCATTACTTATAACACACCTATGATATACAGATAGCTTAACTAGGGCAGTAATTCCCATGTTTACTTAACACGACTAGAGAAATTCATTAAAGAAACTAGTGAATATCAAGTCTTTATGAAAAATATCTAGTAAAAACCAGTCACAATACAATGTTAAACATACAGACATGCCCCTCCTCCCAACTCAAATAGGGCCAGGGGATACAGCCTAGTAGTAGGGTGCTTGCTCAGTGTGTACGAAGGAAGTCCTGTGTTTTATCTTTAGCAAGACAGAGACAGAAAGGTAGAGAGGAAGAGAGACCCAGAGTTTTACTTTACAGGCTCACTCTGTTCCGGTATAAATCCCAACCTTGTGTCCTCATTTAATTGTTTTAAACATTTAAGACTGCGGCTAGGGCTGAAGAGATGGCTCAGTGGTTAAGAGTGCTAGCTGCTCTTGCAGAGGACCCAGGTTCAGTTTCTAGCATCCATGTGGTAGCTAAGAACCACCTGTAATCCAGGTACAGGGGAATCCAATACCTCTTCTGGCCTCTGCAGGCATTGTGTGTCATAGGTGCACTTATATACATGTAGACAAAACACTCATACACACAAGATAAATACAAGTTTTAAAAAAGACCGTGGCTTCATTACGACTTGACATTTCTATTTTAGATTAGGGTTGCATGGTTTTTAAAGATCATATGATACGCTAAAGAAACTCCTATTTTGTCTAAATAATTACATGAAAACCTAGGATGGATACAAAGAGATTGTAATAAACAAACCACCACACCTAAAGTTCCTGGAACATAGAGGAACAAGGGGTAGAGAGAATACTAATGCATCCTTCTACTCTCACTAGCAAACCTTCCTCATGCAACACAGTGTGATGCACACACACAGAAGGCCACAATTGGACAAAGTATATGCAGAGAATAAGAATCTGCAGAGAGCATGCCCCTGGATAGGACTCCTAACTTAAACTTCACCCACCCATGGCTCAGAGCCCATTGTGGAAGAGGGAGCAGAAAGATTCAAGAGCCAGGGTTGGCACATGAAACAGAATCCTCCAGGCCTCTGGGAACTTACAGCAATAGTGACAGCAAGCACAAAATCCATGCAAACTTAATCAGACAAAAATCCATCAGAGAACTGGGGAAATGAGCAGCAGGCCCCAATCTCAGCTGAGGAACTATTGGCAGCTGACTACTGTTGGTCTTAAGAGAGAGACTCTATATAGGCTGACTCAGTGGATAAACTTGCACCAAGGGACAACTGAGTACACAAACTTGACTGGATAGGCCTTAACATACATGACAGAAAGTATATGAAATCGGGGGTGCGGGGGTGGAAACACAGTGGGGGAGGAGGTATAAAGATGGTCAAGACATTTTGTATGAAAGACACCAAAATTCAGTTTAAAAAATACATGGAAAAAAAGACAAATTTAAACATCTTTCTCCTTGCTAATTTTGTGAACTTTTCAAATTTTCCCTAAGAGTCATGAATTCACCTTACTATTAAAATCCTTTAGAGAATGTTCTTTTGGTGTACTTACATTAGCCACCTTTTCAACGTAAGTCTTCATTGTTTTCACAATCACCTTTCTGTCCTTGAAAAGGAAAAATTGCCTCAATGACCTTTAGTTTGAGAAGTTTACTTCAAAGTTAAAATTTTTATGTAATATTAAATGTTCAGCAGGATTCTCTACATTGTGAAAATAGCTATGTAGCCAAAATGAAAAGTTGCAACATTAAGTCAATAAGCACCAATAAAGCACTAATATAACATGATTTGCACAAAAAAGAACCATGACATTCTACACTAAAGGTGAACCTAGCAAAACCACCTTGAGAGCAATGGTGTGAACTTTCCCTTCAAGAATCTAGCATATTGATATATTTAAAACTTATCTGTGGAATAGTTAAATTTGCAGCAATGAAAAGACAGACAAAGTACAACTACTATTTGAAGGAGAAATAAAATCATTTTTGTTAAAATCCTATGATTAAGATGGATTAACCTTTTTTCCTCAAATTTCACCTTTTTTCTCAAGGTACCTCACACTTACAGGAGTCATCTATGTGTGGCTAATCTCTTCCTTCCTACCCCCTCAATGTGATCATTAAATGAGGAATAAAAGAACAAACATAGATACCAAAACCTCTGTAGGCCAAAGCCGAACATGATGTGTTCCTTGCTTGATCTTACTATCCTTCAAGGAGCCTTAGGTCTCAACTCAAGCAGAGAGTAAACACAAGGCCTCAGAAGATGCCAAATTCCTGCAAGGCCCTGAGATACAACTTTGAGAAGATACTACTTATGCACAACTGGAAATCAAAGCCAGACCAAAGGCAACAGACTGGAAATTACAGGACTGTCACTTCCAGCCTGCAGACAAGGCATGGCTTTGACACTTACCTTGGGTGTGCCATGCCACAGGCAGTGCATGGTCACTCTGGCACCATCGTGTGTGTGGGCCAGGTATACCACCACTTCTCAGATGGCTTCAATTAGTTCCTAGGGAATAGAGGGTGTCAGTTGTATCTCTCTCTCTCTCTCTCTCTCTCTCTCTCTCTCTCTCTCTCTCTCTCTTTCTCTCTCTCTGTGTCTACAGGAGAGCAGTAAGGCACAGAGAATGACAAGAAAAGAGCACAGGCAGCAAACAATTTTAAGTTTTAAGTCTACGGATAGGCCCATCCTAGAAATATTCTTTTCCATCAAAAGCAGCCAATATCAACGGTAATTACTATTAAACAACATATTGGATTTTTCCCAATGTCTACTTTAAAAAATAGTCACAGCAATGTATGATACATTACAGGGAACACAGAAAAAGAAGCCAAGGAGGGAACACTGCTGAGGGAGTGTTTAACAGAACATCTACATAAAGAAAATGCCCTGCCCCACAGACATATGTATAATAACACAATCAAGATGCATTCTGACTCGTTTCAGTGTCTTAGTTTACTAATGAATCATTTCCAATCATTAATTCTATACCATAACCACACATCTCAAAAAAAAAAAATCTCTGTACCAACATTTAGGATAGGTCTTTACCTATAAATGACCTTTTTATAAGAAGTCATTTAATTCTTCATTTTCAAAGTCTGAGCACCCAGTATATAATGAATTCTAGGAGCCAAAAATGATAAGGACCCCAGTTAAAAAAATACCTTAAATGAATAAATTCAAACCCTGGAAAGGGAAAAAGACCCCCAGTCCCACCAGTGAGGGACAAGCCACGTCACCTCACACAGCACACTCTCCTAGGATGGATATTAAGAAGAGATTTTAGGCCGCATACTTAAGAATCTCTCCATAAGTGCTCAGCCATAAACGGGATGTCTGTATCATCCCCTCCCCAAACCCTGCCAAGGTTTAGGGAGCACTGGGATGAAGGGCAGTGTCTTCTGAACATGACAGGACCCTATACTCATGAACTCACAGCAGCTGTGGTTGCTTACACAAGGCCCTCCCAAGATCAAGTAATTCCAGCATTGGAGCGGGAGGGGCTCATGAGCTCCCAGCCCTGGCCAAACAGCTGCAGCTGCAGTGGATGGCTGTTTTTAAGGATATGGTCCCTGGTAGGTTAACCATGAGTATCTGGGAAGCACAAAATGGATTCAATAGATTATCAAAAGACAGAAAGAAAAGGTATGAAATTGGAAGGAAAGCGGAGAGGGGGATCCAGGGAGTTAGAGGAATAGGGATTATCTCAAAAAACTCTGTATGAATGTATGAAATTCTCAAAAAATTAATTAAAAACTTATTTAAAGGCTAGAGAGAAGGCTCAATGATTAAAAGCACTGGCTGCTCTTGCAGAGGACTTAGCACCCCCACATGGTGGCAAACAACCATCTATAACTCCAGTTACAGGAGATCTGATGCCCTCTTCTGACCCCCACAGGCACTGCATGACGTGCATGTACTTACATGCATGCAGGTATTACTTTCATATATAAAATTAAAAAATAATAGATAAAATATGTCTTAAACATTTATTTAAAAGGAGTATCTCCAAAGCTACTAGGGTGGAGAGTGACACAGGTTCCAATCGTGCTTTCAGAGGAAAGGGCTCATTACTTCACATTCGGTTCCAAATGCTGCTTTCTACCACTACTGAAACATACTCAGCATTAAAAACTGTTAAGACACTGAGTTCTGTAGAGAAGAGGGCAACCCTGAGCCAAATGCTGTTCTGGTTACAAGCTTGAGGCTGCTGCAAGAAATGATTTTACATGTTCATCAAAAAGCTTCAAAATTCCTAGGACTGTACAATCTGGACTCCTTCTCACAAGAAATCAGCCACATTATTTTAGTAGCCCCGTGATTAGAACATGAGGACAGAGAGACAGTAAGTCACTGCATGAATTCACTGCATAAGGACGGGAACAGAGCTGAGGAGCTATGCTGTGAATTCTCATCTGTCTTCCCACCACTGACTTGAAGGGCAGTGCAACTCACCTTCACTGTTCCTTCACCTCAATCACTTAGTCCAGGTTTTCACAGGCCATTTAGTTTTACCATCAAGTATCCTCCCTATCCTTTTACAGGAGTTTTTTTTTTTTTTTTAATTTTAAAGTACTGGAATACTGAGCATTCCTCCAATGGAGATTACTCTTACATTAGCAGAAGACACTCTCTGAATTATAATGAAAACATAAAAATTCAATGCCACTAATAAAACTAGGGTCAGTTCTATGATTTTCTGGGAAAAACTGAAAGAACTTAGCATAGCTCATCTGTTCAATGCAAGATAAGTGAGTTACCTAAATAAGAAAATAATCCTAAAATTACTAAAGATGATATAATCAAAGCAGCCCTTCAAATTCAACAAAGTTTTTCCTCTACATTTTGATGGTTTTGCTGTTTTATGAAACACAGTCTTATGCCACAGTCCAACTAGATCTGAAACTCACTATGTAGTCCCGGCTAACCTCAAACTCACGGTGGGCCTCCTGTCTCAGTCACTCAAGTGGCTAGGATCTCGAAACTGTATGCCACCAACCAGTTTTACACTTTGATTAAAAAATGGAACTCAAGAACTTACTGATCGAAGTTTGGGGGGAGCATAGGTAAAAAAATCCAAGAATACTTTATGAACCAGTGAGTGCTTAATCACAGCTTCCCTGAAAACAGAAGAAAAACGGAACAAAACAAAAAATATTAGATCTGGCAAAACAGTCACAGACAAACAGGTAGCCTTGGTCACCCTAAAATAATCTAAACACATGAAATGGTTTTACTAAATATAATTTGTCACAAGACCAACTGTATCTTTCAGTGATATTAAGATTAAAAACAAATGGACTATAACACTGATTTAATGTCATCACACCCAAGACCAGAGTACAAATTTCTAGTATCTTGTCAGCAAGATGAATCACTATTCAAAGTATTTTCTACCTCGTTAGAAAAAGGACAGTTACGTTCTTCCCTCTAGTACTGCACACATTATTAGAAAATCACATGTAGACTAATTTTTCTTTCTGTCAAGCATTCTTCAAAATATATTAATATCATAAAACAAGTTTAGCAGCATTACAATTGTGAAACAACAGCAACAACCCCTACTTAATTTCTCTTAGTATATTTGGTAAATTCAGGAGTACAATGGAGGCTGACGTTCAAGATCAAAGACCTTAAAGTCCACAAGGTACATACAAAGAGACAGTTGAAACTAATGTTTTAATGTACAAAGCCTTGTTCTTAATGCTTTGAAAATAGTAATCCATTTCATCTTCACAAAACTCTATGAAGGATGTACTATTATCTCAATCTTAGAGAAATGGAACCTAAGGCCCAGAGAGGTAAACTGTCCAAGTCATACTGTACTGGGGGTGGGCAGACAGTAATACTAGGAGTCACACCAATCCAATCTGGTCTCAACCATTCTGCTGTGGTAGCAATGACAAGAGGACAGCACACGTTTTTAAATTTTATGATCCAGTTTACACAGTAGATTGTACTTGTAAAGCTATTTAACAAAGGTTCGATATAACATTTTATTTTGAAAAGAAAATGCTTTATTGCTTTAAGAAAGTTTATAAACCACTATTACAGTTAGCCAATAAGATAAAATATCAAAAAGAGCAATCTCCACTTGCAACAAGAACAGTTTCAAACAAAAATATTTACACTCAGATTATGATAGATTATTACAATTACTGGCCACAGTCATGTAAAACATGGCTTCTTTCAGATGCTTCTTTCAAATATACTAAGAAAAAAAAACTTTCTTACTTTTGAGCCATTGGAGTTAGGATCTGTTTCATTTCATCGATAATAAGCTCTAATTTTCCTGGCTGTACCTCTAACACCTTGTCCAGAGTTGGGTGATCTGCTGACTGAAACAAAAGAAAAATTAAATACCCCCAAATGCAATTTCTTCATTTCCAAACAAAGAATAATTATAACCATATTTAATAAGTTTAAAATAAACTTAAGATGCATTAAATTTCCCCAACATCTCCACTGAATAGCACTCATAGACTAATTCCTCATTATCTGGTCTCGGCTTGTACATCTGCCAGTGACTGAATGTATGGATCCCTTCATATCCGGAGCTGGCTCCAGGAACTCCCATGGTACGAAAATCTAATGATGCTTAAGACTCTTACATAAAACAGTGAAATACTTGTATATAAATTTAGATAATCCTCCTGAATATTTTAAATCATCACTGGGTTACTTGTAATGCCTAATACAATGGAAATGTTCTGCAAATAGTTGCTATACAGTGTTGTTTAGAGAACAATGATAAGGGAAAAAAAAACTATACATGTACAGTACAGCCATAAGTTTTTCTCAATAGTTTTGACTGGTAGTTGGTTGAATCTTAGCGTGTGGAACCTATGGACATGCAGAGCTGATTGCACCTAAAGAGGCAGGCTAACCAACCAACCATCAGGTACTTATCAAGTACTTAACATGTGCTTAGACACAATTCCTTGCCTCTGTGTTTTGTAGTTAGTTGGATATTCCCAAGATTAGGTGTTACAAAAGCATCAAGTTCAAGTCAGGAACTGAACCCAATGGAGGCAACTCCACAGTCATTCCACATCCCTTCAGATAAATGTGAATACTCACGCCCTAGCTTTGAAATAGGTCCTAGTCCCATTACTGGCTGATCTTAGAATCAATCCCTATACTTTATCCAAGGCCAGGTCTCTACCCCCCTTCCTCTCCAGATTCAATCAAAGGTAAGGTAAAAGCACAAAGAAACCCAGCAGAAGGTAACAACAGGGAGTTCAATGCACTTTATCCAGAACTGGCTAGGGAGCAGTTATATAGTTCTGTTCACTATTAAAGAGGTTTTGCCTCAGTCTGACTGTACAAAGAGAGGTATTGAGACGTTATACACAGAGCAGGTAGGAATGACGAAAACAGTTTGATCTGAGGATCTGGGCAGCACTCTGGAAGACAGCATGGTATGATCACTTACTTGCTCCCCACTACAGAGACAAAAATTAATCTAAGAGAACAAACAATATGAGCTGATGTCTTAAAGGACCAGGCTGGGGAAAAAAAACATATTACAAATATTAATTGCATGTTAAAGTACACATACAAAACCAGATACACCAGAAAGAACTTCTGGAAAGCTACCTACCTTCTAAAGCTGAAATGTGTTCCCATAGAGCTCCTCTGTCAGCATGTTCCTCTGTTCCAAAATGGCTTTGTCATTGTATGCATATTCCACGATGGCTGATGCTTCTGAGTGTCACAGCATTTTCCTCACGTGGCCTTTAAAACTTCTGATAATCTCTGCAATCTGTGGTTTACTTCTAAAGTCAATAGGATCACAGAAAAAGTAAATGACAGGAGAAAGCTGGAGGAAATAAATCAGAACTTACTAACTCATCAATGTTTGTGTGTGAGAGAGGAGCTCTCCCACACAAAAGTGCCTACAAGGAAGAAAATCAAGCTGTCTTGTACTTTCACATAAGGCTGAGAAGACTTAGTATAGAATTCCTAGACTAGAAACCCGATTCTGCTGATCAGGTGAAAGACCCTGAACAAGTTCCTTTCTATTTTCGTTTTTTGCAGTACTAGGGACTGAACCTAGGTCCTCTTGTATGTGAGGCAAGTGCTCTACCACTGAGCTACAGCCCCAGTCCTAAGAGCTATGCTTCAGCCTTTTCATTCACAAAATAGAAATACAGTTGCTGTGAGAATTAAATGAACTAAGATGCATCAAGAACTGTGACCAGGAACTGGAGTGATGGTTCCACGGTTAAGAGAGGACTGGCTGCTCTCGAAGAAGACCTGGGTTTGGTTCCCAGCACCCACCTGACAGCTTCTAACTGTCTATAACTCCAGGGGATCTGATCCTCTCTTCTGACCTTCTGTCCATGGGTATACTACAACATAGGTGTGCTTAAATACATGTAGGCAAAATACTCATACATATAAAAATAAATAAAAAATAAAGAAAAGAAAAATTAAAAACAAAAAAACAAAAAACTCTGACTAGCACATCAAAAAATGCCCATGTCAGGTCCTACTGAAACTGTTCAGTTTAACAAGGAAAATAAGGGAAAAGAGAAAGCAAAAGTCAAGGAGACAGGCAAATAGAAACAAAAGATACTATAACTTGAGGGAACACACTATGTAGACCAGGTTGGCCTGAATCTCAGATAGTCTCCTGCCTCTGCCTCCAGAGTGCTGGAATTAAAGATATAAGCCACCACGCCTAGTTCTACAATCTTTTTTAAAACAAGATTAATTCTAAAATACTCAAGCAATTAATCAAGCCAGGAGTAAATTTTTTGAAAATTTTGTTAACTGTGTATGTTGTATCTCTTTTGCTGTGATCACTTGTCCTGGTACATGACACCCAGAAAGACTAGGCTAGATAAGCACCCAGCCCCCCTCATTAAACACATCCTCCCAAGCTGACATCTAGTAACACAATGACCCTACCTCAAGAGTCCACTCATCTGCACCTCCCTGTCTTCTACTCTCTAAATACTGGTAAATAAAAGTTAATCATTTCATTTCTATTCTTCTGTAACTCAAAGGAATAAAAACAGGCCCTTAAAAACAGTAAAGACAATTTTACACTATAATTTCAATAATTGCTTTAAGGTGCTGTGGCCTAGGAAAATCACAAGCGCCTACAGGGCCTGTTACTATTGACCAGAAATTTTTAAAGTAACATTTGAGTACAAGTGGAATCCCTGGAATCAAGAAACTGAAATATATATATATGAGACAACTTACCCATACATGAGAAATTTCTTAACAATGTTCCTGGAATATTTGGCTTTACTTAATTCAACCAAATCACCTAGGGAGGGAGGAGAAGAAAAGTACTGTAATGATTTGATATCCTCATTTCTGTTCTTTAGAAACAAAGAACTAAATAAATACATAGTTCTGGGAACATGGGTAACTCTTTGTTCCATGCAAAGAAAAACAGCAACAAAAATGTTCTCATAGAAAAAAAGCCACAGAATTATTTCACAGGATAGTTGTCAGTATTCCAAGAGAAAACAAGCAACTTATTACAACCCATAATATTCAGTACATAACAAATACCTCAAAATTCTTCAAAAGCCTGTTTTCTCTGTTCTTCATTACCATATTGAATAAAGCACTGGATCACACGTGTTGAATCATGTGCAAATGCAATCTGAAGGAAAAGAGTTTGAGTTTTCAGACACATTCTAGCTGAAGAATCATGTTTCCTACTATTTACACGTATTGCTACTATGTTTTAAAAAGTTCCTAATTAGAAAAAAATAGTATTCTGACAGATAAAATTATGTCTAGCCTACCTGAGATAGAAAGGTTTAATTACAGAGAGCATTATTATTGACTTTGCTTCCTATATTGCTGCAATCAATGCAACAGAGTAAGGGACAGACTTAACCACTTTCTCTCTATCATTATAATTAAAACTAAACATGTATGGGCTACGTGAACTACAGTTTTCATTTCCTTGAAAGTTAAAAAAAAAAGATTTATTATTCTATGATTTTCTCATCAGTAGTTAGGGCATGCTTGACAACCAAAAATACTGATATAAAATACAGTAATTCCAAGTCTTGCTGCATTAATAAACAACTACATACCGAGAGGATACTGGCAATCAGACACTCGTCATCAATTCCTCATATTTTCACTACTATCTCTGTACCTACATCCAGTGAAATTCCTAGAAAAGCTGCTATATCTCAAATTGGATCTCTAAACCACTCTCTCACCCCTACAACATCACAGAAGGACTCACTGATCAATTTTCTATAGCCAAATGCAATCAAGCAGGACGAGTCTTACAATGCTACGGTAGCAGCCTAGTACAAAAGTATTTATTGCTTATTTTGCCTTTCAAAATTTTTAATTACAAATGATCAAAAGTTAAAGAAACTTTTAGTCAAAGTCACAAATCTCAGAATTTAAAGAGATTTACTTGTGGACAGGCATCTTTTTTCGATGGTTATTATTTGTTCATTTGGAGTTTTCTGAGACAGAGTCTCACCATGGCTGGCCTGGAACTTCTTATGTAGACTCGGTGGGCCTCAATCTCATACAGATCCAACTGCTGAGTGCTGAGAATGAGTGCTGAGATTAAAAACATGAACCACCACACCCAGCCCTACTTATTTATTTTTAAGACAGACTCTATAGTAACCCAGGCTGGCTTTGAACTCTTCATCATTCTGCCTAGGATTACTGGCATATGTTACCACACTTTGCTTATAGGTATCTTTAAAAGAATAAAAATTTTAAAAATATGCTGTTTATGTTAATGTACATAAACCAAGCAGCTACTAGATCGGTGAGACAAATACTTTAAAAACAATTTGTTATTTAGACCTCCAAGTACTATTAGAATGGGATGTTAGTTCTTCTTTACACACAAAAGGTAAAGAGAAGCCAGGAACTTCCCACTTATGTGACCCTGATGAAGAAATTGGACTTCTGAGTGCTCCCTGTCTCAAATGTCCAATAGAAACGACATGTTAAGTAAGACAATGCATGCACTGGCTAGCACACTTCCTCCACAGTAAATAATTCATACACACAGGTTACTGGTACTGTCCAAAGGCACATATTTAATCAGCAGTAAGCACTGACACAAGACTAATTTCCAAGTGAGGTTACGCACTACCACTTAAGGGGAGTTGATAAGGACTGACGATGCAGCGCACCGCTGGCAGAGCTGCTGTGTGTCCTAGAAAATGCGTGCTGATTTATAAGGTGGAAGTTGCTGAGGATTTGCTGTTTCAAGACACTCCCCCGAGTCCTAATATTGCTTGCAGCATTTGTTTGGCTCTATGTTCAAGAACTGGTAAAGGTTGCCTTTCCAGGGTCCCTAAAACTGCTGGAATGTGTTGCCTAGAAAGTGAATAGTCAATATATATTTATCCAAATACAAAAGAGTTATTATTTTTTTAAAATCAGGATTAAGCATCAACATTAGAATTCTCAACTCTATTACAGTTTAATATTCTTATGGGATGTTTGTAAAAGCAAAGAATGAGAAATACTGTATTTGCATCCCAAATATAGAACACATAAATTATTGGATTCCGGGCAAGACATTAAAGATAAATATTATTCTTCAAGAGCTGTTCCTTGAGATAATATAACTTACTTGAAGTAAATAATTTAAAAATAACACAGCCAATTTGAGAGTCTTGTCACAACTCTGCAGCCTTAAGGTCTTTCAACGTAGACTAATATCCCCTAATCAAAATACAGTATGCTCCAAAATTTGAAACTTTTTGAGCATTAACGTGTCAGAAGTGGAAAATTCCATACCTGACCTCAGTTGGCTGCAGTCAAAATTCAGGCACACTAAAAATGGCATACAAAATACCTTAGGTAATGTGAAATAGCCCCCTCCATCTCCAACTCTGTAAGAGTGTGTGTGTGTGTGTGTGTGTGTGTGTGTGTGTGTGTGTGTGTGTGTGGTGTAACTGTTAAAATACTACAACAAAATAAAATCTCTAACACTCTAGTCCTAACCATGGTAAGGAGCATAACATGTACCTGTTCAGCCAACTACACTGGAAACAGTGACCAAGTTCCCTGTCATGCATGAAAGAACTACCCTTCCCTAAGAGTGAAGCAACCTGGATTTTTAAAATTAGAATGAGCACACACTACTTAGTTTTAATTTTCCCCTGAATCAACTTCTGCAAATCGCTCATCAACTTCACTCTTTTTTCTTTGTCACAATCTTTTCTGCAAATGCAGAGGGAGGATGCACAATTTAGGAAATTATTTTAAACATTAAAACTAAACACCATACCAATGTATGTTCAACAGTTCAGCACAAGTTTTTTCTTTGAAGGCAGCAAACCTCTGACATTAAAATTATTATTCCTGAGCAGCAGACAAAAGTAATTTTCTCACAGGCAGAAACTCATCTCACAAGGGATAATTTTATACATCAATCTAAATCTTAACAGCCAGAACTTCAGAAAGAAAGAAAAATAACAGAACAAATCTAAGATACCAAATACTTAAGTACCACAAAACCTAGCCAATAAGAAATTATTCTCCATTTTCTGAGAAATCTTTCCAGATGGGTATCAACTCCATTTTGTCTCTCATCCATTTCCATAAATCTACCTGACACCATCCTACGGTTTTACACAGCGCTGCCTCCATGGGGATTATGAGTACTGCCGAGGACCCAAGTGCCATCTCAGCGATTTGGGGACATTTATTTACACAGCACGCTATTAGGTTTTCATTGTCTCAAGGACTAAGAAGGATGCTACTGGGAGACAGCACCTTCTCAAGAACTCCCAGATCTGCTTCGCTCGAACAACGATGTTGTAGTTGGTTTTGTCACTAAGCTGCCTGCTCTGCTTCAGTTCTTTCTTCTTCTTCTTGAAGTCATCCCATTTGGGTTTCTTGGTTGCTGATTCTAGATCATATGCAACTGCATTTAACATTCCGAACACTACACACAAATATGAATCAAGTAGAAAGGGCATTCACCAATCAGGACCAATATTCATTTTGGAAGCTCCAAGGGAGGAAATATAATTTTCTACAAACTTATACTTAACTACAGTTTTTGAGTATTCTACTTAGCTATTCTTTTTCAGAGAAGGTCTCCCTATGAAGCATAAGCTAGCCTGGTACTCAAAGTCCTCTTGCCTTGGCCTCAAAAGTGCTGGATATGTGGTCAGTCATTTAACAGCTCTTTATTGACTCTTAGCAGGATACCTAATTAGAAAAATTACATTTAAAAGCCCCTGAAAAATGTTACTCTTTTCAATTACAAGGTAACAGTCTACTCTGGAATATTAGATAACTGACTTTAATAGGTTTCAGTGAAAACAAGTTAGTCCCAATTAAAATAGGAAAAACAATTTTAGAAACTCACTGTTCATTCAATAGCTGGGGATGGACAGTGGTAGAACACTTACTTAGCATGTGTGAGGCTCAGGTTCAATCTCAAGTGCCAAACATTAAAATAAAAATCCACTGTTCTTAGAGATGTTGGGAATTATTCCTACAGTGTGAGGTGGGAATTAGTTTTATCCCTCCTCCATATTGTGGAAACAGGGGTTCCCCACAGTAAACTCCTGAAATAAAATCACACCACAGTGGTAAAACCCAGGGCTGCTTTTTGTTTAGGACAATGCATAATCAAACTGCTGTTTTCTACAGAGTGCTTCCATAAAATGTTTATCTACCTATTCCTTTTAAAACGTATTATTATTACTTCTCCCTGTAACCCTAGCTGGCCTGGTGCTTTCCTTGTAGATTAAGTTGAGGCTGGCCTCAGTCTCAGAGATCCACCTGCCTCAGCCTCTTGGGTGCTGGGAGGCATCACCATGCTCAGCATATTCCTTTATTTGTCTCTGAACTCAGATTGAGTTCTCAACTGAACAATAAAAATATCCAGTGAGAACAAACAAATAAAATGAGTGTTTCATTTATGCACTCACGAGTATCATTCCTTCTAAGTATTTGTAAATTAGTTATTTCTAAATATTTTCCTTTCTTTGATTATAAAATACACTCAGCACAAAAAAAAAACAGAAAAATGAAAAACTGTAATTACAGTTATACTAAAACCTATGTATAATTATTAGTTTCTTGCTTCTTGTCTTTTTCTGTGTATGTTTTCATCTGTAAAATTTAAAGACTCTTACCACCTACACTATACATATTATATTTAATTATTTCTCATTAGAACTCCTGGACAGGCTACGAGAGGAGGAGGGAGAAAAAAGTTACTAGAATTACTGGGAGTGGGGAAAGAGGGAGAAAAAAAGTGAAAACAGAACAAATAGGGGCTGGAGTGGGAAAGATCTTGCAAACCTGCTTGAAAAACAATGGAATTCCCTGGTCCCCTGTCCCACCTTCGTGTCTCAAGTCTGCTGCTCCTCCAGGGAGCAATCTTTAGGCAAAGTGAAGAACAAGGACCAGGCTAGAGACTAGATGGAAACAGCAGTAGTCCCTACTGTCAGGCAGGAAGTGTTAGAACATATGCTGTGCTAGAGAAATACACCAAGGAGCGCTCGGGATGGGACGGAGAAGGTATGCGCAGGTCAGCACGGAAAAGCTGCTTGTTTGAAACCAGCACTAGAGAAGGCTCAACAGGCCCAACTGAGAGCCAAGTGCCTGCCGAGAACCAATGAACATAGTGATGAACAGATTAGCAATTCCTCTCAATGACAAACAGAAGCCCTAGGAATACTGCTAATCAAGGAGCAACTTGTCCTGAATAAATTAAACAGCTAAATCTATGATGTGCATACCACACATCTGGAACTGTCACTGAATCTGAACTACCGAATGGATTGATCATATTACACTGGGCTAAGCCTAACGAGAGCAGAGTCTATAAATCTCTTATTCACGGAGCTTGATACTTTGCTGGAATACACTTGGTCTTTAAGGTCAGCTTCTATGATTAGTTGGGTCTTGTACTATTACTGATTTTAAATCTGTACTTGTTTCCTAACACAATGAATAAAAAAGCTAAACATCTGTTAAATGAATGAACAAATGGATAAATTCACTTTGGTCTTTAGAAAAGAATGTTTTAAGTCTCCATATATTAAGTCATTATAATTTAGTTAAATTCCTTGGCTATAGAAACAAAGATCTCTAAGTATGACAAATTTTGACCAGGAAAAAAACCATTGTTTACTTAAGCCCATGTGATTCCTTTCTTTCATTTCAAATTGCTATCTGTCTGGGAGCAAAAACAGGAGGTCTCTACCATGTGCAGACGCCCTGCGTACAAGGGCAGACACTAAGGGACCCTGCAAAGCTTCTTCAAATGATGCTTACCGTCACTTTTACTGTCTGGCTGGAATTTTCTCTTCTTGCTGAATTTATTTTTCGGCTGCCATTTGTTCTTTGGTCCTTTGTCAACTTGTTGCTTATTCTTGAACTGCTTCATGCCCTTTTTGCCAGGTTTTGTGGCACTTTTCTCAAATTTCTTAGATGTGATTTTAGGTCCA
Organism: Eospalax fontanierii; assembly: GCA_035773235.1. Lineage (NCBI taxonomy): Eukaryota > Metazoa > Chordata > Mammalia > Rodentia > Spalacidae > Eospalax > Eospalax fontanierii. Next base: position 2,130,162 of record JAJHUQ010000041.1, on the reverse strand, counting down.
CCTTCCTTAACAACTTTCCTAGGGAATGTCTTTGAAGAACTAGAATCTAGTGATAATAACAGTTAATTATTAGTTCACTGATTCTGAGCCTACATCTCTGCCATTTACCAGATGATGCGTTGCAGAGAACTGTATGTTCTTTAGAGGAGCAGAGGGTCTTACTCTTTACACATTTAACTTTTTTAACACATTAGGATTTAAATAATCAAACTAAAACAAAAAACTTTTTGATTATAAAATTATAACATAGGTTCATGATGTAAACCCTAAAAAGTAGAGAAATAGTCAATAAAACTATAGTTCACCTCCTAGAAACAACCACAATTGTTGGTTTGATATATTTCTGCAGTTTTGAGCATAGGGGATTATTTATATACCTCTGGATTTTGCTTAAATGGCACTATACTATCCAATCACAAAAATTCCAGAGGTTCAATAACATAACAAACATATAATAAAATGAACATCCATGTAGTCAACATATCACAAAGGCAAATTAATATTTTATTTATCAAAATTTTGAGGAAAAAATCTTAAAGCCTATAATAAAATTATTTGATAGAAATCTCTGATCAACAAAGTTTACATTTTAAGTATCTAAGAAATGCAATGCCAATAGCAACAGCTATACCTTATAACCAGTATAGGGAAAAACAAAGAATACTCAGGAAAACACTTGAGTTACTTATACAGCCTGAACTTTTCTACTCTGCAATACTGACACCTGATGGAATAATAAAGGCATCACTGCTCGAAACCCAGATGCTAAAAGCATATGCTTTATCAGTAGTACATATAAGTTAGCTCCAGTTTCTGAAGCATTCTAAAAGGTGCACAGTGAATGAATGTAAACGCAATGGAGCCTTATCAACTGCTGATATACGGGATCTTTATGAGTAAAGCATTCCCCAATTATTCTGGCAATTTTTTAAAAGTTTAAATTCTACAAGGAACACACTGATTTGTAAACAGTAACAGTGACTTCTTACTATTTTTATTGTAATCCTAGTCCACAAAAAGAGGGGAATCTGGGGCTGTAGAGATGCCTCAGCACTTAAGAGCACTGGCTGCTTTTGCAGAAGACTCAGGTTCGATTCCTGGAACCCACATGGTGGCTAACAGCTGTCTGTAACTCTAGTTCCAGGGGAATCCAACGCTCTCTCTGACCTCAGAGGGCACTGCATGACAGAGGTGTACTTATAGACATGTAGACAATACACTTATACACATAAAATAAAAAATAGTAAATGAAATATATTTCAAAAAGGAGGGGAATCTGCTACGCATGCCTTTACTTCCAATTATAGTCTTTAAGGCAATCAACATTTTAGCAAGGTTCTCTTACCACTGCTTTTATGAAATTTATTTTTTTCTTGTAATGTCTTTGTACTCTTCCCAGCAAACTTTTTTTTTCCTTTGACTTCCATCATAGCAACTCTGAAAAACAAAACCAAAACCAGAAAGAATCATAACTGCTCATCAAATAAGTCATTAAATAGTGCTACATTTAATCCTTGAGTTCAGATGCAATATAAACCCCTCAGTCACAGCCTGTGTGGGTTCACAAACCCAACAAGTACACAACTGCCCCTTAGACTTTAAAAAGGATGAAAAAGATACCAGTTCAAAAACCCAGAGCATGTATACAAGCTGGACAGTGTGTGTCCCACCTGGAGACAACACACAAGAGCACTGGCTGAAAACAGAGCACTCTTACTATTAACAGTAAGCACTAATATCTGCATTTTTTTATCCTGATAAGACTTGATGAGTAACCAACAAGATTCCCATTAGATTTCTTGGTATCTCTCCTAAAAAGACAGGAACAAGCAATGATCTATACATATTCCAATGCAAGTAAATTCTATAAATCTAAAACAAAGGTTACTGTTTAATTGTTTTAGAGGTACCCAAATAATTTGTTGAACATTGAACCATTTAGTATTTTACTTTGAGGAATCTACCTAACAGGTCACTTGTGGTACACAGGCAAAGTAGAAGACACCCCCTCATCAACTCACAACTCGCAAAACCTGCAGCAAGCACTTTCCAAAGTTCTGTGTTCTCCATTTCTCAAACTGATCCTAAACAATTACAGCAATTCTTAGATAATATTTCTAGATTACAATTCTCCATTCAGGAATTAATTCCTCACTGGAAGTGGTGACATACACTTATAATCCGAGTACCTCAAAGACTGAGGCAGGAGAATCACCTTGAGTTCAAGGCCTCTCTGGGCAACATGAGCTTGAGGCCAGTCTGGGCTACACAGAGAGAACATGTCTCAAAACTAAAAGCAAACCAAAGAGGAATTTCTTGGGACACTGATATGAATAAGACAAAAAAGGGAAGTGGTTCTAGGTTAAAATGCACCTGAAAAGCAATAAGTTTAACAGCAATAATCAGCACATAAGGAAAGGCTTTTCAAATCTTTCACTTGCTACTATAACCTACCTATTGTCAAGTATAAGTTATGCAGGACTTTGCAAACCTACTTCACTTTTCCCAGGAATACATCAAAGAAACAGGAGGGTGCCAGGGAATGCTCTGGAAAATGCTGTTCTAGGGGCAGGGATGTAGTTCAGTTGGTATGGCCTAGTATGCACAAAGTCCTAGGTTCAATTCCCACCACGGAATAAACAAGGTGTGATGGAACATGACTGAAACCCCAACACTAAGGAGGTGGAGGAGGGAAGATTGGAAGCTCGAGGTTAGCACAACATTACATAGGGAGTTTGAGGCTAGGGGGCTACATGAGACCATGAAAGCTTCACTGAATTTTACCAAAGTGATTCTGAAAAATGGATAGCACTCAGAATGGTGGTGCACACCTTTAATCCCAGCACAAGGGAGGCAGAGGTAGGCAGATCTCTCTGAGTCCCAGGCCAACTGGGGCTACAGGGAGATCTTGTCTCAACAAACAAAAGGCTAGCCCCTGAACTGCTGAGCTTCCTACGGGCATTTTGAATTGCAGTTTTATCACTTGGCTAGTCATGATAATCACATCTGAACCAAGCAGAGGTCTCCTATGAACACTGCTAATATGGAACTGTGCCTCGGGAGCTCCCAGGTCAGCTTCTAAAGAGCCACTTGTTTACACACTGTCTGCATATTTCATTTTGAGATAATTTGTTTTAAAGAAGCATTAAAGAGAGCGTTACTCAGCTTCTCCGATGGTTAGCAATTTAATGACAACTTGGGTTTCAGTTTTTCCATTCACCTCCTCTTTTTATTCCCAAATATAATAAATGTAGCCATCATATCTCCTCTGTATCTTGGAGAATATGTCTCACTTGTGAGTTGCTTCCCATCATTAGCCTGAAATAATGCTGTCTGTGTGCCACTACTGGTTGTTGTTGTTATTGTTGTTTTGGGGGGAGGACCAGAGAAGTAATGTTCCCATAGCACCAAGAGGTACATGACAGTTATTAGTTACTCCTTGTGGTGCTAACCTTGATCACTTACAGTAGTTTTTCCAAGTCTCTTCATTGATAAAGCTAATGGCTAGCCCAAACTCAGAGGCAGGCAAATAAGGCTTTACTTCCCAGACATCTACTTGACTTTTCTGATTATGCATCTTACAGGTATTTTACACTGAAGGCGTGAAACAATAGTCTCTGTATTTCCACGGTAAGCCACCCCAAACAATGGCCCGTCTAATCCTACTGATTCTTCCTCACCCTAGCCAATGAGCCACCATCTAGTCCACTGCCCAGGCAGTGTTGATATTTACTTCTCCTTTGTTTGTTAGAGTACAGTCACATTCAATCTATCAATAAGTCTTCTAGAATTACCCTTACAAATATCTCTAATTTCCATCTTACTATCAAGACTAGTATGTAAGCCATCAAGAATCTTCTCCCGGGGCCAGGCGTGGTGGTGCAGACCTTTAATCCCAGCACTTGGGAGGCCTCGGTGAGATGGAGGCCAGTCTGGTGTACATAGTGAGTTCCAGGCTAACTGGGGCTACAGGAAGACCCTGTCTCCAAAAACCAACTCCCCCGCAAACAAACAAACAAACAAAAACCCAAAACCCTTCCTTACCCAAGTTCCAAATGTAACACAAATTTTCTGAAGAAAATCAAGGCCTGTCATGTGCCCATAGCCTACAATGTTTCCTACAGATGGGAATACAAACAAGAATATTTCCCATCACACAGAAACGAAGAAAATCGACACCATGGTTTCCTATGTCCTACAAAAACTCATGCATACTCTTAGCTCCCACGTCCGGCACTTGGCCCAATACTGCCTCGGTATAAAATGTTTTTCCTTCGGCTTCCCGATTCTAAAGGTTGCCTCCCATCAAACCTGAGATCTCGGCTTGGAGATCACTTCTTCAGTCTTCCTGCTTCCTTTCAACTGCATACACTCAGGCTGTAATCTCAGCACCCTGGGCAGGTGGGACGCGCACTGTGGCACCGGGGATGAGCAGGCGGACCGTGACCGGCACCGGCCGGGGTGGGAAAACAAAGCTAGTTCACTTTGCTGAGAGCTCGAGCAACGTGACAGAAGAGGGCTTAACCCCGCACTCGCCAGGCTCCCGCCAACCCCTGAACTCCCGGCTTCCCTGCGCACCGCCGGCCTGAAGCCCCCTCTGCTCGCGGACCGCCCCGCACACCCTGCCGGCTGCAGGGAGACCAGCACTGACGCCTCCCGGACCGTCTCACTGCAACACTCACCGCACACGTGGGGCCGCGGCAAGCAGGGCTTCCCGGCCCGCTGCCGCTTCCGCTTCAGCGCTTCGTCCCGCCCCCGGGTCCGCCGCTGTATTCTTCCACTGGTGTCAAAGTGTAAAGCCAAGCAGGAAACACGAAGTCGGAGTTTCCATTGGTCCGCCTTCCTATACCTCATCCACATGAGCGAGAACCGCGCCTTTTGCGAGTTTTGGCCCTTGCAGAGATCCTTCGTGTGGAAGGCGGTGGCGCTGGAAAGTGATGCCGGAGCGAGTCGCTTCTGGGGCAGACACAGGCTGTTTACGACGGCCAACCGGGTCTTGAGTGCGGCATTGTGTCAGAATCGGGATTCACATAGCTAGCCTGCTAGTGTGTTCGTGTGCGCCTTTCCAAAGAAGGCTCGACTGATCAATAAAATAGTGACACATCTCACGTGTAAGGATCATGAACAGCTCTATAAATGTTTGTCACTTAATGTCGACCCGTTCTTGACATACATAGATTTATCCATTTTTCCACTTCAGGAAATAGATATGACCTCATGTACAGATGAGGAAATAGAACAAACTTTTTCGTATCAGACAACAGAACCTTATTGTCTACTAGTTCTTTTTTAAAAAGAACTATATGTGTATGAATATATTTCCTGCATGCGGGTAAGTGCACCCGGGTCGTACAATGCCTGAAGAAGTCAGGAGAGGGCGTTGGATTCCCCTGAACTGGAGTTACAGACTGTTGTTAGCTGCCATGTGGGTGCTGGAAATCGAACCCAGGACCTTTTCAGGAGTAACCATTGCTTTTAGGCACTGAGCCAACTCTCCAGCCTGTCTACTAGTTCTTTAGACTTGAAATCTGGAATCCCGGTGTTGGCAGAGCAAGGGCACGTTTTGAAACAGAAGGAGTGAACAAACCCTTGTATGTCTGTACATCTGGTGCTTCCAGGGTGTACCTTGGCTTATAGTTACATGGCTTCAATCTCTGCCCCTGGCATCCTTCTGTGTCTTTATGTTTAAGAACTTGTCAAACAATAAACTTGGCTATCATCAGCTTTTGACCCTGCTTCCTGCATCTCTGATAACACACTAATTTTAAGGAAATGGAAAACCGCACAATTGACCCTCTTTAGAATTTGAAATAACATGTAAAAGGAGGGAGGATAAAATACCCTATTATACAAATAAGGGAGGCTTATGAAAATAAATTTTATAAATACTGTACAAAGGGCAGGAAAGTGGAGGAAGGCTTTGTGGCCCATTAAGGCAAAGTTATTTTTGCCTGCTAAAGCATGACTATTTTATCCATTTCATTTTAAAATTTTAAAAATCCTTTTTACTCAGATACGAGTCATACTTCTATTGCTGGTATGACATTTCAAATTGCTCAAAAGATTATGAAATAACAAAAACATAGTGTTGTCTACTCCAGAGGTAATTCAAATTGGACTGCCCATCACCTGGTCAGGAAAACTCACCTCAGAAAGCTGTTTGTTCTAGAAATGTCATGAAACATGATACACCTAAATACATGTTTTTTAAAAATATTTTTATTTTATGTGTATGAGTATATTGCCTGCATATATGTAAACATACCTGTGTCCTGTGTCATGCAATGCCTATAGAGACCAGAAAAGGGGGGTAGATTCCCCTGGAACTGGAGTTATGGATGGTTGTTAGCCACCATGTGGGTGCTGAAAATTGAACCCAGGTCCTCTGCAAGAGCAGCCAGTGCTCTTACCACTGAGTCAGCTCTCCAGCACCCCTAACTACATGTTAAGATTGGAGGAATAGTTATTCCCTCAATGAAAGATGTACTTATAAGGATCCCAGAAGATCCTCCCATAGGACGGTTACCTCCAGACTCTCATTACTCAGCCTGCCTGCTTTCTGGGTTAATTTTCCTCTCCCTTTTTGGGATACCAGCCCAAATCCCAAGCCTGCTTGCCTTGACTCTCCAGGCAGTCTCTCTGAAGACCCTCCTCCAGTCCATGCAGCTACTCTAAGAATTCCATTTCTGAACTTGTCTGCCCCTCACTTGAAAAGTCTAATTTTCTTCCTCTTATAGTATATATATGGATATATTATATATCCTCCTTCCTTTCTCCTGGCAACTGCCAAGATCTCTACCACGCTGACTCTCTTTTCCTCAAACTCAACAGCAACAAAAGGTTAGCGAGAGGGCTCAGAATGTGAATTTGCTTATCCCCAAGTCTGACAACTAATTTTGATCCACGGAACAGACTCCTGAGTTATCCTCTGATATATATATGTGTGTGTATATATATACACACACACACACACACACACACACACATATATATATAAGGTTATACACTCAGTAAAATTAATTATCCTTCGGTTTTCTGAGTTTGTTTTTAAACTCTTTTATCTACAAGACTGAAAATGTACAAAAGGGACTCAATGACAACTTGTTTTCAGACCCACCAGGACAATCAAGGATCATGTCATCCCCAGTGCCTTAATTACATCTGCAAAGACCTTTTTTTTGCAATTAAAGCCACATTTACATATGCAGTAGATTAATGTCTAGACATATCTTTGAAAGAGACCAGCTCACAGCACCTGGAAAAACTAAAAATTTAGGACTTGGTCCCGGGTGTACTGAGTAAGGACTCTTCCATCTTCCAACTCAGTTTCTTGCCTTTTGAGATACTTGGCTTGAAACTGGTAGTACAAGAGAGGCAGAGGACAGTACATTTCTCTAGGGCAGAAGCCATCCTCAGGAGCCCATCCTACTGCTCAGCTCCCGGAGATGTCATAAGGACTTCTCTGCCATTCTCATAACAAACATACTTACATTTCAGTTCATTCATGTTTCATAAGAATGTGTGTGTGTGTGTGTGTGTGTGTGTGTGTGTGTGTGTGTAAGGCATGCGAGCTGAAGACTATGAAAAGTGATGGGGAGTTACGAAGGGAGAGGAGCAAAGCAAGATGATAGACATCTGTGACATTAAAGCAGAAGGAAAGATTGAGAGTTGGGAGAAGGGGTCCAGCAAGAGGAGGGGAAGAAGGGATGGGGAAGGCAGTGAGTGGTGAATAAGAACACACACACACACACACACACACACACACACACATATGAAAATCACAGCGAAACCCATCACTTTATATGATAAGTAAAAAACGTTTAAAAGATATTTTGAAGTTTACCTTTTCTTATTCTATGAAAGAACACACTAGCATTGCATGGGCCTGATTCCAGATTCAACATGGCTGCCTCTGGACTGCTCCAATGACTGCTTCAATTAATTAGACTCCATTAATTCTTTGATAAATTCTCAGGCAAAGAGAATAGAGAACAAGAATTGCAGGAGGCCTGTCAGTTTGTCTATTGATCAAAGAATGAAGCACTAAGGATGTCAGACATTTGAAACTTCTAGTTAGTAAAAGCTCATCAAAATAAATAAAAAGAATTACAGAAAACCCTACCATATAATTCTGGGAAAGGGGTACATTTGTGTCTTCAACTCACATTTGTGTCTCCAACTCGTCAGACAGCAGCACCCCACATTCTGGAAGATGTATCCAAGTAACTCCCTTAAACATGCATATTAAAAATATACTATTCCTTTGCCTTTTCACCAAAGATAATAAAGAATTGTTATTCACCAAAGTCCTGGTTTCTTCTTAGTAATTTTTTACAAGTCTTCTATTCTGTCAAAGTCAATTGATTTGGGAGTTTTCTTTGTTTGGAATAAGAAGGTATCTTGCATTTTTACAGAATAGAACAAAAAAGTTACATCCTAAGGTTTTTCTTTTAACTCAGTGAATTCATTTATTCTCCAAATATCTAATGATCTCAGGGACTAGAGAGATGGCTCAGTGTTTAACATCACTGGCTACTCTTGCAGAAGACCTGGGTTCAGTTCTCAGCACCCGAGTGGCAGCTCACAACCATTCAGAACTCTAGTACAGAGGATCTGACACTCCCTTCTGGTCTTCACCGGCATTGCATACATAGGTGTTCTTACATACACACAGGCAAAACACTCAATACACATAAAAATATAAACATTTGAAAAGAAAACAAATATCTGTGATCTCAGTGTAGACTACCACGTGTATTTCTAAAAGGGGTTGATGCTGTTCTTGCATGATACAGCATACAATTTACTATTTTTATGAGTATGAGTGTTTTGTCTGCATGTATGTAAGTGTACCCCTGTCATGCAATGCTCATGGAAGTTAGAAGAGGGTGTCAGATCTCCTGGAACTGGAGTTACAGATGGCTGTTAGTCATCATGTATGCTGGGAATCAAATCTGGGTCCTCTTGAAGAACAGTAAGTGTTCTTAACTGCTGAACCATCTCTCCAGCCCACAGCTTACAATTTAATCAGTACTTAGATTAACTTCACCCAAGAGGTTCATCACTATACAATTAAGAGCACTGACATTTGAATCAAATGAACCTGAATTCAGGTTCTGTGTAATGTCAGACAATATAGTCTTTTTGATCCTTAGTTTTTACAAATAAAAAACGGTCACAATACTTATCTTTTGGAGTAGCTAAATAGTTCAAAAGTATCTTTGAATTTTGTACTTAGGAGCTAGTATTGAGTGATTCATAATGTAAGAGAGAGCCAAGATACATCCATTAAAAATATTTTGGATGTAATTAATGGAAAGTAAAGCTAACGAAAACTAAAGCAAAAACTGACTTCACACAACAAAATTTCTGAAGGTATCGTGAACTCTCAACAGCTGTGGCTATCCACACAAGACCTGAACAGGATTGGACCAGTCAACATTCCATCATGGTTGGAGAAGGAGCTCATTGAGGCCACACTCCTCCCTGAAGAGCTATTGGCAGTTAGTGATTCCTGGGAGAGAAGGGAGTCATTGTCTTCAGTGATGTGGCCACCATTAACTTTTCCACGATCCAGTAAATGACATTCCACCGATGCTTATTCAAGGAACTCTTCTAATTAGTCTAAGTGGGTCACAGAAACCAAAACAAACAAGCAAAAGATTGAAAATACGAGATGGACTTGTTGGGCATATAAGAAAGAGTTCAGCAGGAGTGGGAGGAGGACAAAAGATGGTAATGGGAGTGTGTGAAAATAGCCCCAATATGCTATATGAAACTGTCAAAGAATAATAAGTAAAACATTCTGGAGGTTCTTGGTTGCCATAGTTCAATGGCCCAGTAGTGTCATCAGAGCCTACGGTCTTTCAGTCTCTCTGTGAAACTACTATCCTCAATGTGCTTCGATTTCATTCTCACACTTGATGCTTTCTGGTGGCCAGATATTGTCTTTGTTCAGGATTTATAGCAGAGTACTGGGCCAAGGTAATAGGAAAGGGAACAGAACTCACTTTTCCTCCAATAGGGGGCAGTCTTCATCCCAGAAGGAAAAGATCAAGGAAAGAAGTGCTTCTATTTCAGGGATTAGAACTGGGTTACATGGCCATCATCAGATGCAATGTTAGCTAGGCATTTTGATATCATTCTTTATGAACTACCTGACAGAATTAAAGGTCATTTAATAAGTATTCTTCCTTGGCATATTAGAGATTTAATTTGTAGCTTACATGAACTCAGCTTGGAGCTTAAAATGACTTTAGTATTCAAGAAAGCTGGTATCAATCTTGGCAGCACATCAGAATCACCTGTAGAGTGAAAACTGTTAGTAATTCTCATTTCATTGATCTTGAGTGCAACCTGGGTGTTGAGACTGTAGAAAGCTTCCCGGGTCATGCCAAGGTGCAGCTAAATCAAGAGCCACTTGTTTAAGGAATGAGTTTGATTTTCTAATTAAACCTTGCAACCTCCTAATTTGTAGTCAACAAAATTAAAGAATTAAATGTATAATACCCGTGTTTCTGTAAGTTGAATGTCTTGTAGATAATTGCCTCTTTCTTATTGATTGAGCGCTTCTATGGTGATTAAACATCATTAGATATTGAGATTGATTTAAATTTGAACTGTATACTTCCAAATCTGTTTTGGAAAATGTTTGCTTTTTTCAGTTCATTATGATTTTGTGTAATTTCGTCTTTTTTGTAAGAATAAAATGTGTTAGGTGTCTGCTCTCACATATCTCCCCTCCCCCAATCCAGTTCTTTAGAATTCTAATTAGTGTATTTTTAACTAATTAGAGTTGTTTTTCTAGCTCTCAATTGCATAAGCAGGAATAAAGGGCATGTTGTTGATGTAAAGCATAAATGAAAATTTGGCAAAGATGGTTTATTTTCAGGCTCTATTAGAATGATAAATCCTCAGACACAGAGCCACTGCCAACATATTTTCCTTTAGAGAAAAAGAATTGCTCCAGAGTATGTTACTTTATGTTTTTCAATACTGTGAGAATGCTAAAGAGTGGCCTAATATAGCCTAACCATCCATTGACATCCAAAATGTTCTGTTTGTTGTCTACCAAATGTGAAATTTGCTTCTGTGGTGCAGGAGAAGAACTGTATGCTCAAGGTAAAATTTGATCTGATCATGTAAATGAATGAATCATCATATCAGCAAGTGACAGAAAAAGAAAGTAAAAAGCTAACATTGCTTAAAGCCTACAAACAATCACTTATACATACACTTTTACAATGCTTAATGATTTTGTAAATAATAATTAAACAGCATGTACCATGTCTTATTTTTAAGCTAGAAAACGAAAACAATTAAAATGTAATTCGTGTCAATTTTTGTTTAAGTTTTGCTTTTAGGCTAGAGGAAAGCTATTTCCTTTAAAAAGTAGTGATTACTTTTACTTTATGATTTCCTCAACATATGAGCAATAAAAACAATGACTAAACATAATTTATCAGGTGAACAAAAAAAAACCTAGTGGTTTCAAGTAATAATAAATAATAGCAATTTTCAGCTGGGCATGGTGGCCCATGCCTTTAATCCCAGCACTTGAGAGGCAGAGGTAGGTGGATCTCTGCGAGTTCAAGGTCAGCCTGCTCTACTTAGTGAGTTCCAGGCTAGCTGGGGCTGTAGGGAGACCCTGTCTCAAAAGGATCATCACTAACAACAAAAACCAATTTTCTTTCCCTGTAAAAAAATTTATTTATTTGTTTGTTTATTTATACATGAGTGTAGGAACCCACAGAGTTTAGAAGAGGGCATCTGCATTCCCTGGAACTGGAGTTACAGGTGGTTGTGAGCTGTGCTGTGTGGGTACTGGGAATTAAGCTAAGGGCCTCTAGAAGATCAGCAAGTGCTCTTAACTGCTGAGGGATCTCTCCAGCCCCAGCAAATAATTTTCTAATTATTACTATAATTTTACTTTTCAAACTATGATATTTTAATTTGGATCTTAGAATAACAACTTAACCCTCCTTAATTCACCTACCTCTTCCTTTTAAGATGAAGGGGGGAAATTTGACTAACTGACCTAAACTATGTCACCAAGACACAGGTGCCAACTTAAAACTAGGGAACCAAGAGATTATTGTGAGAAATACCTGTGAAAGATGGGAGAGTGGGAGCCTAGAATCAGTGAGGAGAGATACAGATCTGACAGCCACAGAGGGACAAGAAGGATGTGGCAGGATGTCTTCAGATTATAGAAACACTGAGGAACCTTGGCTGGGCAATAAGAAAGGAAGTCCAGAGCAAAGATTTTCTGTGAAGGGAGACCCAGACTGAATGAATGGGAACCATATGACTCCAGTGTCCCCGCTGTGTCAGACACTGGATAGGAGAAGCCTAGCATGGCCTCAGAAGGAACACTGGGGTGGATCCTGATGTCATGGCGTCTGAGGGTTGCTATTAGTGTGGTAGGTTCTGTTAGCTTACTTAGTGGTGGACTTGAACAGTCCCATCTGAAACGTTTGGGACACTAGTAATCCTACCCTTCTAAAGCAAGGTTTGCTACACATGTCCAGTTACAATCGAGACTAAGGAATCCTGTAAGGCATCTCAGTGAATCTTCATCTATTCCTTCATATCTCTATTGTGTAAAAACAGCATAACTTCTACTGATCAGAGTTAGTTATTCTTGCTAGGATATAGACTTGTTACCTGTTGGTCACTTGGACACAACTGTTCCAGAATGTCTAGGTGGTATCCATAATTAAATGGATCTCGTCCTCTGCCTCCTGACAAGTGTGCCCCATTAGGGAAATGCATTTGCAGCTTTGCAGAGTCCATAGTTGTAAGGATAGGAAGCATGAAATTTCCAGGAGGAATGCTAAGAATGGTGGTAGTTGGCCCCATTTATACTTCTATCCCATGGTTCCTAGACCCATGTGATATTTTTATCATTATATTACTATACGGAAATATCTGATTTATACTTAGTCTTTAAATAAGTTTTTTTATTTAATTCCGTGTGCATTAGTGTTTTGCATGCATGTTTGTAAGCAAGTGCACCTGTGTGTATAATGCCTGTGTAGGCCAGAAGAGGCTGCTGCATCCCTTGGAACTGGAGTTAAAGATTAGCTGTCACGTGGGTATTGAGAACCAGACCTGGGGCCTTTACAAGAGCCACCAGTGCACTTAACTGCTTAGCAATCTCCAGCCCCTATGTTTACCTTTCCTGTATTCTGGGGAATAGAACCCATTTTTTAAGCCCATGTTTCAGCTCTGTCCTTTAACAGGCCTCTGTAATGCTCTATCAGGCTGGCTGTCTCCAGATGGTGCAGTATGTGATATGAGCTATGGATCTCATTGCTGGGCCCACTCCTGGACTGACTTTTCTGTGAGGCACAACCCCTATTTGCATGTAGAATCTATGCTTATGGATAAGACACCTCATGAGCTGCTGCATTCCAATGTTGGTGGAGGCTCTATGCATGGGAAAGAAAAACCCACACCTGGAACAGGACTTTGTTCCTGAGAGAAGAAATGGGCGGGCCGTTCAGGATGAATGGAGCCTAATGCCATTAACCTTCCACTTTGTTGTCTGCTGGTTTCTTTGGGGAAGAGTGCCATATCAGGGGCTGTCCATTGGTTTTGGTTGTGTGAATGTTTATACTGTGTGCCCTTGTCTAACTCCTATCTCAGCCATTGTGGTCACACCATTCATGAACCCATCATGACCAATGTTTAGGACGGACTGATATCAACCTGCTAAGTCTACTTGATTGTTCTGTGACTCTTTCTTAGTGATGTGTGCTAGCATGCAAAAATGTTCATGTTTCTTGTCCATTCTCATTATGTTCCTAGAAGTTTTACTAAAGTGCCCATTCTAAAATCTTTGCAGGGTTTGCCTCCTGTCCTCTGGAACACATGTTTCTAATAAAGGTCTTTGGCATACCAGCCATTCTCTTGTTTTATTGATGTAATGGTTTGATGTGACATTCTGTGGGGTGTCCAGATGGCCCAGATCTCTTTGGACTATATTAAGACAGATGGTGGGTGAGCTAACATAGTCCTGGTTCAAAACTGAAAATGAATGTTGCTCATTCCAAGGAATGTGAACTGTTTCTCATCCTATTTTCCATAGAGTTTTTTCATTCTTTTCTACCATGTGCTATGGTAACTCGTGCATTTGGAAAGCCACATAGCAATGTGTTTCCTTTGACCTTTGTAGCTCTTGTCAATGTGCTGAGATCCATGCCTTGAGAATTTGAGCCTGAGTATATTCTTTTGTTTTGTTTTGTCTTTTTTTTTTTTTTTTTTTTCCCGAGACAGGGTCTCCTGCCTGGAACTTACTATGTAGGCCAGGCTGGCTTCAATTTGAGATCTGCCTGTCCCTGCCTCCCAAGTTCTGAGATTAAAGGTGTGTGCCACCATGCTCAGGCCCCAAAGTATGCTTCTCCATTTTCACTTTTATTTTCTAATCCCATGGGCAAACATCCATGCAATCCAACCACTGGGTAGTCCTCTGTTCTTGACAGTTTGTGCTGGGAAAATTTTGAAAGTCTTCTGTGGACTAATCTCTTTTTCTCTCATCAGGACCAGTATGCCCCTGCAATTTAACCTTAGTTATTGATCCTCTGGCTAGGAGAGGTGATGGGGGCAGCAGCTGGTAAAGGGAGGAAGGGCAGGAGTTGTCTTGCTGGGAGAGCCTTTACATGCCTTGCTGCATGGGGAAGTCTAGCTTTAGGGAGGGGTGGCTGCTAGCCACGCTCGCAAGTCGCTGTCCTGTACTTCAGGGTCTCAAGGTTTTTTTCTTTTTCTTTTTCTTTTTTTTTTCCAATCAGAACACTGACCTTACTGTAATAGAGCACACTGAGAGATTTGGGACTTTTTTTTCTGAAATGGGGTCTCCTTGTAGCCCCAGCTGGGGCCATGTAGACCAAGCTGGCCCCGATCTCATAGAGCTCTTCCTGCCTCTACCTCTCGGGTACTGTGATTAACCATGTGTGCCTCCATGCTCGGCAAAGATTCATGACTTTTAAACTTTGTATTTTCTCTTTTGCTTATCCTTTTGTCTATAAGAATCAGATGCCTATTTGTAAACTACCCAAAAAATATACTGTCCACTTTTCATTCCTAAAGGGCACCCAGCTTTTCATTATCCATTTGTAGGGAACAATTTAAATCCATTGTCCTCAAATGCACAGAACCTCCTGACATCCTGACATGGTTTGAACATGGGACATCCTCCACAGGTTCATGTGTTTGAATAGTTGGTCCCCAGCTACTGGCATTGGTTTTGGAAGTTGTGGAATCTTTAGGAATTGGAACCTAGCTAAAATAAGTTGGTTGTGGAGAGGCTGGCCTTGAATTTCAGGCCACCACCACTTCTAGTCTGGCTCTCAGTGCTTCCTGACTGCTGCCTATGATGTGTCAAGTTGCTTCAATCTCCTACCACTACAGAGCCTGACCATCGTGCCTTCCATACCAGGATTCATGGATACCCTTAAATCACAAGCCAAAACAAACCTCTCCTCCCTTGTTTCTGTCAGGTATTACATCACATGGACAAGAAAAGCAATTGAAAACTCTCAAATCCCTAAACCATTGCATTGGCAAGAACATTTCTGTCATTGGTCCCCAGGCCAACAGTGGTGAGTTGCTTAGCTACTGAGTGCCATTTTGCATTTTGGATCATGCATACTCCACGTACAATGTGGACAACGGTCTCTTTTCCAAGTCTCTCGAACCACTCTTGGTGCAGAAAGCAGAAATAAACACAGAAAGGTTATCTAGGGAATAGCTTATGAGAGAAAGAGGCAAAATAGGCTGCATGGGAGAGCCTCAGGCTACTTTGTGTAGCGTTCTGGGGAACGACTCCGAGAAAACTTTAACCAGGCTGATAGCGAGCCTACCCGGAGGCCCAGGATATCTCTAAAGTACTACAATACACAGGACAGCTCTTCATTCGCAAAAAATGGTGCGAATGGTGCGAGTTTGAGAAAACTTGGTGTACAGATCTCAGTCTCAAGCTAGGGAAGAAACCTAAGTAATGCCTTGTTGCCTCCTGGAGCTGGGGTGTTTCCAGTTTGAGGGAGTGATTAGACTCATCTGAAAAGAAAATAACTGTGCAAACATCTTAATGCAAAACCATTCTTCCCTTCTTCCACTACTTAGATTTGCAGACTTGCTGGGAAAGCAAGTTGTTGTTGCATTGAGACCAGTTTCTGACAGCCTGCTGTTTGGAGACTTCTAAGCAGGAAGAACTTTAATTTCTTTATTCCAAGGCTTCAGCGACACTTTCAGCTGCCTAAGAGCTGTGGGGGGAGGAAAGAAGGAGAGCAGCTCCCAGGCCTGGATAAAGCATGAGCTCTGTTGCTCCTGGTGCTAAACTAACCTTTAAAAATTCACATTGGAGAGATGGCTCAGTGGTTAAGAGCATTGGCTCCTTTTGGAGAGGATCTGGGTTTGATTCCCGGCACCCATTCATAACAACCATCTGTAACTCCAGTTTCAGAGGATTCAACATCCTCTTCTTGCCTTCATGGACATTGCACAACACGGGTGCATTTTCATGCATGCAGGTAATGCACTCATACACACAAAAAATTACAAATAAAATAATTTTTAAAGTTACATTGATTTGTGTGTGTGTGTGTGTGTGTGTGTGTGTGTGTGTGTGTGTACCATGGCATATACGGGAGGTCAGAAGACAACTTGCGGGAGTCATTTCTCTCCCTCCTCCTCCTCCATGTGGGTTCCAGATATGAACTCAGGAATGGTAATAAATTCCTTCGCCTGCTCTACCACCTCACCATCCCTAAACCAACCTGTGAGTGTCACTGACAAAAGGCAGTGAAGCCACTGAAGCAAGACAAGATTTTGCTGGGATGAGTAGGGGCAATAGCTTCATTCATTCATCCATCCATCCACTCAACAAATAGCTTGTGCCGAGTGCAGAATGTGCTAGGACATGAGTGAATAATGCAGCCTAGTGTCTGTTTCCAAGTTTTGCAGTTTAATGATCCACTGAGGCAAGACAGAAAAGGAAATGCATCCTAGATATGTTATGAAGGAGCAATGTAGATTGTTATTCATGGATACAGTTTCATTTACAGATGGTTTCTGCTATTCTTGAGTAGGAAAGAGCCTCAGATTTGAGTCAGGAAAGAGATTTAAGTCCCAACTCTCAGACTTACTGAATTACTGAGTCAATTATCCTCAAGTGTCCTGTAAAATGGGGACAAAACCTGCCACCCCATTTATCTGGAGAATCGTGAGAAGCAGATGCGGCATGGAAATGCTTTCCCAGTTGTCAAGTACTGAGCTAGTGGCTCTCAGCCCTAACTATGTGTTATAATCAGTCACTTAAAAGACATCAGGTGCTTAGGTCCCATCTTGGGCTCCATCAGAACTTCATACTGGAGGGGGTCTACACATTGTATTTTTAAAAAGCTCCAAAGAAACAAAAATTAGCTCAGGATGGACGAAAATTTAAATGCAAGATCCCACATTTTGAAATTACTCTCGGGAAATACCAAGGTCGCAGTTCTGGGGCCAAATGGTTTTGATGGAACTCCGAGCACAGACAACAGAAGAGAAACTAGAAGAATGGGGGTCCGTCCATTTAAGAACTTTCTGCAAAGAAAAGGAAACAATCAATGGAGTGAAAAGGAGCCTACAGAATGAGAGACAGGATCTCAAAACCAGAGATCCAAGAATCATCAATACCTAGCTTGTGAACAACTCAAGAACTGAACAGTGAACAATCTAATTAAACAGAAGGCAGGGCAGATGAGATGAAGAGACATATCTTGAAAGAGATATCCAAATAGCCAGCAAGCATCTGGAAATGCTCAACAGCACTCACCCTCAAAGGCCAGTTAAAGGCACAGAGGGGTATCACACCCCGACCCCAGTTAGAATGCTATTATTAAAACAAGAAAACAAAATTTAAAAACTGCTGGATAGAGAGGCGCGACCTCTCACCCACTATTGGTGGGAATGTAAATTTGTAAAACTATTATGGGAAACAATATGGATGCTCCTGAAAGACTTAAAGACAGAATTACTGATTTATCGGTTGTTCCACTCCTAGGTATGTATCCAAAGGAAATAAAAGCCATGTGTTGAAGACATAATTGCATGCCCATGATCACTGTAGTACTATCAGCAAAGCCAAGCTCTGGTATAAACTAGTGTTCACTGATCCATGGCTAAAGAAAATGGGGTCCATATACTCAGTGGAATATTATTCTACCACAAAGAGTGAAATTCTATCTAGTAACATGGAACTGGAAGACAATATGCCAGACTCAGAAGGACTCCGACCATGTATCCTCACATGTGGAAGTTAAAACACTGATCTCTCAGAAGCAGAATAGAGGTTCCCAGAAGCTAAAAAGGGCAGAGGGAGGGAATGTGGAGAAGGACAATGCAGGCACAGTGGACAGGAAGAGCAGCCTATGGTCTACAACAGCAGGATGACTGTTGTTGACAACTATATGTTTAAAATACCTAGAATATTGATTTTGAATGGTTCAAACACAAAGAGACAGCACACCATTGAGAAGATGGATATACTAGTTACCCTGATCTAATTATTACATAGGCTGTGCTATACCTGTACTGAAATGTCAAGTTGATTGCCATAAACATATACAATTATTATGTGTCAATCAAAATTGAAAATATTTGCAAATGGATAATTGTTTTTAAAAGCTCCCAAGGAGAAACGAAAGTACAACCATACTACACAAATACTGAAGGCTGGGTGTGATGGTGCATATATGTAATTGCAACACTCAAAAGGCAGAGGCAGGGGGATTGCAGCAAGTTTGAAGCCAGCCTGGTTTACATACGTAATTCTAGACCAGTCAGGGCTGCAACAGAAAGACACCGTCTCAAAAAACAAAAATCAAACCTAATCAAGACAAAACAAATATTGTCATTTTTGTATATTGGTACTTCATCAAAGTAATCATACTTACAACTTGCAATTTAGTGATCTCAAGTGTATTCCGAGATTGATTTACATCTGACAGGAAAGATAGATTTTGGATCACTCTGCTTTTGAGATCTTGATTTAATGCTATGCCACCATGCAGAACATATCTGGATGCTGCCTCTTCTGGATCCTGGAACAGCTAACCTTGCTACAGGTCCAGTGACAGGTGCAGCGTGGTCTCCCAGGGAGGGGAAGACATGCGAGTCTTACCAGCCACAGGCATTTAATATTCTGCCCTATGGTTAGCGCTGCCTTCGACACTAGAGATTGGACCTGAAGCTGAAGACTACCGGCTGCATTCTCATGGAGATGGTTTGAGCGGCAGGAGGAAAACAACAAAAAGTAAGGGAGATCCGCACTGTGTTAGGTGATGAAAAATACTGTGGAGAAAATGACATTAGGAAGGGGCACAGAGATCCAAGGCTGGAAAAGCACTGAGAGAATGGGTCCTGCTGGTACCAGGCGTTTGAGTCAGAGGGGATAGCATGTTCAAATGCCCTGAGGCACAGGCACACCCCATTTGTTTGAAGACAGCTAAGAAGGCCCACCTTGTTAGTGCAGGTATGTAGGAGACGCTGAGATCTGAGACCTACCACAGGCATATGACACTGTCTCCACAGACAGATGACACTGTCTCATAGAGGCTTCTCTTTATACTCTGCGGGAGAGTGAGCCCAGGAATGCTATGACCAGATGGTGCTTTCATTGGATTCTACTGGATGTCACGTAGAGAAAAAAGTGATGGGGGCAAAGGTAGAAGTTAGAGAGGAGGTTGTTTCAAAAAAAATCTAAGGGGAGAAGTGGTAACTTGGACCGAGGCAGGGAGTAGTGTGAGTTGGGAAAAGAGGCAAACAGGGTGAGATACCTGCACCACAGTGGCTGAGTCAAGGCAAGCTGACCAGATGTGGAAGAATACCATGAAGAGGGTGTTAGGTGCTTGAGGGCCTCCTGGGAGTTCAGATCTGTACATGAAGCCTCCAGTGGCAGAAAGGAGTGCTCCTTGCAGCACGGTCCTGCCCCCCCATCTCTCTCTGCACCTGTATTTGAAATTATTCAGGCATGATCACATGATCACAGATACCCCTTAGCAATCTTAGCACTTAGGAACCCGAGTCCAACAGTCCTATCTCCTCCTTCTTACCGCCTCCTCCTTTCTTGTAATGTATCGGGACAGTTTTCTTTCTCTCCCCAGAGTCTCTTCTTTGCTACCTGAGATCATTAGTACTGATTGTCAGGAGGCGTTTCAAGGCATTCTGGGCTATATGGAACCCTGTCTCAAAATGAAAACAAAAAGTTTTTTTGAGGGAAGAGGCATATTCATCATTTTTGAAGCTTTGTGAGAACTGGAATTTGATTACTGGCAGTCTCTGTCCCTGGTGAACATTCATAAATTCAAGACAAGGACCTGGGTTTAAATCTAGCGTGTGCGTGTGCACACACACACACACACATTTGTTGAGATAGGATCTCACTATGTAGCACTGGCTGACCTGGAACTCGTTATGTAGACCACATTGGTCTCAAACTCAGAGAGAACTTTCTACCCCTGCCCCCGGAGTGGTGGAATTAAAGTCATATGCTACCATACCTGGCCTGAGCCTTGCTGTTGTTTGGCAATTTGAAATGAACAAGTATTTTTTTTTTCCGTTCAGATTAGCAAAAATTTAAGAAATTTAATTTGGAAAATGATATCATCATTTGTAATCTATGGGTACTGACTATGTTCTCATAATACTGTTTTCATTTAATATAATTTAGAACAAAGAAAAAGTGCCTTTCAGACTTATTGCTTTTAGAGGAAATTAGAGAAATCATTTCAGCAACTATGCAAAGACTAGACTATCAATTCTACAGAACTGCAGAAAGATAGACTAAAAGAAATCCAAAAGGAAGAACAAGATTGAAATTATTGTAATCAGTATAAATAAATAGCTTGGCTGACAAATTTCTACAAGATGAAGCTTTGAAAAATAAATTCAAATTTAACCAAATAGATTTTGAAAGATAAAAAGTATTTCTGTAAAGTTTTGTAAAATATTATCTCACAGATCTAGTAAGGTGAAAGTTTAGAGTCAGCCTTGACAGCTCTTTCACACACCACCATTGCGCTCATTAACAGAGCTTGCTAATTCCACTTTCAAGATAGCTAAAAGGCTCAAGCTTCCTAACTCAAGGCCTTCCTTCTGTCTAAAGCCCCAGCACCAGCTTGCCCCTTCTTTAGATAACTGCTCAAATGATGATCTCCTGACCATACAATCTAAAATGCAAACCTCTACCCCAACACCCTATAGTCCATCACGCTTTATTTTTCTCTATGTGATCCATCAGCGTACAACACATAAAGCACGTATTTACTAGTTTATTGTTCATTTCTTCCAAATAGAATGTGGACTCAATGGGGGCATGGATTTTGGGTTTAATCAATTTTATTTTCTACTGTGTTCTAGCAATTAGAATATTTCTGGCACACAGTAAGTGATCACCAAATCCTGAATGAATGAAACTCACCTTCTACGGAAAGTCTATGGAAAGAAAACTGTATTTGTTATATAATTCTTTTCAAAAGTACAATCTTAAATTTTCAGTTCTCACATTTTCCTGTGGCACTTTTCATTGTTTTCTGAAGAGGTACCTAGCAAAGGAAAAAAAAAATCTATTAGAAATAGACATAATTCAAAGATCTATCAGAAGCTAAAATTATCCTAGGTAAAAATAAATATTTCTCTACAACATACAGAGGGAGAGCACTGTTTATTCTATGACTGATGGTTCTATATTGTTTTTATATGTGCCTCTCAAATTACATAAAGAAATTTTGAAAATATCAATGTAAAACAAAACAAAAGTACTGCAAAATGTGATAAGATACACAAGTATTTGGACAGTTCTTTATAATCTGAAAGTCTTTTATGGCTATTATCTTAGAATTTTCTATGATAATCAAATCAGCCAAATTCACCAATTTATTTTTCCATTTTACACATGAGAAAACAACACTGGCCAATTACAAAACTATCGACTAGGGCTGAAGAGATGGCCCAGCTGTTAAAGGCCCCAGGTTCACCACCAATACCCACCAACTAGAACTCTGTAACTTAAATTTAGGTCTTCCAGTCCTTAATCCAGTACCAACAATCCCAATACTAGTGCAGTGGGCTAACTGCCTCCCAGTCTACTTTACAGCTACAGGCACTCTCAGATATCACTAGAAACACAAAGAACCACATAAGTAGTCTTCTAAGGCAGTTGCATCCTTTAGCATCTGGGAGACTAAGCCTGAAGCTAGAAAGAATTTCGATATGAAGGGGTTTGGCTGAGAGTGTGACAAATACAGAGGGATAATGAACAGAGAGGAAGAATTGAGTCTGTCAGTTCCTGTAAACCTTGGATCAAGCCACATATGCATTTGACTAACTGCTAGAATGTAGGGATGTACATAGTAATAATTTGTCTTTTTAACCAAGTACAGTTTCAGTTAGTTTTTTTCGCATCTTCAATGGACAAAGAACCTAACCAAAACACTTTGTAAATATGCTTCTTTATAAACCCGGCAACAGGTAGAAAAGTTACCAAACTGAAAAGAACACATAAGAAAAGGTCTTCAAATGTCAGAACTTTTGCTAAGCAGATAGCTGTGCACAGTTCCCAAAAAGGACACTTAATTTTAGTCTTTGATGGATATTCTCCCTACTAACACATAGGCTTTAATAGGTAGTCTAAACCAGGACTGGTTGTTCAGGCCTGTAAGCCCCACTAACTGGGAGGCTAAGGCAGGAGGTCTCCTGGTCCTCCTGGGCTACAGAGTGAATTCAAGCTAAAGTCAATTTGGACAACTTAGTGAGATCTTGTCTCGTAATAAAAAGCAGCAAAGGCTGGCGAGTACCCCTGTATGCTACACTTTTAACATTCTGCTCACGGACCTTTAGACTGCCTTCACATTTTGGCTGCTGTGACTAATATTACAATAAGCATGGATACACTACTATTTCTTTGAGACCCTGACCTCAGTTACTTTGGATAAATAGGGGAGGGAATGCTGCATCATTCTATCTTCACTTTTTACAGACTATTTTCTATAGTGGGAAATAATGGGTTCAAGATATGGATAAATAGTGGACAGGTTGCTTAGCATGCACTGCGGTCCTAGCTTCAATTCTTAGTACTGCAAACAACGCAACAGAAACAAAAAAGGTTGGATTGGGGCTGGAGAGATGGCTCAGTCAGTAAAGTACTTGCAAAATAAATATGAGGACCTGACTTCAATCTCTAGAACCCTATAAAAAAATCCATACATTATGATAATCCAGGACCTGGAGAGGCAGAGGCAGGAAGAACCCTGGGGCTTGCTGGCCAGCTAGTCCAGCTGACAGTGAACTCTGGGTTCAGTGAGAAAGTCTGTCTCCAGAAATAAGGTGAGGTTATTGAAATGGTTAATGGTGCTTGCTGCCGAGACTGACAATTTGAGTTCAATACCCAAGACCCACATGGTGGAAAGAGAGAACCAATTCTCAGAAGTTGTCCTCTGACCTTTACAAATGTGCTGTGCTGCATACGAAATGCATACATTCTCTCACATATAGACTTACACACAAAACAAATAAATAAATGTAATTTTAAAAGTGAGGGGCTGTTGAGATGGCTCAGTGGGTAAAGACGCTTGCTTCCAAGGCTGGAGACATAAATTCATTCCTTGGGCCACATAGTAGAAGGAAAGAGACCACCTGTGCAGGTTGTTCTCTAACCTCCACACTGCATATCCAGGTAAATAAATGTAATAAAATTAAAAAAGAATAAAGTGGAGAGCAACTGAGGAAAACACCTGACCCTGGTCACTGGCCTCCACGTACTGCACATACACGTGTGCACACAAACACACATAAATTAGATGTAAAGAAAAACCCATATACACTAGTTTTCTCAGGTATTATGTGTAGCCAAAGACAACCTCTGATGATAGGTTCAGCTTACAAAATTTTTAGGAGAAGAAAAAAAATCTTTCTTTTTCCAACATATAAAGATTTCCCCTATGACTCGAGAAGAGGCAACATAAAAACTCACTCAGGATTGCGGAGAGGTCTGAGAGCTGCGGCGCCAGCTCTATCGCTACTGCTTTGCTGGTGTCCAGAAGAGTGGAGTTCTTGTATTAAATACAGCCTTCCAATTTAGGATGCTCCCAATCTACGAAGGCATGGTGGAGAAATGACATAACTTTGGAAGCCTACAAGTGACAGGTCACTCTCCAGTCCATTCCAAACTATGGTAATGAGAGTTTTGGACATGACAGAAAAAAAGAGTCATGATGGCATAAGGTAATAGACAATCTACAGCCTGTTAGGGTTCCCTGTCTTGTCCTTGTCTTCCTTCTGGACTTCTGCTCCATGAAGATTACTGAGCAACATGTCAGCAGCACACACCCCACTGGCTGACACTCATCCTTTATGAACTCTTCTAGATCCCATGAACTGTCACACCACTAAGCAACACGGTTATACTGCTCTTACTTGATACCAGTTTTAAGCTTTCTATGGACTTCCACTGTGGGAAAATGGTGCTGTCCTGCTACAGTATTTGTCTGAGACTGGATTACTTGACTTAGCACAATGTTCTTAAGGTTCATCTATGTTGTCACAATGACAGGACTTTTTTACCAAGGCCGAGTAGCATCCCACTGGATACTGCACTTTTAAAATTCCAGTCATCTGTGCATAGACCTTTAGGCTGTCCCCATATTTTGGCTGCTGTGCTTAATGTTACCATGAACATGGAAATGCTATTATTTCTTTGAGGTTCTGAATCCAGTTATTTGGATAAATACCCAGAACAGCAGCTGCCGCATTGTACAGTTGTCCTATTTACTGTTCAGAGGCACCTCCATGCGATTTTCCATAGTTGCTGCTTCGTTTTACACTCATAGTGGGTAGGGAAGATAGGATTGCAACCTGTGCACATGCTTCCAGACACCTGAGTTTGGTAACAGCTATCTTAACAAGAACCAGGTCTTATTTCTCTATGGTTCTGATTTGCATGCTCCCAATGGTTAGTGATGCTGGGCAATTTTTAAAGATTTATTGTTGGTGCTGGAGAGACGGCTCAGCCATTAAGAGCACTAGAAGCTCTTGCAGAGGGCCTGGGTTTGATTTCCAGCACCCAAATGGCAGCTAACAACTGTCTGTAACTCCAGTTCCAGGAGATCCCACACCCTATTCTTACCTCCGTGGGCACTATACCACACGGGTGCACTTACACACATGCAGGCAATACACTCATACATGTAAAATAACAAAAAACTAAATTTGAAAAAGAACAGATGTGTGTGCGCACACATGAGCTTGCATGAGTGCATGCGTGCACACATGTGAAGGCTTGTGCCCTCAGAGTTCAGAAGAGAGTGTTAAGAGTCTCTGGATGTGGAGTTTCAGGCAGTTGTCTGCTGACCTACATGGGTACTGGGAATCAAACTGGGGTCCTCTGCAAAAGCAGTACATGCTGTGAAATGCTGGAGCATTTAAAAACACACATTGGCTACCGAAGTTCTTTGCCCTTGTTAGTCAGGCTGCTGGTCTTGTTCTGAGGCACAGTCACAGGCTTATGTCTGTTGTTGCTTGTTTTGCTTCTTTTGAGATAGCAAGGTTGCTGCATTCCCCCTGAACTCACTATATACCTGAGACTAGCCTCAAACTCTCAGTCCTCCTGCCTCAGCTTTCTAAGTGCTGGGATTACAGGTGTATGCCACACCTCTCCTATGTAGTTTAGATAGTAATCCTGTTCTCAGATATAAGGTTTGTAAACAGCTTCTCTCACTCATAGGCTGTATTTTTATTGTGTTCATCTTTTGCAGTGATGATGCTTTTTACGTAGTCCCAGTTGTCTGCTGTTTAAATGGTCTGCCCTTTGGGTATCATAAGAAATCACTGCTGAGAAAAATGCCATAAAGTCTCCCTTTCCCGTGCTCTAGGAATTTAGAAGTTCCAAGTCTTACATTTAAGTACGTCATTCCTTTTAGTTATTTTGAGCATGGTGTAATGGTCCAATTTCTCTTTTTTTGCATATAGATGTTTTTACCAAAAACATTTATTGGAGATGATGATGATGATGATGTTTAGTGGTTATGGGGACTGAACCCAGGGCATACACATTAGACTATACTCCAGCCTTTTTTGCTGTGTGTGGGGGGAAGAGAGGAAGAGAGGGAGAAAGAGAGAGATTTGTGTGGGTAAGGAAGTCAGGTGTCCTGCTCTGTCACTTCCTACCTTTTTGAGACAGGTCTCTCACTGAACTAGGAGCTAGGCTGACACTCAGCAAGTCCAGTGACCCTCTGACCTCTGCCTGCCGAACAGTGTTGTGGATGTGGGCTTTCCCACAGGTACTGGGTATTTGAACTCAAGTCTTCATCCCTATGCAGCACGTGATCTCTTCTGCTGAGCCATCTCCCCATCCCTGATCTTTCCAGAAGTGATCTCTCCAAGGTGTTTATTTAGCTTGGCCTTGGAGTTTTGATCCTCCTGCCTCCGTCTCCTGAGTAACTGAGATTACAGGCTTTCTCCATTCAGTGAAGAGGTTCTTTTCCTCACCGTGTATTCTTGGCATTTACAATTATCAATTGACCATATATGTATGAGTTTATTTCAGGGCTGTTTTCTCTTCTATTGGCCATATTTATGCCTAGGAACCAATAATTGCTTATAGAACCCAAAAGTAGGGGAGCCTGAGGAAGCTTCTGGCCCTCCATGATGGAATGTTGATGGGCTCATTCTTAGACAGGTCTTGTGTACTAATCACACGCTGAGAGTTTAAGAGTGCTACGGTCATGTCATGCCCAGAACAAGGCATTCCAAAGTAGAACCTTCCTCTGGTTCTACACTGTTTTGCCCTCTCTTCTGTGATGTCCCCTGAACCTTGGAGGGAGTGATACAGATGTCTCATTTACTGCTGAACACTCATCAATCACTGCTGCCCACTGCAAAGAGAAATGTCTGTGACCCAAGCTGGCAGCTTCACTAATCTAAGGGCACAGACACAAATATTTATAGGGGCCTATGATTGCTCCAGAAATGGGCTTTCGACCAGGTACCAGGAAGGAATTGTCCCTGTGGAGATAGCCTCAAAGCCAAGCATAAAGCACCTGGTAACCCCCAAAGCAGTCATGCCACTCTTGTGCCACTGGGCACAACTTGCGCGGCATAGGTGAAGTGTAACCTGCAGAGTCTACAGGTGGGTGAGCCTGTGGATGCCAGTTGTCCCCCAGTAGCCTATACCTTCTGGCACCGAAAAAACTACCCCCTAAAAACGAAGCTTTCAGTTCAGATCCAGCTTGATTTCTCTGCCTTGCAACCAAAGCATGTGGTGTCTTCATCAACATGGTTTTAGTTTTGGTGGGCAACAACAGCAGTAGCAACAGCCCTTATTGTCTGGAGGAGGGCTCCCTGTTCAATAGCTGACAGGGAGGTAGCCTATGCCTCTACCTGGCATTTTCATTTAAGTCTTATGGCTTCTAGGAGTTGTTTCATCCACCTACACAGGGTACTTCCAGTCAAATTCTTTTTAATGTTTTACACTATTGTGTATTATTGTTGTGCATTATTGTAAATATTGTAGGTTATGCATATTTCACCTCATCACCCCACATTCCCTTTTCTTACTCCTCTTCTACTCCCACTGGTCCCCATGTGTCCCTTCAAACAGCTTTACTTCTACTTTTGAGTCATATACATGATTTTATCTGTCTATAAAAGTCCAGGAACCAGAAATGAGAGAAAACATTTGTCTTTCGGCATTGGCTTAATTCATCTAGTAAGATTCCAGTTGCATCCATTTTTCTATAAACAATTTGACTTTGTTTTGTCTCTGACTGAGAACTTCATGTGTATGTCATAGTCTCCTTATCTTCTGTTGTTGGATATGCAGGTTGGGTCAATATTTAGTTATTTCAGATGGTGCTTCCATAAACACTAATGTGCAAGTATTTCTGGGATATTTCAACTCAGAGCCCTTTGAGTAAATACCTAGGAATAGTATAGCCGGATCATATGGAAGACTGTTAGTTACTTGAGAAGCTTCCTTACTGACTTCCATGGTGGCTGGACTAGTTTACTTTCCCACTAGTAGCACATGGTTCCATTTTACTCTCCTCACTAATGTAAAAAAGTCCCTTTTGTCCATGGTTTTGCCAGCATTTTTTTTTTACTTCTTTTCTATTTTAAAGAAACATTTATTTTTATTTTTTTGTGTACGTGTGTACTGCCTGTACGTATGTAAGTGCAACTGTGCCGTGCAATTCCCACAAGATCAGAAGAGGGCATTGAGAACTAGAGTTACAGTTAGCTGCGATGTGGATGCTGGGAATTAAATCCTGGTCCTCTGCAAGAGCAGCCAGTGCTCTTAACCATCTCTCCAGCCCTGCTTCTTTGTTTAATGCCTGCCATTTTTGCTGGAAAAACATGGAATCTCAATGTACTTTCATTTGCATTTCTCTGAGGATTAGTTAAGTTGAACACTTTTCATATGTTTATCGGCCATTTTTATTCTCTCTTTTGAGAACTTTCTGTTCATCTATTATTAGCCCATTTATTAGTTGAGTTTTTGGGTTGAGTTCTTTGCATATTCTGGATATCAATCCTCTGTCTTACGAAGATTTTCTTCCATTCTGTAGGCTGTTTCTTCACTTGAATAACTATTTCCTTTGCTCCACAGAAGGCTTTTGATTTCATCAAGTCCCATTTGTTGATTGTTGGCCTTATTTCCTGAGCAATAGTCCTTTTGATAAAGTCCTGGCCTATTCCTATCCATTAAAACATTTTCTCTACTTTTCCCTCTAACAGTTTCAAAGCTTCAGGTCTTCATTAAGGGTTTTGATACATTTGAAAGTGATATTTGGGCAGGGTGAGATGTGCTGGGGAAGTGGAGACAGAAGATCCTGGAGCTCGCTGGCCAGCCAGTCTAGCAGACTTGGTGAGCTCCAGGTTCAGGGTGAGACACTGTCTCAAAAAATAAGGTCGAGGGACTGGAGAGATGGCTCTGTGGTTAAGAGCACTAGCTGTTCTTGCAAAGAACCTGAGTTCAATTCCCAGCACCTACATGGTGGCTGTCTGTAACTCCAGTTCCAGGGGAATCTGATGTCCTCTTCTGACCGCCACAGGCACTGCATGACACAGCTGCGCATACATACATGCAGGCAATACACTCAAACACATAAAAGAAATACAAATATAAAAATGATAGAGATGGAAGAAAACAGTGTCCACACATATGTACACAAACAGGTACACACACAAACACACAGAGAATTATTTATTAACATTTCTGTGAAGAACTGTATTACAATTTTGATTAAGATTTCACTGAATCTATATATTAATTTTGGTAGGATGTCCATTTTTACAATATTAATTCTTTCAATCATGAGCATGAGAGGTCTTTCTTCTAGTGTCTTCCTCAATTTCTTTCTTTGGTGCATTAAAGTTTTCATTATAGATGTCTTTCACTTTTCTTGGTTAAGTTTATTCCAAGGTATTTTATTCTGAGGAGAACTATTGTAAATGGGAGTGTTTCCTTGATTTCTTTCTTGGCATGTCTGTCATCGGCACATAGTAAAGCTACTGATTTTTCCTGTTAATTTTTGTATACTGCTACTTTGCTGAAAATGTTTATTAGCTCTAAGAGTTTTGTATCAGAGTTGTTAGAGTCTCTTATGTATATAATCTCTTGAATAAAACCCTATCATCTGCAAACAAGAATGCTTGGGCTTCTTTTCCTAGCTGGATCCTTTTCATTTCCTTCTTTTGTATTACTGCTTCAATTGAGACTCCAAGCAATATATTAGATGGAGTGGAGAGAGCGGACATGGTCTTTGTCATGTTCTTGGTCTTAGTGGAAATGCTTTGAGGCTTTTTTACCCATTTAGAGTGATATTAGCTATAGGTTTGCCATAAATGCCTTTATTATATTGAGCTATGTTCCCTCCACTCCTAGTCTCTTCAGGCCTTTAATCATAAAGATGTTAGATTTTGTCAAAGGTCTTTTCTGATACATTGAAGTGATGTGACTTCCAACTTTGAGTGCATTTATGTGGTGCATCACATTTGTTATTTGTACACGTTGGACCACCTCTGCATCTCTGGAATGGGCCTACTTGATCTTGGTGAATGATCTTTTTTATGTGTCCCTAAATTCAGTTTGTAAGTATTTTATTGGGAATTTTTTGTGCCTACGTTCATTAAGGAGATTGGTCTATAATTTTCTTTTGTTGTTATGTCTTCATTTGATTTTGGTATCAAGGTAATACTAGCTTCATAAAAAGAGTTTGGAAGTGTTCCTTCCAGTTCTGTTTGATGGAAGGATTTGAGAGAGATTGGTATTGGTTCTGTCTAAAGGTTTTGTAGGATTCCAAAGCAAATTCATCTGGCCCTGGTATTTTTTTGTTAGGAGATTTTTAAATTATTGCTTCTACCTCATTTCTTGATATGAATTTGTTTCAATTATTTATTTCATCTTGGCTTAACTTGATAGAAATCCATTTGTTCTTTTAGATTTTCCAATTTTGTGAAATATTCTTTGGTTTCTACTGGAATGTCTCCCTTCCATCTGTAATTTTATTAATTTGTGTCTTCTCTCTTTTTATTAGTTTGTCTTAGGGTTTGTTGGTCTTGCCTCTATTTTCAAAACCAACTCTCCATGTCATGGCCCTTTCTATTGTTTTCTGTTTCTAGTTCATTAATTTCTGCTCTGATTAGATTATGTTCATATGCTGCTTTTTAGTGTGGGTTATCTGTGTTCTTTCCAAGGCACTAAAGTAGAGTGCTGTTCATTTGACGCCCTCTGAGCCTTTAACTTAGGTATTTACAGCAATTAACTTCCCTCTTGGGGCTGTTTCCATTTTATCTCATAGGTTTTGGTGTTTTAATTTTCATTTGTTCTAGAATTTTAAAAAGTCCTTTTTGTTTTTCAGTGATCCAGGCACTGTTCAAGACCACGGTGCTTGCGTCTCCACCTTCTCTACCTGGCCTTCCTTTCCCTCAAGACTCTTTTCTACTTTCAAGTCACTTTTTGTTTTATTTCAATGTATGAGAGAAAATACACAATATCTGTCTTCACATATTATGATGTCCTCCATTTCCATATATTTTCCTGAAAAATTACATAATTTCTTTCTGAGCTTTAACTCACTGTTTGAATGTATATAAGTATTTTCTTACTATATATATTATCTGTTCATCTTTAATAGGCACCTCAGTCAATTTCACAACTTGGCTATTGTAAATGGTGCTCTAATAAACATGGGTGTTCTGCTATAATTTTTTGACATCCCTTTTTACAAGTATTTGGTATAGCCAAACTAAATTTTTCTGGGGTTCTATAGTACAAAATGTCTTGCTTCTGTGGAATTCACATTGTTTGATGTAGGAATCAGCTTTCCTGGGTTTGCTGCATCTGACTATGTCATATCTTGCTTTCCAAACTTCATGCTTTTTCCTTTCCAATTCACTGTACCTTTCAGATTTGAGTTTTAAAAGAACAAGGCATTTTCTGTCACTACAGAATGTGGAGTTTAGAAAAGCACATACTGTCTTTCACCATCAACCGAAGACTCCACTTGTAAGTCTAATAGAGATAACTGAACCAAATTGTGGAGCAGATTCGAGCAGGGATTTGGCCTACCTAACATCTGTTATGTACTGAAGTGTAAGAGAAGTATAGTAAGATACCACATACAGAAATACGAGATGACAGATGTCTAAGAGAACAAAGACACCTTCATTATGTGCAAACGTATTCACTGTAAGATTTGTGAACAAAGCAACAGTTCTGTAGTAGAGAAAATTAAGGAAGAAATTATATCCTCACCGAAATAATCAGATCCTCTGACCAGTTCAGGTGATGAGAAGCTACTCAGATTCTGTTCAGTACTCTTGTACTCTCTATAGCACTCTGTGACTGAACAGTTCGGGACACAACCGGAGACATCATTCTGCAAACTTAGGTCTGTAGAATACGACAAAATAAAACAAAAGGATGAAGTAAATAGAGAACAGAAACCCCAGTAGTTCACATTTGTAGAAATGTACATGTGGTTGTATACGAAGAATGCAATAACGACTCCACATACAACTAAAAAAGCCTAACAGTATCAACCTTTTTATTTTGAATTTAAAAATATTTCGATGTTGATAAATGCATCATAATCTTCTTTAACTGCGTTTCAAAGTTTCCAGTTTATAGCTCATTCCTCACTCATTTCAGTTTTGATTCTCAGCCCAAAACTTCAAGTTCTACATATAAGCAATTCACTAGTTAATAAGAAAGGATAAATTATTCCATCTTAAAAAAAAAATGAGCTCCTATGCAGGCACAGAGGAAAGGAAATGAACAGACTCACACATACAGGCACAACTGATTTTTGATAAATATGTCAAAGTAATTTAGTGGAAAAAGGACTGCCTTTAAATAAACTGTGCTAGAATAACTGCATATCCACACATAAAAACAAAATGAGAGTCTGGGGTGTGGCTTAGTAGTAGAGCACTTGCCTAACTTGTGTGAAGCCTTGTGTTCAATCCTTAGCACAGCCAAAACAACCCTTTCCCCCAAGAAACAACCCCCCCCAAAATAAAATGAAGGACTTACATTTATATATTTCATACTATAAGAAACTAACTCTACAGGAAGCATGGGTGGTACATGCCTCATAGAGCAGGGCTATAGTCCTGGCTATTCAGGAGGCTGAGATAGGAGAATCTGTCTGGGTTAGAGTGAGTTCAAGGCCAGTCTGGGGAACTTAATGAGACTTTGTCTCAAAATAAAAAGCATAAAAGAGATCTGGGAAAACAATTCCAAAAACAACATTATAAATGTTGGAGCTACATACTGTGTGAGAAGCAGTGCTGGTAAAGAGCCCAGCCATACCTGTTTACCTGGGGCTGAGGTTAAGAAGAAAGGCTAATCCTTAGAGAAACTCAAACTGCCCTGCCAGAACAATAGAAAACTCAGAACTATTACATCATTCCCCTTTCCTTCCAGTGATTACCCTGAGACCGTGTGAATATAAGACAGGAGATGATCTGGATACAAACTCAGGGACACAGTAGACTCACGCAGCGGCTTAAAGGGCACTGGTGGTAAAGTAGCTTAAACTTTGGAAAGAGAGTATCCAACCGCAAAAGTTATCACAAGCACATGCAATACATAACATTTATTGCCTTATAACCCACAGAGTCTTGGACACTGAAATATGCAGGTGGAAAGCAGAGAAATCCAGCCTCCTGAAGATGAATGCTGGCAGGGAAGATGCTGAGCAGGAAGGAACGTGAAGGTCATTCCTGTGAGGAACTCAACTCAGCAAGGAAGACACACTGAAGGTCTACTGTATTCAGCGCATTCTGATTGAATACCAGAAAGACAAGCAGCTGTTTTCCTACAGACAGCTGCAAAAAACAACTCAGGGCTCAGGGGAATCCACATTCCTTCAAGCAAGGAAGAAACACTGGTTTCTTATTTTTACTTTATTTTGATATTCTAACTTTTGTATTTTTAATTTCTGTTCAGTTTCTATCATGCTTGCGTGGGTTTTCTGAGGGTTCTGCTCTTTTCCGGACCTGATCCACTGTGCTCTGTTATTTCTCTTATCTTGAACCCATATGCTTTTCCACTCATTCCTACTTTACTTTTTTCCCCCTCCTCACTTCCTCTTTTTATTTGTCAATATATTAATAAATTTAGCCTTAATAATCTTTAAACTACTTGCTTAGTCTACCAGAACCCTAGGTTTGCTTCCCAGCATTAGCGAGGATGTAAAGCATCCTGCCTTTTACTGGACTTTTCTCTCATTTGTTGTCATTCTTCTGTTACTGTTTGATGCTCCTTTCCTCTCAGTCAATGTTAGTGAGGATCATATGCCAAGATAAGATGATCCACCAAGACCCACACAAAACCAAAGAAACAGTATGGAAAAACAGGACTGAAGGGCTAATCCATTGCATCAGACACACAAATCACAACACAGAAACACATGTACAATTTAACAACGGCTAATACAACACCTTCAACAGCTCACAACTCCTCAATAATTAAAAAGAAAGTTAGTGAAACAGGTGGCATTCAAAAGCCTACTTAAAAAAAAAGGTTCAACAACTTCAAAGAAGATTCAGATGAGCAGATGAATGAAGTACGGAGTCAAGTCAGCCTTACTGAACTGTGTAGTTCACCCTTGTAGCTGGTAAAATCCAGTGCTGGACATACTCAAAGATCTACTGTACAATTATATTTTGTCTTTTCTTTGGAACTTGTCCAACTTTTACTTGGACAAGTTGAATATTTACTTCAATTTGTTGTTCAATTCTATTAAAATGTCCCATTCCTGGTTTCATATTTGTATTTTAAAAAATTGTTCTTGGGGGCCAGGGAGATGGCTCAGTTGGTAAAAGTACTTGACACCAGGTATAAAGACTTGAGTTCAGATCCTCAGAATCCACATAAAAAACTAGGTATGGCAACAGAGGACAATTCCAGAGGGTCAGTTCTCTCTTTCTATCATATGGGCTCCGAGGATTGAACTCAGGCCATCAGGCTTGGTGACAAGCAACCTTATCTGCTGAGCCATCTCACTGGCCCTATCTTTCTACCTTATTTTAGACATAGAAACTCTCATTGAAACTTACTAATTAAACTAGACTAACAGCAAGCCCCTGGGATTCTCCTGTCTCAGCCTCCTCAGGAATTACAGGTGCATGCTGCTGCATTTATGTGGATGCTGAGGATATGAACTCAGGTCCTCCAGCTTGCATGGCAAGTCCTTCACCAACTGAGCCATGTCCCCAAGCCCTGAAATGTAATTTTAAAGAGATACCTCAACATTATGTCAAAAATTAACAAACTCACAGAAATCTCCCTGGAGGCGCTTGCTCAGCTGCACTGAGCGAGTAGCTGTCTGCTCTCTGCTCTCCATCCCTCGAGGGCATGAAAAGGGACTTTGGAGCTTCAGTCCTAGCCAGCTAGGTGACAAGAATACCTCTTTCTCAATCCACAATCCTTTTGAAACTGCTGACTCAATTCATTTACAGAATAAGGGAGAGTAAAACAATTGTACTTAGCAGGACTTTCTTCACAAGCATGAAGCTGGAGTTGTCTCCTTCCCTCCTCAGACAGCAGGCACAGAACAGAAAGGCCTGTAGCTCCTTCTGATGCTCCTCTCCGCACAGCATTCCTTTTGGAATTTCCGCACTTATGCTTCAGGAAATCCATTAAAAACCCCACCAACTGTGTGCAAAGATTTTTTTTTTAGACAGGGTCTCCTGTGACCCCAGCTGGCCTGAAACTCACAGACCTGCTACCTCGGCCTCCCAAGAGCTGGAATTAAAGGCGAGTGCCACCATGCTCAGCTTCTTTTATTTGTTCTCTGGCTGTTCAGATTTTCAGTCTTTTCCTTAGAGTCTTAAGACAATCCAGCCACAGGATGTATAAATCAGGTCAATCATGCCAGCACAACTACAGAACTGGAGAATTCTGGGCAGTGAGGCTTGCGTTATTAAAATACACCCAGCCACCATATGCTTGGAAACAACCCAGGTACCTGACAACTCCAACCCAAAGAGCATAGATAGCCCAAGAAAAATTTTGCAGAGATCATAGTCTGTGAGCTTCTTTGTGTTAATTTCCATTTTATTAAGTCTGTGTGTAGTAGATGTGTGCATATTTTGTGCACATCTCCCTAGTCCCTAATTTTCATTTTTGATAAGGTTCCAGTTATTGTCAAGTCTCTGATAATTACTAGGAAATACCATCCAACTGATTAACTCTCATTAGCCAGGCTTTCTCCGCCCCCGCCCCCGCACTCACTACATTTTCTTCTCCAGAAGAAAATTTAGAAATACCTTTTATAACGTTAGAGCAAGATCAATGGCTCAGGATGGGTGTAATGGTGCATACTTTTACTCCCAAGGCTCAGGAGGCAAAGGCAGGTGGGCCTCTGGGAGTTCAAGACCAGGCTGGTATACATAGTAAAATTCTATGCCAGCCATCCAGGGCTAGTGAGACCCCATCTCAAACAAACAACAACACAAAAGAAAAGTTCTGTGCCCAATACGAGAGGCCAAGTAAATCCCAGTGCATCAAACAGCAAGAAATACTGAAGAATTTATTTTCTGAATGGATTCACATCTATTCAAGTTTTTCTATTCCTTGATATTAGTGCTGCTGTCAAAACAGATGTGGATTTTTGTTTCTGTAAGGTTTACTGTCAAAAGTATCGTATTCCGAAAGACTTAACAGTCTGGTAACTTGTGTAAAGGAGTCACCTACAGGTCAATGCCTTTAAGGTGAAAGACTTCCATTTGTCTTTAAAGAGACCAAGTAAAGTCGTGTCTGAAGAGAACTGGAGCTCACGACTGAGTCCAAAGCTGCAGGTGCCTGGAGAGCACCTGCCTATCTTACTATCAATGTCGATATTCTGGTCTCAGAAGAAAACAAGGACCCTCTCTCATGATGATGCCTATGGACTTTGAAGGCAATTCTATTGTCTTAATTTTGTCCATAATCAAGGATCACCAGGGGACTGTTCATTAGAAAAGCAAAAAACGCTCTCATAAGTGTCCTCTTGAATATGTATGATACGACTGCTGCCATCTTCATCTCCGAGGGAAGATCCTTTCAACTATTTAAAAGCAGGTGTTCTCTTCTTTGAAAGCAATCACTAATTGGTTAACTAAGCCAAATCCAGCAAGCTATGTGGTGAGTCCAACTATCTTCAAAATATGCAAACCCGGTTTCCATGGAACACAGTGCCTGGCTTGCTATTTTTCACAAGAGTTCATGAAGTAAAACTTTGGGTCTTCTCTTACATTCTTCTTCTACCTCAGAATCAAAAGGCATCACTGCATCTCTATGGTACCTCCCCTCTGCCCACCAGGGCCACGGCTAAGTTCCACACTGGCAGATTCACAGACTCCACTCCTTAAGGCAGGACACGGCCCCCTGCTGCAGGGGGAGGATTCTATGCATATCTCAGTGGCACCAGTCTCTCCCTGGGCTCAATCCTTCTGGCCCCTTGTGTCCAGCAATGTGCCCTACTCAGCCTCTCCAGCTCTGGGCGGCAACAGGGTCTGTTACAGTCTTTGCGTATGTTGCTCCCTGTCTGGATTTCTCTTTACCCATCTTTTTGCACAGTTTATGTCCACTCTCCTTCCTACCTCATTTCAATCGCCATTCCCTCATGGAAGCATTCCCTAATGTCTTTGGTACAACTAATTATACTTAGGCTAATCTCTTTGGTAACACTTGTCAAATGATAATTTCACATTTACTGGTGTGTGCTTATAGACTGTGAAGGTGAGATCTAGAACAGAAGAATTCATGCTGAACTTGGGGGAGAGGCAGCTCTCCCACTAAAATAGGGAGTTGAGACCTCAGCCAGGCGTGGTAGCACATAGCTTTAATCCTAGCACTGGGGAGGGAGAGACAGGTGGATCTCTGCGAGATCAAGGCCAGCTTAGTCTACAAAGCAAGTTCCAGGCCAACTGTGGCTACAGGGAGACTCTGTCCTCAAAAATGACCAGAAAACAAACAAACAAAAAACAACAACAACAAAAAAAAGGCAAAATAAGGATGCTTATGTTTGTGGGAAAAATACAAAGCTGGTATCTGATAGACTTACCTGATACTAGTTCACTATCCGACGAACTGTCAATCTCAAAGTCATCAGTCACTGACTCCTATGTGGAATAATAATTAAAGATACAGTACAAATTATGGACAATATTTTCATATCACATTGATTTGATGTGAAAAAACATTGACAATTTTATATGTTAGTTTCCTAGATTTAAAAAATCTGGAACTTGACTATCAAATTTAATGTTAATGTCAAATAAGATACAAATAATTCCCTCAAAATTGTCTGCATGTATGTAAGTGCACCAGTGTTGTGAAGGTAAAGCATTTGCCTAGCAAAGTGCTCTAAGTTCAGTCTCCAGTGTGCCCAAAAACAGAGTAACAGAACACAGTGTCAAAGCCATATTAAATAGACTATTGCAAGACAGGCACGGTGGCACCTGCCTAGAGTCCCAATAGGAAGGCTGAGGCAACAAAATTGTAAGTTTAAGATTAGCTTCTGCTAGACAGTGATTTCTTGCCTCAAAAAGTTACATATTCTAATAAAAGGATATCAGAATGTTCTGTAACATACTGAATTCTCAGTAATGTATCATGACTCTGGCTGCTAGTAGACAAAGTCAAATGGAAAATACGAAAATGGCTCAAAATCCTAAGGTACCAGAAGATGTTACGGTTTGTGATCTGACAGAGAACATTAGCCAGTAGCATGGTTTTCCTTGGTATTTGTAAAGGCAGCGAAAAAAATGAAAGTCATAGCTGTGAATCTACCTAAGAAATTCAAGGAGTTCCTGCCTAAAGACATATATATCAATGTTATTTTTAAAAACCTAGAAACTATGATGCATCTATTGATAGAGAATATTCTTTCTTCCTGAGGTGTATCTTGACCCTTAGTGTATACAAGAAGCATAGGAGAAAAACATACACTCAGTGGAGTGATCTTCTCATGGGGGGTCTCTTTCCCAGGGCTCTTTTCATGCAGGCTTTTTTCTCCTTTAACACTTAACTGACTGCAAACAAATAAAACAATTAGTTTGCTGCATCTGGATTTGACTAAGCCTTTTAAAAATTTTTTTATTTTTGTTTTATGTGTGTTTTGCCTGCATGTGAGTGCACCCATACATACAATGCCCGAGGACAAGAGAGGGCATCAGGTCTCCTGGAACTGGAGTTTGTGATGACTGTGGGTGCTGTGAACTAAACCCTGGTCCTCTGCAAGAACAGCCAGAGTTCTTAACCGCTGAGTCATTCCTCCAGCCCTGGCTATGTCTTTTTACAGCTCAAACC
The DNA here is from genome assembly GCA_035773235.1 of Eospalax fontanierii. Classification (NCBI taxonomy): domain Eukaryota; kingdom Metazoa; phylum Chordata; class Mammalia; order Rodentia; family Spalacidae; genus Eospalax; species Eospalax fontanierii. Next base: position 2,091,320 of record JAJHUQ010000041.1, on the reverse strand, counting down.
TTGAAAGGTTCTCTAAGTGCATCTTGAAGAAGTGAGGGTCATATGTGCATCAAAATCCAAATGATGACCTAGAGGCCTTTCTTGTCTTCCTTTTAGGTAACTTGGCATCCATTAAAAACAACAAAAGATCTACCTGGGCTAGGGATGTAGCCTTTTAGCAGAGAGCTGGCCTAGCATACATGAAGCCCTGGGTCCCACCCTTCAGCACCACATAAGCCCCAGTGCGGTGACAAATGCTTATAATCCTAGCATTTGGGAGGTGGAAGCAGGAAGACCAGAAGTTGAAGGCCATCCTCTATTACATAGCAAATTCGAGGCCAGCTTGGACTACATGAATTCCTTCTCTTTCTCTCTCCCCTCTCCCACTCCCCCTCCTCTCTCTCTTCTCCCTCCCTCCCTCCCTCCCTCCTTCCCTCCCTCCCTCCCTCCCTCCCTCCCTCCCTCCCTCCCTCCCTCCCTCCCTCCCTCCATTTTTAGGTCTTTGTTGTAAGAGCTAAAGCAAAGTATTCCTTTACTCATCAACTGGTTGAACCAGGCTACTTGGGAGAGATTTAGAATTAGAGCTTTCTGAGAAAGCTGTCCCGTGGCTTAGACTGTAAGTAGAGGCTACCCACCTTGGCAGCCCGGAGCGGCGACTTCCCAGTCTGCTCAGTTCTGCTTTCTCTGTAATCTTCTGCAACCCATGCTCTTTTCCTCTGCCCTTCAGGCCTGCGAGGGGCGGTATGTTTCAGAGGCCTTCCTTATGGCCTAGCCACAAGGGAACTGGGTCTCCCCATCCTGGGTCTCACTGTCCCCAGCCCACCCGCCACCCGGCTGTGGCACATGGCCGTGGGCAGCCGGGCCTCCAGCCCCGCCCAGACCTCGCGGAGCCTCGGTCTTCCTGTGGAGCCTCGACACCTGACCACCCGGACCCTGCCTCGGGGCCCCGCACTTCCCACTGGGTCCATGGCTTTGTGAGGAGCCACGTGGCTGGAGAACTCCCAGACCTGACGACCTGAGGTCACCAGGCCGCTTCCCGCCTTGTACAGCCACGAGGCCCGTGAAGGCTTCTGGGAAGATGGAGGACCTCGCCTGCCACACCCTCCCGAATTCAAGACTGAGCCTGGGCTGTCTTTGCTTAGACTACTGAACCGGTGCTGTTTAGCTTTCTCCCACACCTCCAACACCACACCACACACACACACACACACACACACACACACACACACACACCCCGCACACACACCACACATACCACTCCCCCCCCACACACCCCAAACAAACAACTGATTCATGCTGAGTAGTCCTGAAATTCTTCCTGCCTCAAAGCTGTGAATCCTCAGTTTGCCCAAGTCCAGGTGTCACAGAACCTGGAGGGAACGCCACAGGCTGCAGCATGGAGACAAATCCCTCTTTTACCTCCCTGCACTGACTGACTGAACTCAGAGACCTAAAAAGTCATCATGGCTAAAGCCTTGTATGTACTGAGGAGAGCCGCAGGGCTCAGTAGCAGGTGTTGGGCCTCTCTGACTAATCAGGATCGAACGAGAAGAAAAGGAGCACCTTCGGGTCTTAGAAAGGCTTTTCCTTGTTTTAAAGTACTGCCTGCAGGGCTGGAAAGACAGCTCAGCAGTTTAGAGCACTGGCTGCTCTTGCAGAGGACCTGGGTTTGCTTCCCAGAACAACATAGTAGCCAATGACCCTCTGCAGCTCCAGTTCCAGGAGATTTGATGCCTTTTGGCCTCTGTGGGCATTGTATGATACATGTGCACTCACATACACGCAGGCAGTACACTCATACACATAAAATTAGAATAATTTTTTTAAAAACCAGACAACTTTTCAAAGAACAGTAGGCATTCTTGACTGGTTAGATGTAGTTGTGCTTTGTGGCACTGAATTGGCACTTACTGCCTTGGGCATCGTGCCATGGCAATGTGGGTAAATTTAAAATGACCCTTCAGTCAGGGAGCTCACAGTCTTGCTTACTGTGAAGTAATCATATTCCAACACTCTTCTTTAGCCTTATCCATAATACACTGAAGGCAGTGTCTAGCTCATAAGCCAAGTCTCTTGGCTCCCCTCTTGGCTTTTGTGGAAACAAACAACCCACTGTATCTTTAGGGGGTCTGGACACTGGAAGTAACTAGAAGCCCAGTCTAGTTACTTCCTATATAGGTCAGGCAGGCCTCAAACTCACAGCAATCTGCCTGCCTCTGCCACCCAAATGCAGGGACTAAAGGTATGTGTCACCATTCCCAACCCCTTAAAAGTCTTGGTTTTGTTTTTTGTCTCTTTGAGACAAGGACTTGTGTAGCCCAGGCTAGTCTTGACTTGCCATGTAGTCAAAGGGGATTTCAAACCTCTGATGCCTCCTAAGTGCTGGGATTACTGGCACATGCCACCATGCTGTTATACATGGTGCTGAGAATCAAGCCCAGGGCTCTGTGCATGTCAGGCAAGCATTCTATTAACTGAGCTACTGAGTTCATTCCAATCCGTAATGGAGACATGCTCTGAAGTGCCTGTGAGTAACGATTTCCCAGAATGAGGACTAAGGAGATGGCTCAGCGCTTGCCTTCCAGCTTGACAATCTGAGTTGAATACCCAGAACACACAATGGAAGAAAGGAACCTACTTCAAAAAGTTGTCATCTGCCTCCACACACACATCATATGCTGTGGCATTTGCACTGTGCGCGCACACACACACACACACACACACACACACAATAATAAAACAACTTATGGGAATTAATGCAGAATTTCAAAAGTGAAAGAAAAACAACAACAACAACAACAACATTGAACCAATTTCTTTAACCAAAGGGTCCAGAGGCTCTAGTCTGCCTTACATTTCACAGCGGAGGAAACCACATGCTAGGAAAACTGAAGTAAGATTGGTGTCATGGGTGTCTCAGCTGCCCTGGTGTTTGTCTAGCCAGCTGGTCATGCTCTCACCCTTCCTAACCTGGAGAGGACACAGAGAAGGGGAGAGAGTGCTTGCAGCCCTAGAGGGCGAAGGGAGGGGAAGGGACTCCAAAGTATTTATGTCACCAAGAACCAGCCATAAAAGATATAAATACATAAGATATAAATAGCTGGGTGGAGTGGTGCACACTTTAATCTCAGCACTCAGAGGAGGCAGAGGCAGGTAGATCTCTGTGAGATGGAGTCCAGCCTGGTCAAGGTCCAGGCCATCTGGGGCTACAGGGACACCCTGTCTCAAAAACAAACCAGCAAATCTCAAAAATACAAAAATAATCAGAAAACATTAGATCCATAATTACAACCCAAACAACCACGATTGATTATATTTTCTGTTTCTTTTACTTTTTTTCCTAAGTGCCTGTACAAATTTGCTTCCCAGAAGGGAATTTGAGAGTCATCATTTTTGCTTTGGAGTGGCCTGCGAATCATCCCGACTCTTGCAGTTCGTCCTACCCGATGTCCAGTCCCCTGGTGTCGTGAAGGTGCACCCAGCTGTGCATTCAGTTTGTCCATAACCTTCATAAACCTTCAAGCAAAAGAAGAGATGCCACACTGTGGGTCACACTGTCCTAAGAGCTGCTGGCTGCCCTTTTTGACCAGCTTGCCTCCCACGGACCCTCTGCTGTTCCCAGGAGAAGACTTTGGGAGGCAACATATTCTGGGGCAGCCAGCTCAGAGGGAGCCAGACACACCAGGGCTATGTTGTGGATTTTTATCATGGATACTTAGCATACCAGGTTATGTTGTTGGGACAAATGTTTGTAACCAAGTCTCAGTCACTGGGTCTATTTTCATTTAAATAGTATCTATTAAAGGTAAGCATTTCTAAATCTACTATGTGTCTAGTTTTATCTTTGTAAGAAACTCCCCGCCAGACCCTGAAGACTGAGGCATCGAAAGCACAACAATATAAGCAACACCATTATGAAACATGTTGATTTTCCTGGAAACCCATCTGCCACGTCACAACGGGTGCCTCTGCAGGAACTTGATAAATCGAGGGAAAAACCAAGGAATGGCTTTTTAGAGATGATAGAAGCACATGGATGGGTCTTTCTGCTCTCCCTGGTGCTCCTCCTCTACACTGAGAGATGTTGTGAAGACCACAGAGTGCAGGGAGGCAGGAGAGCTATGGTACTGATTCTCTGGTACACCAAGGATGAGTTTATAGTTCATCTGATCCCTTTCCCCTTTGCTTAAAATCTTTCAAGGAATCCTTGAGGATAGATAGAGCTAGGGCTCCCAGAGCATGGCAAGGCCAGCCATTCTGGCTTTCTCTGGCTCTGGGCTTTTCTTACACTAGGAATGAAAGTCTTGCCTATAGGATCTCCCTCTGCAATAGACGGTATAACAGCCTGGCTGCCTATCACACATCCCAAGACCCTCAGGAAGGCCATGTACAATTATACCTGACACCCCAGAGCTGCTCTGAGGAACCCCAGGACTGTTGGTGATGTGGGAGCTGCTCCAGTAACAATCATCCTCACGTGCCCTCCAAGACTTGCCTGTAGGAAGAGAGAAGCTGTCAATGCTTGTGATATCTGAGATGGTCCCTATTTAAGGTCAACAGCCAACAACTGGATGCTGGATGCTGAGGCTCAGAGCAGAAAGGTGGCTACATGCTAAGGAGTTCCCTTCTCTTTCCAAAATAATAAACTTGATCAGTCTGCAACTTAACCCACAATACAACCAACTCTCCCATCATTTTGAAATAAGGGCCATTAGTGTGTATGGCATTCTGTAGTGACATGGTTCTCCCTCCTTAAAATATTTAGCTGCTCCCTCTCTTCCCCATAGTTCATAGGTCTCGAAAACAATTACTTAGGACAATTTCTTCCAACTTCTATTCTAATGGCATTATTTTTTTTCACATATAAATCAATACTATGCTTTATTTACTATGCTCTACAGAGGACAAAGAATACTTAAAACACTTTGCTTCTGTAAGTTGAGCCAAGAAAGTTTAAATATTAATTTTCATGGCCAAACATAGAGTAGCAAGGAAAAAATGAGTAATGCTACTAATTAACTCTAGATTCCTTGGGCAACACAGAACTTGAAGACTGAAGTAGAGCTCCAGAAATGAGCAATTTTGGATTGGCCTGGTTTGGGAGAAGCTGAAGGGACAGAACAACAGAGAAGGATTTCTGGCCATCTGGCAAGAACCTGGTGCTACTGAAAAGCCATGGTGGCCAGGGCTACAGGGAGGGGCAAGAGGAGTGCCAGGCCTTCAGGTTCCAGGAGCATCTTAGTGGAGCAAAGACTTGACCACCCAAGCGAGGCGAAGGTACTCCGATCCAGTGGCGGACAAAGGACCTACTATCTAAGGGTCTTTCTTTAAAAAAAAAAAAATGTTATTAATTCTTTGAGAACTTCATTCATACATACAGTGTATTTAGGTCATATCCACCCCTGGCTCCTTCTCCTCACCCCTCCTCCTCCTAACTCTTGTGGATCCACCCCTCCCAACTTCCTGTCCTCATTTTTTTTTTTTTTTTTAATTTTAACACCTCACTGAGTCCAAAGCCCATATATTGCCTGTGTGTGAGGCTACCCACTAAGCACAGTTGACCTCCCAGGGACTACTAGGGGACCCTTCTTACTACATGCTTTTGGTAAATATAACACGTATTCAAAATTTAAGAAAAAAATGATGGCTCTAAAATTCTGGTAGTAGATGAAGCTTTGATTTCAATGAGCAGAGGGTTCATTTTTCACAATAGTACAGAATACTGGGATGATCTTCTCTTTTGTGTCCCATGAGGTCACTTACTGGACATAGGTGCCAACATGTTCATTTCTTTACCTGGATCTTATTGAAGAAGAGTTCATCCCAGATGCTATCATTCCTGATTATTCCACTGCGGACCTCAGCCTGTTTGCGCCTTGCAGCAAACTCTAGGAGCCAGCGCTTTAGTGACGTGTCTGCCTGGTGGAAGATCTGAGAAACACAAGTTGGAGACAGCTGTCAGGGCCTGACTATCTTACCTCTAGACATGGCCTCCTGGAAGAGGCTCAGCCAGACTTGCCAGTGGAGGAGCCATGCTCCAATGTAACCCTGTAAGAGGTCACTGAGTGTGTAACATCAAGCATCAAGCTGAAGGTTAACATTGTGAAGGGACAGGTACATTTTGGAGTGGAAGGAAGGGAGAACGGAGGGAGGGAAGAAGAACAGAAGGAAAGGAAAAGAAGGGAAGGGAGGGAAGGGGAGAGAAGGGGAAGGGAGCGAAGGGGAAGGAAACTCTCCAGACCCATGTCAGAGGTGTGGAAAGCCTGCCTGGGACTCCAGATTCTGCCCACCAGACGATATGAAGTCCCCCAGGCTGTGGGACTCACTTTGTCATACATTCGGTTCAGCAGCCGGGGCACCACGGGGAAGATGGCAGGACGCAGAGCGTTCATGTCATCTGAGAGGAGGCGGATGTCTCCTTGGAAGAAGCCCACATGGCCTCCGTGGCAGTAGACCACGGACTGAAGGGAGAGGACAGGAAGGCAGGAGTTACTGAAGGTGGTCACTTCCAGCTGCAGGCCACAGCTATCCATAGTTCTGCATTCTATGGAGAACATCCAGGATCCCCAACCCAGCTCTGGCGGCTGCCACAGACACTGATGACTGTTACCTGAGTGACCGACCCCAAGCCCCACCCAAAACTTTTACACTAAATCCCCGCCAGGCACAGGGAGATGCATGAGACCACGTACAGGGATGCTGAAGTGGCCATTCTCACTGGTGCTCACCCGTCACACCCACTCTCAACCCTGGACATGAGCTTCCTGGGAACCTGGGTCTGTGAGACACCATACTCTATTCATGAGTCTGCTCCAGGTCCTAGAAGGCTATGGATTTCCCAGACATCTCTGCAACTGTGGAACAACAGGCTGTCTCCTCAGGTACTAAAGCTGCTGGGAATCCAGGAGACCCTGCTGGCTCCTATGGGGCCAGATGTACATGAGGCACTAATATGCATTTCTTTCTTTAACACCCATGACAACCCTTTAAGAAAGGTAGTATTTCTAACACCACCATTTGCAGAGAGGTAAAAGTGACTTGCCCAGTGGCAACAACAGGTGGCATTCTAATTCAGGTCTGGAAAGCTGGAAAGCAAGTCCGATGATACCAGTTCTCCCCCAAAGGAAAATGGAAACAAACTTAACAGATACAGTGCATTCACAGACTGGTCCTTTGAGTGACACACGCATGGAGAGTTCTTTGGCTCCATGTCATGTACAGATTCTTTGTTTCACTCTTACTATACTCCCACAAGACCTGGCTTGGGGCCAGTCTTACATCAGTCCCTGTCTCCACTCCAGGAGCCATGACAATTTGATGCCCAGCTCCACTGCTTTATTCTCTCTTGTAGCTGTATATGAATGTTGGGAGTTATGGGACAGAGGTGTGCTCGTTTGTCAAGCACTACACAAAGCCTGGGTGGCAAAGCAAATATGCATGCTCTCAGAACAGCTGAGGTATGTCTGTGAGCAAGACACGCAGGTCTGGGGTGTTCCCTGAAACAATGCTCCTCAGAAGCTAGGTCGGGCCGCCAGTCCTTGGATCCCTCTGGCCCTTTGTGCTACCCTCTAAGGCTAGAGTATTTTGGTCCTGCTTCATACCACCAGTGACAAGTGACAGCCTCCCAGAATTGTAGGTGTTAGGCACAGATGGTGCCTCCCTGATGCCAGGGCCTTACCTGCACCATTCGCTCAAACATGTGTGCTAAAGGCAAATAGGAAAAGTGCACATCCGCACAAGTGGGAGCCCACTGACTCTGCAAGAAAACACAAGGAGCCCAGGCAAGTCCCAGTCAGACAGGCAGGCGTCTTACCTGCATCACTCTCTCAAACATGTGAGCCAGAGGCAGGAAGGAGATGAGCACATCGTCTTGTCTCGGAAAGATCACTTTCTGCAGGTGACGGGCATGGGAGACAGAAAGGAAAGAAACACTGACAGGAAGACAACAAGAGAGTCATAAAACAATAAAGAGAAAAATGGTCCTGGTGGGGAGATGGAGGAGGGGGTGGACAGGAAATGGAGGAGGGGAAGGGGGTGAGGACAGAGAGAGGTGAGAGGAGAGAAGAGAAAATGATGAGAAAGAGGAGGTCGGGAGGAAGGAGTGGAAGAGAGAGGGGGGGGAGGGAGAGGGAGAGGCAGCACAGGAAGCGGAGTGTTAGGTCACAGTGCCAGTGGGTGTAGGTTATCTGCAGAAGCAAAGAGCCACATGAAGCACACATAAACCAGCAGAGCCAGGCTCCGCAGGGAAGTCTCCTCTCAGGACAGCCTGCACCTCACTCACAGTCCCTTGCTGCCAGCCTGGCTCTCTCCCGACCCCACCCTTCCTGTAGTGTCTGTCCCAGTTACCCTGGGCCACCTGAGCAGAGCTTCAGAGGGTCTTGGCGTGTTGGCACTTTGTAGGCCTCCTTCCAAAGAAAAGGGCCCCAGATCTAGGTCTATGCCAACTGTAGCTGGGTTATGAGCCTGTGACAGAGGAGGGAGACTGGGCCAAGCCACAAACAGGTGGCTAAGACACTGCCTCCCAAGTCACAGCTGGTAATCAGGGCCTTAAAGAGAAACACACAGGAAGGACATCAACTCACATGTCCCAGATGGGACTTATCCCAGGAACAGAGGCTGTTCTGGACAGAAAAGGGTGGAGACTTCCTTCATGCAACCTGTCTGCACTCCGACTTGTCACAGAGCTCTTCAATCTCTTCCTTGTCTTTTGGACCTTATCAACTTGGATAAGCTCTGGAATGCTGGATCCTGCTTCCTAACTGTCTCCCACAGTTTTCTACCAAAGCAGCTGAGTGTTTGGGGTATGTGCTCCACAGCATCACATGGCATGCATGTGGAGGGACACTGCCTCCATGGCTCCCTTTCTCCTGGGAGAAGCTGCAGGACATAGTCACCTCTCCTGAGACAGGTCCCCTTTCGTAGCCGGTTATCAACACTAACATGCTTTTTGTCAGACCAAGATCTCAAGGATTTTAGACTTTACATTTACCTTTAAGTACAGTCTTATAAATTAGCAGCTGCCGCTATTTCTGACCCTAGTAGTCCTTAAACACAAAATGACTGCATTAAACCCTGACCTGCTTGAAAAACAAGTTATCAAAGCTTACTTAAACTAAATAAAAGCACATACAAAAGAACACAGGGAATTCATTTTTTAACTTAAAAATGAAAAGCAGATTTATCATGTTTGTAACCTCTTGGGCTGTTAGTGCTTTCAGAAATCAATTGAATGTTTGTTTGGTATTGGCCATTTCAATGTCGATGTTAACAGCTGGTGTGAAGGCTCATTCTTATAATCCCAATATGTGAGAGGCCAAGGCAGGAGGACTGAGTGTTGGAAGCAGCCTGAGCTATAAAGTGAGACATTATTTAAAAAAAAAAAGAGGGTCCAAACCAAAAGACAGTCTTGGGGTTAAAAGTGGCTTGAAAAGTGGGGTTGCTCTATTGAGAATTAAAACTCCTGCCTGTGAGTGGTGGTCCAAATTACATGAAAAATAAAACAAAAATTAAAACCCTAAAATAACAAAACGAAACAGGCAAGCGTGTTGTGTCCAACCTGTGGCCAGAGGCTGCATGTGGCCCAGGACAGCGAGGAATACAGCCCAACATATTTGTAGATGATAGCATATTGCAATGTAGAAAGGTTGGCCACCCCTATTAAAAAGGCTTGAGTTTTGTCCTCAAGATACATCTGCATAGAAAGTTGGCTTTATTCACCTCTGTCACTTTCAGAAAGCCTGAGAAATCAGCGACCACGTTCCCATGGGTGAGCATCGCACCTTTGGGGTTCCCTAAAAACAGAAGGCAAGAAGGGGTATTAGTTAAAAGTCCAAGATGACTCCCTGTGAACAGTCCCGAAGCCAACAGTGCCAGGCTCCAGGCTGTGCATCCAAGCCTTTGGCCTCCATCACCTTCAGAGGTCCAGGCAGGTGAATGCTGTCTTAGGTCCCTCCATCCCGTAGACCCTCAGCACCCACTGGGAAGCTCCCAGCAGTCAGGGACTAGAAGGTTCATGACCTGGGCTGCCCAGGCAGGGTGCCTCAAGGCCTGAAGGCCTCTACTGATCTTTGCCTCTCTTGGGGAGCACAGGCTTGGGCCTCTGTCTCCTCACATTTATCTAGTACTGTATGTTGCTCTCTCAACTTGAGCAGGGCTGCCTCTGCTGACAGAAGACGTCCTTGCTTGCTTTAGGTATCTGGAAAAGTTCCAGGCTCAGACCAGGCAGAAAGTCCACAGGGCTGGGGTGGCCCCTCCTGTCTGCTCCTCCACCGAGAGGTGACCTGTGCCACCTGTGTTTTGACATCTCATGAGGCCTGGTCTGCAGGGTCTGCTGTCAGGACTGCTAGGATTATGACTTAGAATACAGAGACAGGTGGGGTTGCAGGCACAGCAAGTTGGAGGCAAGCGTGGTCACCCTTTCACATCAGGGTGGACACAACTCTGAGGTTGCTACTGGATGGACTTGCCAGGGCTCAAATCCTAGCTCTGCTACACACGGTCAGCACATAAGCAGGGCATTTCACCTGTCTCAGTGTCCTTGTCTAGAACAAGAGACCTCATAGGGATGCGGTAAGATTCCAGAGAGGTAACCCATGTACAGAAGGTGTCAAATTGCCACAGCAGAGATACAATAGTGGAAAAACACTGAAAATGGGAGGTCAGACCATGTGCTGAACTAAACCAAAAGGAGGTGGTAAAAGGGCCAAGTGAGCACTGCAACAAATACCACAAGACTGCTCACTTCAAAATGGCTAATTTGAGGCTCAGCACGGTACTGCATGCCTTTAATCCCAGCACTCAGGAGGCAGAGGCAGGTAGGTCTCTGAGATTGAGGCCAGCCTGGTCTCCATAGCAAGTTCCAGGCCAGCTGGGGCTAGAAGGACACCCCCCCCCACACACACACATAGGTTATATGGCTCAGTGGATAAAGGCTTTGCTGCAAGCCTGACTTGAGTTCAACCCCTGGGACCCACATAGTTCTCATAGGTTGTTCTCCAACCTCTACATGTGTATCATGGCATAGACACACCATCCCTCCTCAAGTAAAGAAATGTTTAATGGTTAATTTAAACTAGACATGGTAGCCTACACCTGTAATTTCAGTACTCTGAAGCTTGAGGCAGGAGAACTTCGGTGAGTCCATGTCAGCCTGTACTATAGACCAAAGGGAAAAATGTTAGTTTTACATGTTATGTAAATTTTTCCTCAATAAGACAGAGGGAAAGACAGGCAGTGTCTGCAAGGAAGATTTCTTTGAAGAGAGCTATGTCAGGTCCTGTAGCTCATGAGATGGTGGCGAAGGAAGAGTCTTCCCTCCCAATCCTACCCTGAACCCAAGCTCACTCAGACCTTCAAAGGATCACTTGAAAAGCCAAAATGTGCTGCCTGCAGCTGCAGAACCCAGCAAGGAAGGTATGATTCTAAACAAGTAATGGATTCCAGCCACACAACAGGTGTTGGTCTGAGGGGCTGGAAGAGGCCGCTGTGTGTTAGATGATGCTTGTTCACCAGGCCAGTTTGTTGGGAAAAAGGGATCCTCACTCAGGCTTTACTATTACCTTGACAAGATTTAGAATCACGTAGGACACAAACCTTTGGGTATGTCTATGAGGCTGTTTTCAGGGAAGTTTGAGTGAGGGGGGAAGACCCACTCTGAATATAAGCTGGGCCATCCCTTGGGCTGGGGTCCCAGCTAAATAAAAAGGAGAATGTGAGCTAAGCACCAGCATTTGTTTCTCTCTGTTTCCTGACTGCAGGTGCAGTGTGACCAGCTGCCACGTGCTCCTGCCACAGTGGCATCCCTCCATGAAAGGCTGTATCTCTTCTTAAACTGTGAGCCTTCAGCTGTCAGAATCTTGTCCCAGTGGTGAGAAAAGGAACTGATGCCCTCACATCCCCAGCGAACAGGAGGGAGTTAAAGTGCAGGCAGAGCTGGGAGCTGTGGTGGGGGAAGGGACAAGTTGCCTCAGGAAAGGCCCAGTCTACAGTAAAGCTCAGAAAATTAGTCAACAAATAAAATGTAAGTTTTAGATATATGCTCTAAACCATCTCCCGGCTCCTAAAACCCACTGTTCTGAATCCGCATGCCAAATCTTGTGGGAGGGCAGAGCCCCCTCCACTAACAAGTGGCGGGGAGAGGCAACAGAAGAGGAGCAAGGGGGACCATGACCTTTGCCAAGCCCAGAGTCGGCCCTCCCTGGGGAGGGGGAGGTCTTGGTGAAGCCTACCAATTCCTAGTTGGACTGGCACTTGTACTTCTGAATTCATCCTCTGGGACTTGCGATGGCCACGGAACATTTGATTACCTGAGAATGACCAGGGCGGTGTGAGTGCCTGAGCTTTGATTCAGGGGTAGAGAGGGACCTCCCTCCCCAAGCAAGTAGAGAGAGCAAGGGAGACAAAAATAAAGTCGTTCTCATAATTACATCCCACGAGTTTGTAATCCCAGCACTCGACTGGGGGTGGGGGGGGGCTGGTGGAGGGGGAGGCAAGAGGACGGTTGTGTGGAGCCAGCCTGATCTGCACAGGGAGTTCCATAACCATATATATCCAGGTCAACCAGTGATATACAGCAAGACCCATATCTCAAAAACAAACAGTAACAACAAAGAATTAAAGGTATTTTAAATAAGATAAAAAGAAAACACTTATTTCTATAAAATATTTTATAAAAATTTTACAGAAGAATTCTATAGTGAAAAATGAGGAATATAAATTATTAGTATAAAATGCTTTCGATTTTTAATTATTAGTATGTATATGTATGATATGTGTGAGTGCTGGCATGTGCACGAGCCATAGCATGCAAGTGGAAGTCAGAAAACTTTCAGGACTGAATTCTCTTCCACCCCTGTGGGGTTCCAGGGACAGAACTCAGATCATCAGGCTTGTGTGGTAAGAGCTTTTACCCACTAAGCCATCTTGCCAACCCCAAAATGCTTATTTATAAAACTTAAGTTGTTCAAATAAGATGTAAAACTGAACCCAAAATGTTTACTTATCCCTGCTCAATTCCAAGGCCACAAATGAATGTAATTTAAGGTTTCAAGAAGACAAGAGTTAGAAACCTGAAAAACAGGGCTGGAAGGAAAAATCAGAACCAAAGATCTCCTAAGAGTCTAGAAGACAAAAGGCATGGAGGAACAGTAACAGAAGCAGCAGAGATAAGGAAGCTAGCAGTCTTACAGAGGTAGCAATGGATGCAGAACATTCCCTGTATGGCGCGAAGGGCTTCAGGCTCAGGACTCACGAACGCACACTAAGATAGGAGCCAACATACAGATCTGACAAGTAGGGCATTAAATGAAGATCTGAAAGTAGGTGGAGACCGCAGAATGACACTGCTAGGGAGCAAATAAAGCAAACAAACCCCAGAGTAGCTGCTTCTACAGCCCTTCTTGACACTTGACTCGTGCATAGAGTATCAACAGTGTGTCTTGTAGTATGAGTATTCTTATCCCGAGGAGAAACTTTAATTAGGAAAAAAAAAATATAAGTATGCTCCTTCAGGAAGAAATAATAATGAAAACTTGAGAACAACCCTATGAAATGAAGGTCTCCTCCAGTCAGAGCCTTCATTCTGAACTTAGAACCTATTTGTATTCATTTCAACTACCAACAGGAAACCAAACAATATGGATATTTAAAGAAAGCCTCTAAAGAGGAAGATGAAGGCACAGAAAACACATACACATACTGTCACAAACAAAATAACTCTAGAGGAAACAGAACTAACAGATTCAACAGAAGATGACTTTTAAGTAACTCAAATGAAGTTGGGCAGGGTGGCGCATGCCTTTAATCGCAGCACTCAAGAGGCAGAAGCAGGCAGAGCTCTGTGAGTTCAAGGCCAGCCTGGTTTACAAAGTGGAGCTACACGGAGACTCTGTCTCAAAAAGACTCAAACAAACAAAAAACTCAAATGAACACTCTGGAAGAATGAGAGGATATATTTTAAACAAGAAAAAAGATGATCTGAAAATAAGCATAAAATACCAAATAAAAAAACATCAGAGCTAAAAGTCAAGACAGTCCTATAATATACTGAAATAATAAAGATAAAAGATGTATGTGTAAATTCATCTATTATGACAGAAATAAACATGATCTAAAATGGATATATCCAGAACTAGCATTTAGAAGAAAATAAAAGAACTAAGGGTTAAAAGACAATGTTGCCAGCACATGCACACAATGGAGTACTATTCAGCCACAAAGAGATCGAATGCTATCATTTACAGCGTGGATATAGATCATTATGTTTAAGTGAGATAAGTCAAAAGGACAAGAACCATATGATCTGACTCACATGTAGAATCTAAAAGTACTGAGCTTATGGCAGGTCAGAGTAGAAGAGTGCTCACCTGAGGCAGGGGTCAGTAGGAGGAAGCAATGGTGAAGGCTGAGCAGCAGCACTGAGTCACCTTTGCAGTGGATGGGCTAATCAATGGGAATATCTACACATGGTAAGTATTTTAAATAAAAAATTTTAAATCTTTTATTTATAATTAAAATTTTTTATGTGTATGAATGTATTGCCTGCACGTATGTAAGTTCACCTGTGTCATCTAATGCCTGTGGTCAGAAGAGGAAGTTGGATCCCCAACTAGAGATAAAGATAGTTGTGAGCCATCATGTAGGTGCCAGAAACTGGACTCAGGACCTCTGCAATATTAGCCAGTGCTCTTAACTGCTGAGCCATCTCTCCAGCTCATGAAGAAATTTTTTTTTGAGATGGGATCTTACATATGTGTAAGACTGACTTCAACATCTTGGATTCAGATTCTCCTGCCTCAGTCTCCCAAGTAGCTGGGGCTATACACATGCATCACTGTAACTATGACTCTGCTCCCTCTCTTCCTCTCACTCTCCCTCCCAGGTGGGTTGTTTTGTATTGTATAAGAAAGCAGGCTGATCACGGGCCCAGGGAGCAAGCCAGTCAGCAGCACGCCTCCATGGCCTGTGCTTCAGCTCTCACCTCCTGGTTCCTGCCCAGAGTTCCTACCTTGGGCTCCCTCAGTGATGAACTGAGACCTGGGAGATATAGGCCAAATAAACCCTTTCCTCCCCAAGTTGGTATTGGTCAGACTGTTTTGTGACAGCAATTGAAGGCAAATTAGAACACTATAATTTGTCTTTTGATTTTACAGGGGCTTGAAGTTATGCTCTGAGTCTCAGAAGAGACTTTGAACTGTGGACTTTTGAATAGTACTGAAACTCGTAAAACTACAGAGTCTTTTAAGGTTGAACTAAAATGCATTTTGTATTTTATATGGTCATGAGCCTATGGGGGCCAGAGACTGGAATGTGGTGGTTTGAATGACAATGTCCTCCATAGGCTCCAAGTATTGGGCATTTTTGTCCCCAGTTGGTGGGAGGGTTTTGGGAAGTTTTAGGTGTGGCCATGCTGTAGGAAGCATGTCACTGGGTGTGAACTTAGAGTGTTCTTAAGCCTTGAAAGATCTCTAGTAACTCTCTGCTTCCTCTGCCTGCTTGAAGATGTGAGCACTTAGCTGCTGTGTCTACTCCAACAACCTCTGCTGTCATGCCTCCCTGCCATGATGGACTCTAATCTAATTCCCCTGGAACCATGAGCTGAATAAACTCTTCCATCTACACGCTACTTTGGTCAGTGTTTCTATCACAGCAACAGAAAGTGACTGAGACAGCTTCATTTATTTTTTTATGTGCCTATCCTTTGGCTTTTAGAGAAAAATAACTATCAATAAATGAATACACTGATCACTTAAATTTTCCACAAATGTCTTCAGCACACTACCTTGCACTGTAATCTATGTCCAGAATCAGATCACTAATAATTACATATACATACATATATATGTGTGTATCACATATAGAATAATCTACTGAGGCCTCGTAAAACCAATCTGGCAAAACATCATCTCTAACCTAGTTTTTGCATATACAAATTATTTCCTTCAAGATAAACTATAAAGCCAACTTGAAATTAATCAATGTGTTTTCTATATATATTCCCTAACTACTGAAATTACCATAAACAAAAGCAAAATTCAGTAAACTTACTTTAAATGTTTTTTTATCTTAAAAAGCATGATAAATACAAATGATGATCAGATAGTTTTATCTTCAATAAGTGAGTCTAATAGATGATTACACCAAATTTCTTCAATTTAAATCCACCAAGACCCTGGTTACTTCCATTTATTATCCCTGCCCCATTAAGAAACAATTGTCAATAAAAATATAGCCAGATTTTCCTAAAAGAGAGGAGGAACACCCCTGGTAATAAGAAATCTCAAATAGTAGATATATACATTTCTAAATTTAATTATGACTTTTTGAAGAAAGAATTTCACTATGTAGCCCTGTCTGGCCTGGAACTCACAGAAATCTGATTGCCTGGGCCTCTGCCTCCAGACTGATGAGATGAAAGTTGCGCAACCCTAGGTTTATTATGCCCAAGAATATGGATGCCTTAATTGGACTTACCAGTAGGAGTCTCATTGGAAATGAACCCCATACTCAGGAGTCTGAACAGATGATACTTTCTGTCACAAGGGGCGCTCTGCTCATAGCTGCTTCTCCAACAGTCCACTGTTAAAAACTATGCCCTACTGACTCCCAGATGTGGTTTGAAGGCCATCAGCCTTACTGAATTACACTCTCATATGATTATGAAACAAATTTAAAGAACTAAAATTCCTACACTTAGGAGGATGAGGCAGGACGATGAGTTCAAAGCTAATGTAGGCTACACAGTAAGTCCCTATCTCAAAAACAAATAAGGAAAAAAAAAAAAGCCAACAAACCAAAAAAATTAAATAACTAAATTTCATTAGAATAAATTAAAAACTAATTTCCTGTGTATATTATAAAACAACTCTGTATTATGGAAAAGTAGGAATATGTACCTGAATTCATTTAGGGCATCAACTATTCGACTGTACGCCAAACTTCTCCGACTGGTATCAGCTGATCTCCAGCTCAATTTCATAGCCTTGAAAATAATCATTACATACTTAATTCTTATACCAATTATGGTCACAACATGAAAAGAAAGAATTTCAATGCACTTTATTTACAATGGCTTTCTTTCCTGTACCTTTGATCATTCACCACTGTAACAAAATTTTAAAAATTTCAACTATTAAAAAAAAATCTGTGGTAAAAAATTACAAACTTCATACAAAGAAATTAATGTTGACAATCTGTAGGCTATTAAAACAGCAACAACTATGTTTTTGGAGGGGTTGGGTTGAGAAAAGGTCTCATTCTGCAACCCAGGCAATCTTGGAACTCACTATGTAGCCCAGGGTGGACTCAAACATATGGTCATCCTCTTGCCTCAGCTGCCTGACTGCTGAAATTACCAGAATGTGCCACCAAGCCCAGCTATGAAGTACTGTCTTGCAGGGCACAGCACAACCTCATCCGTAGGGTCATAGCATTCTGAACTGCCTGGAGCTTAACAGTTCCAGTGAACACTGCATAAGATCATCAGGTATCTGCTATTCCTTTTCTCTGTCTCCTTCAGGACTGGGGGATCATACCCAGGCCTTCTGCTCACTAGTAAGCTCTGCCACTGAAACCTGGCCAGGTATATGCTTTTCTTCAAAGCATATTCAGTCAAAGCTCAAACGTCTTGGTCTAGGTAGACAGAAAATGGATCAGGATTTGGATAATGGAGAGCCAAACAGAAAAAGAAATATTTAACTTTTTTCCAAGAGGTTTTAATTCTGCGTTTTAAAATGTAATTTCAAATGGGTTATATTTAAACCTACTTCTCTTTTTCCTGTCCCCCCATCCTCCCCGTCGGGGATGGACTCACCCTCCCCAGTCCCTTCCCTCCAATGTTACATTTCTCCAAGATGAGGAGAGAAATCAAAATATACAGGATGAAAGTGAAACTTATTGTTTTTTCAAAGCATTAAGAGATTTGCTATTGATAAAATGTTATTTTGATAGATTTTAGTGTTCTTTAATCTTGCTAATGGCGTTTTAAAATTATACCACAGAACTCAAAAAGAAGTACAGACTTCAAAATAACTACATGCCCAGAAACAAAATCAACAGCTTTTATTAAATAAACTTTAAAAAGTGATTAGTTTGGAAGCTGGAGAGATGACTCAGTAGTTAAAAGCACTGGCTGCTAGCCAAGCACGATGGAGTGCACCTCTAATCCCAGTACTCGGGTGGCAGAGGCAGAGATCTGTTCCAGGCCAGCTGGGGCTACAGGGTGACCTTGTCTCAAAAACCAAGAAAAGAGCACTGGCTGCTCTTCCTGAGTACCCAGGTTCCATTCCCAGCACCCATATGTCAGCTAACAACCATATGCAATTCCAGTTCTGGGGGATGCAATGCCCTCTTCAGTCCTCTGTGGGCATTGTATGACAGAGGCACACTTAACAGATGCAGGCAAAACATTCATACATTTAAAATAAAAAGAAGTAAAGTGCATAGTTGGGTCAAAAATCAAACCAAAAAAGTGAGTAGTTTGCAAGCTAGTCCTAAAAGAAATGGTTATTAAATTCTATCAATTATTATAAACCTTAAAACAATTAGTCATATTCATTTATGCACAGTATCCACTCAGTTTCAATGTAAACACAAACAAATAAATATTCAGATAAATATTAACAATGAACATTTTAGATTATAGAATAGTCAAGGGACAAAAACATGAAAATACTTTAAAAGTAATCTTTAATAATTTCTTTTACCATCTATCAAATTTTATACAGAATTCATAGGGCTGAAGAGATGGCTCAGAAGTTAAGAGCACTGGCTGCTCTTGCAGAAGATCTGGGTTCAAATCCCAACACCCACATGGCTGCTAACAACCATTTGTAACGCCAACTCAAGGGGACCCAATACACTTTTCTGACCTCTGTGGGCACGGTATGAAACACATTCAGGCATAACAGTCATACACGTAAAATAAAAATAAACAAAAATGAAAAACAAAGCTTAAAATACTTCTCCAAGTGGGTGGTGCTTATTTTGTATCCCCAGTACTTGAGAAGTGGATGCAGGATTATGAGGTTCAGGCCAGCCTGGACTACAAAGTAAGACCCTACCTCAACAAAACAAGAACAAAAACAAGCTAACAAACCAAAATGCACCCCCACATCACTGCAAAAATGAAAAAAATTCTCCCAGTAACTAAAAATATTTCAGGCACAAAACCTGTAAGTGATGACTCTGGTAACAATCTACAGAAAGGACAGCAGCCAACTTAAAAAATGTGACCTATGTTTAGTTGGAGAGACTTACACAGCATTTACTCATTTGTCCAGGAAAATGGTGTACTTCATGTGAAAAAAAATCTATGTCACTATAGAGACAGAAAATCTTTAGTTACCACTGAGATCCTAGGGTCATCTTCATTCTAAACCACTCTGTTTTCCTTGCTCCCTTTTCTAATCTCACTCAAAAATACTGCCAAATTAGTCTTCCTAAGGCAAACTCTAAAATTTGCCTTAAAAACATAGTCAAAACTCTTTGTGTGGGCACTCTGGGTCCTCATGATTGGTCACACCACTCACTTCTCAGGATTCTTTCCCTTCTGAACACTGTGACAGGGATTAGGACTGAGGGCCAAAGCTGCTAAATAGCTACTATGACTTCTGGGAATCTTCCCGAAAAAATAATCCGGAAAATTTGTCAGTACACTTACATGAGAAAGCATTAACTGGGAAAAGTACAAATGATCTAAAAAGAAAACTTATTTTAGTCGAAAAGTCTACTAAGTACATTTAAAAAAAATTTAAATAAGAATCACTTATATGTAGCATACATTTTCACACAGATGCTAAAATGAAACTTTTAATGGTTATATAATTTTTAAAATATGGATAAGGAATAATCCCTAACCAATGAAAATACACTATACATATAAAAGACCCTGAATAAGATTTTCAGCACACTGCTAAAGGTTCCCCTCGGACAGCAAAGACATCAATTTTCTTGCTTCTCCTATATCTAATTTTCTAAGGATTATGTTTTAAAAATTCCTTAAGTGCTTTAAGATCCATCTCAGATGAAAACTTTTCGAATCAGGCAACCATCTGCTCTTCTTCTGCACCTGTTTTTTTTTTTTTTAAATATTTATTATTTTTATTTTGTGTCAATCAGTATATAGCTTGTATGTAGATAGGTGCACCCGTGTCACACAATGTTCCCGGACTGCCAGATTCCCCTTGAGCTGGGGTTACAGACAGTTGTTAGCCACCATATGGGTACTGGGAATTGAAACTGGGTCCTCTGTAAGAACAGACAGTGTTTTTAATCATTGAGCCATCTCTCCAGCCCCTTGTTTTGTTTTTTTTGAGACAGGATCTCACTATGTAGTCCAGGCCATGGTGGGATTAAGGACATGCATCACCACAAACAGCCCTACTCTTTTTTTTTTAGTTTATGTGTATGTTGTCTGTGTGCCTGTGTGTGTTCATGTGCATCACGTATGTGTAGGAGTCTCTGGAAGTCACAAAGAGGATGTCAATTCCCCCCAGAACTGGCATTAGAGGTGGTTCTAAGCTGCCACATGGGTGCTAGGAAACAAGCATGGATCCTCTGAGGCCAGAGCATCAATGCTTTTAACCACTGAACCATCTCATTCATTTGTCCTTTGTAGTTATATTTAGGTTTTAAGCTGTAGTTTATAATTTTCTAAGTTTAAACATTTGTTTTATATACTATCAGCAATATTTAACACAAATACTTTCTCCTCTTAAAACATTTTCTTCTACTGGCTCCCCTTAAAAACCAAATCCTCCCTCTTGACTGAGTGGCCAATCCTCTTTCATCTCTCCTGCTTCCTTTTGCTCTCAAACCCACTGTGGAAACTGACAATTCAAGCCTAGGATTTCTCTCCTCTTCCCTATCTGATAAATCAGTCCATGCTTTAAAATATCTTTACACTGATGACTTCTTTAGAATCATAACAAAACACAGGAAGGCATATAAAGAATGTTTTATTTTTCTTTACAACATTTAACAGAATCTAAAAATATATTAATTTTATTTGCTATTTCATGACTTTGGGAGTGTATATAACACATGCACACCTCTTTCTTCAGATCCAACTGTTGTTCCACTATACTAACTATATTACAGGCTCTTACAAATTTAGTTTCTGAATGAGCGAACAACCTTGGATTTTTTAACAGTATGCTCCTTTAAAAAACACTGAGCCAATTTGCATCTTTTGGAGCATTTTACAGAGCAACTACAAAATAGCTGTTAATTTTTCTGCCAAAAGAATAAACATGCAGTTCAATAAACAAAATTCAGAGGAAAAGGTAACAGTAAGATAGAAATGTCTACACTCACCTGCTCGATTGCACTCTTTAACTTGTTCATATGGCTTTCAAACAGAGGAAAATGTGAGAAAAAGAACTCATTGAACTTGTTATGTTCATCTTTATCTTTGGATAATGAAAAGATTACCCCAATTGCAATCTTCTTTTTCCTCACAATTCCTGGATTAGGTCCACAGCTTTCATCTGACAAATTAAAGCTTTCTTCTATAGACCTTAAAAATAAACATTTTTATTTTAAAAATAAACTTAATTAAACTTACAAAGTAATTTTGCTAATTAAATGTAGATAAGCTAAAGGTCTTCTTGCTGTTTTATCAAATCAAGTACAATTATTTTTTTTTGTTGTTGTTGTTTTTAAAAGACAGGGTGTCTCACTGTAGCCCAGCTGGCCTGGAACTCATTATGTAGACCAGGCTGGCCTCGAACTTACAGAGATCTACCTGCCTCTGCCTCCCCAGAATGCTGGGATTAAAGGCATGGACCACTATGCCCAGCTAAACACAAAATTTTCTAATAGCTGGGTATCTCTTTGAGAAATCTGACTATTCTCTCATTGTTTATATAGAAAGTTTACTAGAGAGGCTTTGGGTAGTGGCACACACCTTTGATCCCAGCACTTGCAGGCAAAGGCAGGTGTATCTCTGAGAATTTGACACTAGCCTGGTCTACACAGCAAGTTGCCCACAGGGAGAGTCTGTCTCAAAAAAAAAAAAAAAAAGGGCAACTTTATTAGAGAATTTGTTTGGAATATTTGTGTCTTATTAGAAGTCGTCAAAGAAGCAGATAATCCCAAGTTTTAAAGAAAGGCTAAACATGTTTGAATTTTAAAATATTTTTTAGATGAATTTATTCAGAGTTCTAGGATCTACTTATTTTGTGACTCTAGGAGTAAAATCAGAGATGAAAAAATGAAGGGGCTAAATCAATAAGGAAACGAGGCATTCAACACCTACAGCTGTACTTACACAGACTAAAAAGACCTTCTGAGAGCAAGCAAACTACCCAGACAGAGTCACAAACAATTAAGATAGCAGAATGTGGTTCAGAAGTGAGAACTCTGAACGCAAAGTCTTACAAAAACCAAAGTGAGCATCTTCATGAAACTGAATTTAGTTAGTAATTGTTTCTTTACTTTAACAGAAAAGTTACAGGCAACAGCAAAACAAATTAAATCATATAAAAATTCTAAAAAACATTTTTTTTGGATAAAGGGACATCATGACCAAGAGATCAGATCAAAAAGGCAATTTGGAGAAAATATTTACAAATCACATACCTGGTAATGAACTAATATGCAAAATATACAAAGAATTTTTCTAACTCATTAACAAAACTAGTATGATTCAAAATTGAAGCAGAAAAATTAAATATGTATTTCTCCACAGAGGATGTACAAATGCCCAAGCAACATCTGGAAATCACTTCATTACTATGGTGATTATTAAAGGGGAAAAAAAGGGTCTGGGAATGTCTCTCACTAGTAGTGCTTGCCTAGAATGCAGAAGGCTATGGGCTCTATAACCCCAGAACCAAAACAAACAACAGACCTCAAACCAGAAAACAATTATATGTTGGTGAGAATACAGAGATATCAGAACTGTTTTACAGTGCTTTTGCAAATGTACAATTGTATATACAGTCACTGTATGGCAGTTCCTCAAACATTAAAAATAGAATGACCATGTGACTAAGAAGTGCACTTCTGGGCACACACCCCAAAGAATACAAGGCAAGGCCTGAAACTAGTTGTTTATATATCTATATTCATAGCACCATTACTCACAACAGCCAAAATGGAAGAGCAACCTACATGATCATGGACAGATTCATGGATAAACAGAATGTGTATGTTTCCATGTGCATGTACATGCATGTGCACATGCATGTGAACAAAGACCACCTGTGCACAGACCAGAGGCTGATGTCAGATGTCTTCCTGAAGCACACTAATTTAGCTGGACTGGCTGGCCAGCAAATCCCAGTGATCCGTCTGTCTCTGCCTCCTCAGCACTGGGAAATAGGTACATCTGGCTTTTTATATGCATGCTGGGGATCTGAATTCAGAAATGCTTAGGTTTGCATAACAAGGAGTTTACTGACAGTGCCCCTAGTCCAGAGATATACCTCTAGTGGAATGTTATTCAGTCATAATACATATTTCTTATATATGCTACAGCATTGATGAACCTCTTCCAAAGGACTTGGAATTTGATTCCTAGCACCCACATTGGGCAGTTCACAACCACCTGCAATTACAGCTCAAAGGAAACTAATGCCATCTTCTGGCCTCCTCTAGTATGTGTACACACACACACACACACACACACACACACACACACACACAAACACACACATACACACGCCACATAAATAAATAAAAACTTAAAAAAAAAAAGTTAAAAATAGATTATGGTTGCAAAGGACACTGGAGAGAGGACCAGGAAGCTATTCTTTAATGGGAATGGGACATGGTTTTAGTTTAGGATGATGAAAAAGTTGAGGAGTTATATGGTGATGATAGTTGAAAAATGATGAAAACAGTAAATTAATTTTGTATAGCTTATTACAATGAAAAAATGATAGAATTTTTAGTGTTTTCAGTTACAGACTTCAAATATACAAAATATAAGTCCAGGCTCTAAAATCCTGCTACAGACTTCAGTTCAAGTATGTTTAAATCCCAACTTACCATCTAGGAAACACCCCATTCTCCAAACTTGTGGTCTGGCTGCCTCGCCAACGTTGCTGATAGCTGCTGGCACAGCTTCGGGTAAGTGAAGCATTTGGGGAGGGAAATGGGGTGATGAGCAAGCTGCTAGGAGACGCTGTCAAGCAGAAGGGGAAATGCAAAGTGCAAGTCATGAGCACAGTTGCTAGTTCCTCTGTTGCCACGTTTACAGGCAAAAGAAATCAAAATCTTTGTTTTGCTTCATAAGCCTCTCTAAATTCTCCATTTTAAAAACATATTTCTGGAACAAGACCTCAGAGAAGAAAAATCACCTATCAACAATACATTTTGCAAGTCTCTCAGACAATTCCTTTTGATACCCACACCCCAGAAAAAAATGCTACTTGGAAATAAGGTATTACTTCTCACGTTACTGAACTGTGTACTAACTCTGCTGAGCCTCATAGTTCTCAAAGAAATGTGACATTATTCAAACTTACTGCAGGTGGAGTCCAAGACTTATTTTATGAATGTTATGTATTGTATTTGGGTCTTTTCACAAAAGGGTCTCCCTATAGCCCCAGTTGGCCTGGAACTCAGTATGTACATCAGGCTGGCCTGAATGAGAGTTGCCTACCTCTGTTTGGCCTGCATGTGCTTATGTGTACTATGTATGTGCAATGCCTATGAAGGCCAGAAGATTGTATTGGATTCCCTGAAACTGGAGTTACAATTGCTAGGTGGATGCTCTGGGAACTGAACTTGGTCCTCTGCATGACTAGCCAGTGCTCTTAGCTGCTGAGCCATCTCTCTAGCCCAATATATATATATATATATATATATATATATATATATATATATATATATATATATATATATATATTTAAATTTTTTATTTATTATTTTTATGTTACATGTGTAAGTGTATTGCCTACATGTGTGTAAGTGCACCAGTGCCATGCAATGCTTACAAGGGTCAAAAGAGGGGGCTGGATTCCCCTGAAACTGGAGTTACAGACAGTAGTTAGCTGCCAAGTCTCCAGCCCCCTTTCAATGGACATATTTTAAGAAGAAAAAATATTAGAAAGTATTTGAATAGCATTTAAAAATATTTACAGAGGTCACAGATCCCTCATTTTTACTAAGTGTCAAAAAGTAGCAGACCCTATACACTGCTCTCTGATGTAATCCCTTAACTATAAGGATTATGTTCTTCCCAAAACCCTTCTCTGCAATCTTGCTTAAATTGCTAGGAAACACACCCCTTCATTTTGATTTGGCTAGAGAGCTTCATCTTCTCCGGAGGTGATCTATATTATGCTATTAAATATCTGTTTTTGTTAGCAGTATTTTAATTTCCATCTTCATGATTACATTATAGCCACATGTTGAAAATGTATAATCAAGACATGTAATTATTGCTGTCAATAAAAAGGCAAATGCCAGATGATAAATTATTTTATACAAGAGGATTAAAAACTGAGGCAGTGTCATTACGAGTATTTGACAAATTCACTGATAGAAAACAAATCTTAATGTGTTATACAACAACTACACCAATGAATTCATTCCTTCTCTCTTGAAAAGACTACATTTTTTTCAGTTAAGTATTGTTTTGTTCTGAATCTCTTTGCACAGGTTTATCACTGAATGCATCATAGAGATGATTTTTCTATTCTATCATTACATTCTGAGCTCTGCTCTTTTTAAAAAAAAATGCTTTTTTTAAAAAACGCCGAACATGTTTCAGTAAATGTTTGCTAGACATACAAATTTTGATAAAATCTATACTTTAAAAAATGTGTAACACTTACTGAGCAAAAGACAATTTGACAACTCAACTCTAATAAGCAGCAAGCAGATATAAGCTAATGTCTTTTTTTCTACTATGTTTTTTTGCCCCTTGAGCAATATTTTTTCTTGTCCTGACTAAGATTAAGAGAGAATATGCTCTTCCGGCAGGACAGACAATACAGAACACACACTCAAGAACCACATCACAGAGTTACCAAAAATAAATTAATTAATAAATAAATAATCCTCAACAAAACACTTCATAATGTCTTAAACAAACTTTTGATTTTTGTACTGGACCACATTCATAGCTATCCTTAACTAAATTTGGTTCTTGGGCCACAGGCTGGACATGCTTGATAGGCCACAGTTGACTAAGCACACTTAAACAATAAACATGAAAAACATTAAATTTGAGAGATTTCTCTTTCTATCTTCTTGTGTGAAAATATCTCAGAAAAAAAAGCTGCATGAATTCATGAACCTGACATTACCAGAGCGTGCTCTGCCACTGTCTCTGTCTTCATGCATCTCTCTTCCAGGCATGTCCATCGGGTTGCTGTGAACTACAAATCAAGGCAAGACTGTCAGTTATAAAAGATATGATTCTGGTGGATGTTGTTCCTTTTAAGTTGCAAACTAGATCATGCTTCATTGCATTCCTTTTTCAATAGCATGACACCAGCCCAACACCAAGAGCTATTACTCAGGTGAACAAGCTTTCAGTATCTAAGATTTGTCATGTCATGTGAAAATAATCCAAGATATAGAATTTGAGGGTGACTAAAATCATATTTTAGGAACATAATCAATAACACAGAATATTCACACTGAGTGAAAAAAAAGACGCTGTACAGTTTGAGTGCTGGCACTGAGGCTAAGTGACAACTACACCCTAGTTTCCTCTCTTGACCTTGCCTACGTTAATATTCAGACAGAAGCAAAATAAATAATTTAAAACTTTATAGTAAATGTTTGAGAAATTTATTTGAATAGTATGATACCAATTTTGTTTCTTAAAATGTAGGGGTGTTGAGGATGTAGTTCACGGTTGGAGCACTTGCCTTTGTCTATATAAAGCCCTGGGTGTGATCCCCAGTACTGAAAAATAAACAAAACTATACAAAGTGGGTGTGGTGTATCTATCTGGCAGGATGGCATCAACAGTTTTTAACCAAACTTCTATAGTTTTTCCAAATTTTCTATGATAAATGTGCATTGCTCCTAACTTTTGCATGTAAAATAAGCCTTCACTAAAACAAGAAATGGGTATGCTGACACAAATCTATAGTCCCACCACTCAGAGAGACAGAAGCAGGAGGATTCGGAGTTTACAACCAGCCTGGGCTGTGTAGGGAGTCTGAAAATGAAGAGTAATGAGTTCATCTGCTCATGGCTATTTCCACAAGACAAAAGTGCAAAACCAGTATAAATGAAGTGTGTGGGAAGATGGGATGGGTCTCCAACCCTGGATGCACAGGCATGAACACATATTCTGAAACCATTAATTTAATGATATAAGCAATTATTCTCACACATTTTGTTAACAGTGCTTGTTCATCTAAATCTTAGCTCCAAGAAAAATTATCCTTGGGAAAGAGTATAGACCAGATACTTTACAATGATTATAAGATAGGATATTTTCAGCAACTGGTGAACAACAATACAAAAACTACGTAGCTATGGAAACAAGACAGCATGACATTAAAAATTCTAAATGGTCACAGAACTATTTAGCTAACTACATACTAAATTTTGTTTCAAGATTTTAAAGTTTAAATTATTATACTGAGGAAAGAAATGACAAACTGTAATTGCATTAAAATATCAACCCTATTAACCACAGCCTCCCCAACTTCATTCTCCACTCTCTTGTTTCCACAGCTTAACTACAGGTTCTAGTCACCAGAGCACATCAACTAGTCTACCCACACAGCACATCGCAAACCTGCAAAGAAAGAGGCACTCCTGATCAGGCGGAGCGGACCCTGCTCAGAGAACGCCCGCCTGGGGCTGCAGAACTGTGAAAGACCTACATGGCAAAAATGTAAAATACACAGGAAAGAGGGCTGTTAGAGAAGCCACAATGTGTCAGGGAAATAAAGGAGGTAAGGCAACACAAGAGCAGACCAACAGATAAAGCACAGGAACTTTTAGCCCATGCACAGACATTTTAAATTGTTTTTGCTTTTAGAAGAAGAATATTTCCTCTTTTGATCATAGCTTATGTCAAATAATAGCTTCATGCTTATTTATGAATAAACTCATTTATTACAAAGAACATCTATTTCTGTTACACAAAGTAAAACTATTTCAAGTGTTTGGTCCTTTCTAACATAACTTTTTAACCATTCAAAAAAGCAACGACTTCTACATAATTTGACACAGATCAAGGGCCAGAGATGTTCCAACAAAAAAGAAAATTATAGGACATCCCAGTCAAACTTTGTAAGCTGTGTGTCACATCAAGTCTTTCCTTGAGAGCTTGTAGCAGACCATAAGCTTTACCAGATCTGTGCCGGAGAAGACACAAGGAAAAAGGAAATTATAGGACCTTCCCATGATACCGAAGGGTAAGTGATGACAATGACCACTAGGCTTTCTTGATAACTCACACCAGCTTTAAAACCTTTCATTCACTTTTGCTTTCATCTTCTTTATTACCAGGTCAGAACTGCAAGAAACTGTGCTCAGAAATTTCACTTTCAGTTTCACCTTTCTGCTTTTCTTGGGGGTTGGGGGAAGTCTCCTTATCTCTTGACAATTAACAGATTTACTTTAAGGAATTGAAACTAAAAGGGTCATCAAAGCAAATTTGTGAACTTTTAAATGTTATTCAGAAATATTGTCCCGGTATCCCATCCGTGGGACTCTTGACTCAGAGTCTTGGGGAAAATTAAGTTACTGATTAAGCTTAGGAATGCTTAGAAATGGTGGGTGTGGTGACTGATGCCCTTAGCCCCAACACCCAGGAGGCAGAGGCAGGGGCAGGTAGATCTCTATGAGATAGAGGCTAGCCTGGTCTGCATAGTGAGTTCCAAGCCAGATGTGGCTACAGCGAGACCCTGTTGAGAGAAGAAGAAAGAAAGAAAGAAAGAAAGAAAGAAAGAAAGAAAGAAAGAAAGAAAGAAAGAAAGAAAGAGAGAAAGAGAGAGAGGGAGGGAGGGAGGGAGGGAGGGAGGGAGGGAGGAAGGAAGGAAGGAAGGAAGGAAGGAAGGAAGGAAGGAAGGAAGGAAGGAAGAAGACAAATGGTTGAAATGGTTCACAGAATAATTTAACTCTTTGGAACCAAATTAAAGTAGATATAACAACTCATCAAGAGAAAAAAGGGAAACTTTCAGAGAGACTACGTCTTATTGAACCACTTACTTCCACCTCATTCTCCTGTCTTCTGTTGGAGCTCCCTCCCCAGGGCAAAAGGGGTGAAGAAACTAGCTTAAATAAGTAGCGTAACAGGTTGTGCAGCTGCAAAGGCTGATAGTACCAGCTTTTTCTGCCATGCTTCTCCAAGCCTGTTTTTCAAGAATATCCTTTTCTCCTTGAAATGCCCTTGCTTTCTGTTGGTATTTACATGTCACTGTGCTGCATTTGAATTGGTTTTCTAGTTAAAATGACATGGATAGGTTGGAAAGAAAGGATATTCTGATGGTGTCATTGTTTTCTGTGTTTTCTAGAATACAGGCACTTAATCCAAGATCACGATCATGTGTGGTATATTTCAAGTTGGCTTTTCTAATTCAAACAGCCAGGCTGCTAGCCCACTTTAAAAGAGGAACTCATGCTTACCTACAAATTATAACTTTTTTTAAAAAATGTATTTTCAAAGTATACACACAAACACACAGAGTAAATAAGTGCTTTAAAAGAGAAAAAGGACATCAAGAAAATACCATGAACAATTCTACCCATATGGAGTAAGATTAAATGAACCAATTCTCGAAGACAAGAACTACCAACATTTGGGACTGGAGAGATGGCTCAGTGGTTAAGAGCACATACTGTTCTTGGAAAGGACTAGAGTTCAGTTCCCAGCAGCCATGGCAGGCAGCTCCCAACCACCTATAACTCCAGCTCCAGGGTAAGATCTAATGCCTCTAGCCTCACCTCCACAGGTATTTACACTTAAGTACACAGACACACACATAATTAAAAGTAAAACAAAACTTAAAAAAATACCAACATTTAACTAAAATTATATCATTTCTATGATTAGTTTTAAGAAGTGAATTGTTTGGGAGCTGGTAAGATGGCTCAAAGGTTGAAAGCACTGGCTACAGAGGACCTGGGCTCAGTGTCCAGCATCCATATGGTGGCTATCAATGGTCAGTAACTCCAGTTCCAAGGGACTCAGTACCCTGTTCTGACCTTCACAGTCATACAGCACAGGTGCAGTTACATACATGCAGGCAAAACACTCCTACACATAAAATAAAATTTTTTTAAAATTAAAATTGAATTGTTCACAACCACCAAAAACTCATTGAAAATTTAAAGGGCTCACAAGACTTTGACGGATCTTCTAGAAAGAAATTCATCTCAACTTACTTTTATAAGGCGAGAATTAACATGTTACCAAGCCAAGAAGAAAAAGAAAAAAAAAACCTGTCAATATCCCAAATGAAAACAGATCCAAAATCCTCAACAAATGAATCCAGAACTGCAAATTGAGCAATACTCATGACCAAGTTTGGGTGGGAGACTGACAAGTGATTTCAAATTCTAAAAATCAGTAGAGTCCAACACAAGAAAGAGAGAGAGAGATACAGAAATATCACTCTCATTTGGGAAAATCTAACATTCTTTAAAGAAAGAATTTCAGCTAGCTAGAAATTAATCATTAGGAACTCTAACCTGATGGTGTATGTATGGGAAAGAGGAAAGACAATGCCTCCAAAGTTCTAAACACACCTAACACAGGGTAGGTCACTTTCTCTACGTCACTGCTCTAGCTAGTATAACCAGGGAAGATTAGGGGGATGGAGAGGTGGCTCAAAGGTTAAGCACTGACTGATCTTGCAGAGGATCTGAGGTCAGTTCCCAGCACCCACATGGCAGCTAACAACCATCTGTAACTCCAGTTCCAGGGGATCTGACACCCTCTTCCCACCTCTGCACAACACAGGTGCACTTACACACATGCAGGCAATACACTCATACACATAAAATAGAAATAATAAATAAAAGACTAAGGGATAATAGGCCTAAGAGTAATCTCAGCACAGGCTGGAGGGAGGATAATCAGGAGTTCAAGGTCCTTACCTACACAGTATGTTTAAGGACAACATAGGTGGCAGCAGACCCTGTTTCCAAAGAAAACCAACAAAAAGAAGCCCGTGGACTAAAAAGGGTAAAATCCAAGTGTTTCCATTTATGATTTACCCAGAAAATTCAAGGAAACAAAAACAAACAAAACCCTGTAACAACAAACTGAGCTTACCAAGGTTGCAGAATGTAAGGTCAACAAAAATCAAACATATTTATAGTATATTAGCCATATGCAACTGAATACCAGATTATAAAAACAACATCATTTTAAAATGCTCCTGAGGAATGAACTCTAAGGAATAAATCTAGCTAAAGTAATAAAAATGAAAAAACAAACTAAAATAAAAAAATAAAAAAACAAACTAAAAGAAAAAAGAAAAAAAAAAACTAAAATAAAAAATAAAAAAACAAACTAAAATAAAAAAATGAAAAAACAAACTAAAATAAAAAAATGAAAAAACAAACTAAAAAAAAAAAGAGGAAAGAAAGAAGAAGAAGAGAAGGAAGAAGAGAAGAAGGAAGAAGGAAGAAGGAAGGAGAGAAGAAGGAAGAAGAGAAGAAGGAAGAAGAGAAGAAAGAAGGAAGAACGGAAGAAGGAAGAAGAGAAGGAAGAAGGAAGAAGAGAAGGAAGAAGAGAAGAAGGAAGAAGGAAGAAGAGAAGAAGGAAGAAGGAAGGGGGGTGCAGAGGAGGTGGCTCCTAGTGGAAGGCGCGAGAAGCAGAGTGCCCTGTACGGGGAGGGGGGGAGGAGGTGGAGGAGGGAGGATGAGGAGGGGGGAGGATGAGGATGGGGGAAGGACAGGGAGGGGGGAGGACAGGGAGGGGGCAGGACGAGGAGGGGACAGGATGAGGAGGGGGAAAGATGAGGAGGGGGGAGGAGGGAAGGACAGTGAGGGGGGAGGACGAGGAGGGGGGGAGGGCGAGGAGGGGGGAGGACAGTGAGGGGGGGAGGACGAGGAGGGGGAGGGCAGGGAGGGGGGAG
Organism: Eospalax fontanierii; assembly: GCA_035773235.1. NCBI lineage: Eukaryota > Metazoa > Chordata > Mammalia > Rodentia > Spalacidae > Eospalax > Eospalax fontanierii. Next base: position 2,059,332 of record JAJHUQ010000041.1, on the reverse strand, counting down.
GGCAGGGAGGGGGGAGGACGAGGAGGGGGAGGGCAGTGAGGGGGGAGGACGAGGAGGGGGGAGGACAGGGAGGGGGGAGGACGAGGAGGAGGGAGGACGGTGAGAGGGAGGACGCGGAGGGGGCAGGGCAGGGAGGGGGGAGGACGAGGAGGGGGGAGGAGGGAAGGACAGTGAGGGGGAAGGACAGTGAGGGGGGAGGATGAGGAGGGGGTAGGACGGGGAGGGGGGAGGTCCTACAGTTCTTCTCTGACAACTCACTTTTAAATATCACAACCACCACAAGCCAGCAACCACCACACCAAGAAACCAAGCCTCTCTGCACTCCCTTATATACACTGGCTGCAACTCCCTCACAATGGATGACCTCAACTCTGAGGTCATAGAAGGCATGACTCAATCACAGTTGGGCTTAGCTGTCTCTCTCCTGTCTGTCTCTGACTCTGTCTGCCACCTCCTGTCTGACTCTGTCTTCCTCCTCCTGTCTCTCTGTCTGCCTCCTCCTGTCCCTTGTTTTGGTTTGACAGGTCCTTGCTATTCTCCTATTAGGAATGGAAAAGCTTATGCTCTCATTCTTATCTCAGAAAGATATTACAGTTTATAAGGCTCACAACTAAGAGTTTGTCTTGAGCCTCAGAAAGAGGTTGGACTTGGATGTGTGAACAAGCTGGAACTGTTAAAGACTTTGATGACTCTTGGAGAAGGACTAAATGTATTTTTGCTTATGAGCTTACCATGAGCTTTTAAAGTGGAAAGTTACAGTTTGAAAATGAAATGCTTCCCATGGGTTCAGGTATTAAACTTGGCCCCCAGGTGGGAGGTGAGGGCAACCTTAGGAAAGAGGGTGGAGCTGGAGGAAGCAGGTCACTAGGGTAATGATTTTTAAGGTCTCTTTTTGTTTCCATGGCTACCATGAGGCAATTTACTCCTGCTTAGCTGTACACTACCTGCCATGATGGACTGTGAGAAAATAAATTCTCCCTCTTTTAAGTTATTCATGCCAGGTATTTTATAATAGCAATGAAAAAAATCAATACAGCATCTGACACACAATGGTATACATAAATATTTGCTCATGGGGAGCACCATATCTGACTAAAGCAAAAATAAGGACATGAATTAAGCTTGATTTTCTATTCAGTAGTTGTTCCCAGACTCATTCCCCACTTCCTTCCTACCCCGAATTTCCAAGAGAGGCAAAGAAGAATGAAATCTATAGACTGGAGAAATGCTTCCACTAGTGCTTTCTCCTTTGTTAAACACAACTTCCATCTTAGCAAGCGCCCCACTGATAAGTTCTTATACAAAAGACCTGCATTTCCAGTTTCTCTTCAGAACAGAGCCTCTACAATACTTAAAAGCTCCAACACAGACACTAAGGTATTTCTGCCTGCACAGATAAGAGCTATTTTCCCTTCTCTCCTCCTGATGGTGGCTTGTAAGGATACCTCAAATTTCTATTTACAAAATTAAGGAGGCAAAAACTTGAAAAAAGAGAAATTCCACGTTAATTTTTGAGAGAACGCAGTAGCAACAGAACATGATGTTTCTACTTAACACACCTATTTTAATAGAGAATTTACAAAAAGCACACCTACATATTCAGTAATAAGCTTCCTTACCTTCCATTGAGTTGAATTCTATCAGCTAATTTGGAGAACTGGTCTGGAAGTCTTCTCTGCTTTATGACGCCCTCAGGAGTAACAGAAACTTCACAGAGGGAATATGTGTTGGATGCACCCATCAAACCAAACTCCTGAACAGCATGACAAACTACTTCTTTAGCTGTAGAGTCTTTACTGATGATAATGTAGCAACTTTGCTGATCGGCTTTGAAAACTTATAACTTGATCAGGAATATCTATACAAATACAAAGATATGCCTTAGATTTTTTTAAAAGCAACATTTAAATTCAAAAAGCAACCTGGAGCACGAAGATCTCTCTGAACATTGGAATATATAGTTTCATTTCACACAGGATGACAAAAATGTACCCATTTTCTTTGGATGATAACATTCTAATAAAAGTTCACAAAGATATAAAATTTGGGATACAATTTACAAAACATTTTCTATTTAACATATTATAAGCATTCTGATGTTATTGTTTTTCTCTAAAGCTATTTATTTTTTACAATGAGGGATGGTAGTCCATATGTATTTTATATTTCAATTATCCAAGTGCCCAATAATAGACACTTAGAGGATTACTATTTTTTAAATATTTTTAAAATGGTATGTATGCAGGCCGGAGACATGACTCAACAGTTAAGAGCACTAGCTGCTCTTGTAGATGATCTTGGTTAGATTCCCAGCACCCACAGGGCAGCTAGACACCGTCCATCGCTTCAGTTCCAGGGGATTCAATGCCCTCTTCTGACCTCCATAAGCACTGCATTACAAGGGTGTGTTTACACACATGCAGGCAACATACTCATACACATAATACAGAAATAAAATATTAAAAAATTAAATTATGTGTATGTGTTTGTAGGTATATGCACTTGAGTGCAGGTACTTGAATAGGACAGAGGTGGGGGAGATTCCACTTGGAGCTAGAGTTACAGACACAACTGGCTGATATGGGATGACTATGTTCCATCATAACAAAGGATATTTACAGACACCCCAGAAAGTAGCTAAATCTTTCTTTTTAAGGAATGTGATCAGCTCCTCAATGACAACCCTTAAAAAGAGAGTGAGAAGGCATCTACAGTTTACAAGGACTATGAAACACTGTTGCCAAATCATTCCCCAAAGACTGTATTTTACACTAGGATATGAGTACGAATTTGGCCGTGTCCTGGCTAAAACTGGTTTCAATAACCTGCTTTGCTTTGCTGCCCTTCTTGAAAGGCCATCCCTTTCCTGTCCCCACCCATGTTTCTTCCTGCTGAATCACACAAGACATCAACATTTTAAATTCACAAACATTTTTCTAGGTTTACATTTAAAAACCTGTCTTTATGTCTGTGTTTAGGTGCTCATGTGAGACCATGCACATGGAGGCCAGAGGTTGATGCTAGGTGTCTTCCTTGATGGCTCTCCATCATATTTTTAAAGAAAGGGTATCTCACAGGGCCTGGGTCTCAGTACTGCTCAGACGTTGGCCAGCGCAAGCACATGGATCACTGTCTCTGCCTCCTCAGTTCTGGATGACCAGTGTGCAAAGTCACGCCCATTTCTGTTTTTTTTTTTTTTTTTTTTTTTGTATAAGTGGGAGAGACTGAACACAGGTTCTCTTATTGGCACAGCAAGAACTTTACTGAGTTTTGTATTTATCCTACTATTTCACAGAATTTTAAATGTCCACACTATTAAATATCTCAATCTTTGTTCAGTGATTTCTGCCAGCAGTACATAGATTCTATTTAAGATAATGCAAGTCTATGATCATTCTTCCTCCTGCCTGCTTTTCTCTTCATAAGGACTAGCTAACACTTCCAGAGCAATGTTTGCTGTGCTGACGCTGTAAATGGAAAGTGATATGAAAGTATAAACAACGTTAAACTTTCCCTATGAAAATAAATTACTGTTGAAAAATTTTCATTTCAAAATATTATTTAACTACTGTTGTGGGTGGTGAGGATGGCAGCAGGGGTAGGGGATGGAGACTCGAATGGCTCAAGTAATTTTATTCCTTTGTTCAGCACGGCCATTTTTAGCATTCATATATATTATGAGTTTTAAAGGAAAAATTACAAAATTGTTCCAAAGGAGAAGGTGAGAGTACTGGAACAGACATGGCAGGAAGTCACCCCACAGAACATACCCTTGTACACCAAGAATAACATCACAAAAAGAAACAGGCTCCCAGGACTGCAGGATTCAATTGAGCACACAGGAATGTACTTCTAAAGGGAAAGGTCTTCCCAGCAGATGCCGAGTGCTCTGGGTCCACAGTGACACTGGAAATAGAACACTTCATGTACCCGGCTTCTGTTCTAAGAAGGATATACCGAATTACCTATCTTTGATGTATTCAAAGATCTGAACCATCAATACTTCCTGCTCAGAGTTCTTGCCAATCAGTAAACCTCTAGTGTGCTGCCGACAGCATCATGTACCTGAATTTACAAAGCTAACTCCAGGTCAGACATGCTACTCTGGTGCAAGAAAAGTACTGTAAGCCAATGGAAAGTCTGGTTTCTCAGGAGAAAAAAAGCGAACCAAAGGGTTTCACTATTCAATCAACTCTTTAAAAAATTTTTTTTGTTTATTTATGTGTATGAGTGTATTGCCTCCATGTGTATAAGTGCACCATGTCATGCAATGCCTGTAGAGGTCAGAAGAGGGCATCAGATGCCCTGGAAGTGGAGTTTTGGAGGGCTGTTAGTGGCCATGTGCATTCTGGGAATCAAACCTGGGTCCCCTCCCAGGCTCCAAGAACAGCCAGTGCTCTTAACCACAGAGCCATCTCTGCAGCCTCCCACCCCCAACTCCAGTATTTTTATTATTTTTATTGCTTCTGCCCTCTTTAGGGAACTGGGTCTTGGGCTCCAGAATTGGGTATTTGTTAGAGCTTTGGAGGCTGGGCCCAAGCAATTGGTTCTGGCTGCCTCTGAAGGAATGGCGAAACATCTATCCCTGTTGCTTCTTTCTTCAGAGGGATTTACTCATGGAGATCTGCTCACATTTCCTGTTCTCTTTCCCTGCTGTTCTAAACATCTCTGGGAAAGAACACACAGCTGTGTGTGTACCTTGAACAATGCTATAAAGCTCTACTTATTAAGGTCACTTGTTCCCCAGGTGACAACCTGTTCTACGGGCATTGAAAAAAAAAAAAAAGATGCTTTGCCAAGTGTGGTGGTGCACACCTTCAATCCCAGGACTCAGGAGACAGAGTCTAGGTGGGATCTAGGTGAGTTCCAAGGCCAGCCTGATCTACATAACCAAGTTCCAGGGAGACCTGGTGTTCCCACAAAAAAATAGGTGCATCTAGAATAACTCTGCAAATGAGATTTTCCAAGAACTTATAAATCAAACCCTGAGAAATCTGCCAGTGTCACGAAAAGCAAGAAATATCAAAAGAAACAATTCATTTGGCACCAGAAAGTATGTAACCTTTGCTTAATTTACAACATTTACATATGTATTTCAGAGGAAAAATAACATACAAGGCCAAGCATAATATTCAGCACAAGGCAGATACACAGTAAGGACTGATTCAAAGAAAATGAGGCAGGGACAAACGTGAATCAAAAAGGAAAAATAATCTAATCACCTCAAATTTTAGTCAAGCTAAATTGCCAAGAAAAACATGCCATTCCAAAGGAAAGTGTTCCTGTGGTGCTGGGGGCTGAGCCCAGGGCCTTGCACATGCTGAGCAACTTTGCTGCCAGTTCTAGAACTGACATTTTTAAAAGATCTTGGTCATACATAGGATTTATTAGTCCCAGGATTCATGTATTATATATTTTTGCATTTTTTGGGAGGTGGAGGGGCACTCACATGCCACAGCGCTCATGTGGAGATCAGAGGAATAACTTGCAGGAGATAGTTTCTTTTCTTCTCCCATGTGGGTCCCAGGGATGGAGCTCAGGTGGTCAGGCTTAGCAGCAAATGACTTTGTTTGCTGAGCCATCTTGCTAGCTCTCATATTTTCTTTTTAAGAAATCATGAAGTAGACAAATGAAATAAAAATAGAAACTCCGGATATCTGAACTTTCAAGCCTATAAATGCAATTTCTGGAGTGCTTTAATCCTGCATGTATAAATGAAAAATAATAAAATACTTTAACCTTGAGATTATATTAGAAATAGGAAAAGCTTCCAGGTATCTAAAAGACCTTACAAAAAAAAGGGGCGTGGGGGGCTACCTTTTGTTGTTTTTGAGACAGGATCTCCCTGTAGTCCCAGAAGACCCGGAACTCTCTACATACACACCAGGCTGGCTTTAATCTCACAGAGATGTTCCTGTCTTTGCCTCTTAGCAAGGCAACTTTTTCATTCTGAAGTACCCACAGTGTTCTAGGTGGGGAAGATGGGAATGATAAAGGAGACAGGTCAGTCTCTGACCTAAAGGAATCATAAACATTCAATGGAGTGGAAAGGGGTTCAAGAAAAAGTCAATAATAAGTTAAGACAATCCATAGGGTGACAAGTGCTACAAAACCAACCAAGACAACCTAAAGTACTGTGGTGACCAGAGCAGGTCAAAAACTGCCACGTTTGCTCTGTTAATATAAAGAATCAGATGGCAAATGTTTTACATGTTTTCTAGGCCCTTCCACAACAAGAGAAACATTTTCACAAATTCGTAACTGAAGCTCAGAATGTGACAATAATGCAAATACAAAATGTAGAGAGCCATGAACACAGAGGAACATCCAGGCTGGTCTCTAACTTGCTATGTAGCTGAGACCTTCAATTTCTGATTCATCCGTCTGTACTATCTTAGTGCTACAATTACAGCATATAACACCATGTCAGATTTTAAAAATACAGGTTGTGTTCAGGGCCTCCTGAATACTAGGCAAGCACTTTAAAAACTGAGGTACATCTCCAGGCTCATCTTATGTTAAATGAGAGCATTAAAAATAAAATACATTATAGGGCCAGTGAGATGGGTCAGAGGGTGAAAGCATTTGGCACTAAGCCTGACAATCTGAGTTTGACCCCTAGGGTCCATATAGTGAAAGGAGAAAACTTATTAACATACGTTGTCCTCCGACCTCTACAGATATGCCCTAGCACAAGTGTGCCTCTCCCCACACAAATAAATGTGAAAAACAAACTTTTGAAAAGTTATATATACTGACTCTCATTATATATGAGGATAAAAACAAATTCAAAAACGTAACTGAAAGAACCTAGGAGCTCATACTGCCTTCTAAGGGGAAACAAAGCTCTGCTTCCCACCTCACTCAGTTCTCTCCGTCATGCGATTTTCTTTTTGAAAATAACAAGCTACGCACAAATATGACAGAAGAACACCAAGATACTTACAGTAAAAACCAACAGCTGTAGGCAGAAAAAATAAAGCAAAATCATAAAAAGTCAGTAATCAAAACAAACTATTCAACAGTTTTGTAGCTATGCCTGCACTTTGGATGTGACCCAACAAAAAACTTTAAAAATGCAGAACAAACATAGTGGAGCTTGAATGAAAAACATTCATAAAAGCTGGCTACTAGAATGTAAGTGAATGATGTACATAGTTAATTTGAGTGTTACTGTATATAACCTAAGGTGCTGAATCTGGAATTGATAATAACTTTTTTTCTAACATAAATACAAACAACAGTCTCACTAGATAGAGGCCTTTCACAAATTACACCTTTGGGTCTCAAAAGTTAAAACTCTAAGGGGCTTCAGAGATGGCTCAGTGGTTAGGAGGACTAGCTACTCTTGCAGAAGACCTGAGTTCGGTTCTCAACACTCACATGGCATCAACAACCCTCTGAAACTTCAGTTCCAGGGGATTCAATGCTCTTCTAGTCTCTGACAGCACTAGATCCAGAGTACACTTACATGCATGGAGGCAGGACACTCATATACATAAAATTAAACTAAATAATTAAAAAGAGTTAAATATCTAGAGCCAGGAGTAGCAGTGTACACATTTATTCCCAGCACTCAGAGAGGCAAAGGCAGGCAGCTTTCTGGGAGACTAGCCTGGTCTACATAGTGAGTTCCTGGCCAGCTGGGGCTACAGGGAGACCCTGTCTCAAAAAGATACTCACACACCCCTCAAAGCTAAGTATCTACACATGTTCCGTTGTGTTAGTGACATGGTGCAGACCAACTCACAGCAGACTTCCTCTGAGCAGATACCATAAGGCCATCTCAGAGTCCTCTTAACCTGTACAAGCAATCTGAGCAGGGAAGTATCTCCTCTTCAGGTCTGACCCTCAGTTCCACGGAATGGCTGTTTCTGAATCTTAATCATGTCAGCCTCATTTCTTTGCACCCTCATCCAGATCCTCCTCTGTCTTCCTGCCCTCACTCCCTTCCGTAGTACTTTAGCTGCACTTTCTACCTCATGGGCTCCAGAACTGAACTCTAGTCCTCAGACTTGGCCACAACCTCCTTACCCTGGAGAGCCATCTCCTTGGCCTGCCTTCAGCCCCACTTTCTATATATGCTTATGATGACAATAATGACAGTACAGCCATGAAAATCATTTAAATAGAGAAAATCATGTCCTTTAAAGTATCTGTTTTCACAAGAATATGAATAATCTATTTGTGAATCTTCTACAGAATATAAGAAATAGCACTGTACAAAACACACACACACACACACACACACGCACCCCTATTCCACCACATGATGGATACAAGGGGCCAGGAACACATGCTGAAAGGGAGTGAGTGACTGCAGGAGGAGTCAAAGAGCTCATGGGCTATGCCAAGAGAATCTTACAAATGGCAAACCCCATGTAGGCAGTTATTTAAGTACGTTCCACTGTCAGGAAACAACAGAGCAGCAGGAGGCTAGAAAGGAAGCTGTCCGGCAGCTTCCTTGGTGTTGCAGGCATTTCTTCTGCATCTCAGGAACTGAATCCAGTCTGTTCCTTTCCTATCTCTCTGACACGTTAGCACTTGTTTTTTTGTTTTGCTTTTTAACCTCTTTATGTCAAGATTTAACTTTATGATCAAAGAGAAGAGTGATTTCTCTCATGACAGAACTCTCACTAACTGCCAGAAATTTCTCAGCAAAGTTTCACTAGACTCTTTGTTCTAGAAAGAATCTGGACAGCCCTGCAGAAAGTGAGAGTTACAGCATCAGCTGTCTGAGTTTAAGAATCTCCCCCTTTGGTGAAGAAGTAACTGAAATAAAAGAAACAATGCATACAACTATTTTCACTAAGCTGTATTTTTCTTTAAAAAAAAAAATCAAAGCAGGAAATAATATACACAGTGACCTTCACTAAAATGTTTTCTGTTGTGCTGAAAGGTTTTTATTTAAGTTGCTAAGAAAATACAATTTTACTACATTTATGTTTTCTTTCTACCACTGAAATTTATGTAGTTTTCCTTCATTTGTATGGTGGAACTGAAAACTCAAGGTGAATCTGAAACATACCAATCTTTGTAGAATCATTTTTTTTCCTTTCTTTTCCTGGGACACAATTACATAGCTCAGGTTTTTATTTTGTTTTTTTATTGAAAGCCATTTCTTTTCATGTGATGGCTACAGAATTAGTTCTTCAAAGTCAAAGGTTTTGTTCTTTGTAATGAAATTCTAGATAATTTGGTTAATGTGATATTTTCTGGCTCTGGGCATATGCAAACAACTTGATGTTCCAACTTGAAAATCTGAATAGCAGTGAAAATGATGTTGTAACACTTTGTAAGATTTCATGAAAAACTTCAGATTTAGGCATTAAGGGGAAAAAAAAACCCAGTACTTTCAGAAAATGATTAAGATATTTCAGCATTTAGAGAAAGTAAGATAATCTGCATTAATACTTTTCTACAGTCTGAGTAACAGCAGCTAGGAAGTGTTTGTTTTCAGTCTATTACTCAATGATTTCTGAAAGATACCAATGAGGTAGTTTTGTAGTATGAACTTTCAATTCCGAAGGAACTAATCATTCAAGTTGAGGTAAAAAAGACACATTTTCCCCACTGGCTTTTTGCATGAAGTCATAAGCTAGAGGTGAGAGACTGCAAACAAGGGTAGAATTGGCTCCACAAGGCTCATCCCTATCTGTGCATTAGGTATCAATCTGGCCGTATGAAGTCACACTGAAACATCACCTGAAAGATTGGAAAAGTCCAGCATGCTGGTGGTAGGCTGCAGGAGATCGGGACTGCTGGAAGAGAGTGTCCCAGGAATTGGCATTATAGCCAGGCTGTGCCGACAGTGCCTTGTTCCCACAATGCTGTCGTCTTGTGATTGGCTCAGGCCTCCATCGCTTCAAAAGAAAAGTCACATATCACTTTAAACTATTAGAAGGGACTTAATAGCAAAGATCTCTATTTCCTGTGCACAAAAGCATAACAAAAATCAATTCAATGCGACGATTTAATTAATTAGTTAAAATATTTCAGCAACTAAAGACAAGTATGATGAAGAAACAGCAATGAGATGTTTTTGAAAACTACATTAAAATAAAATTTATAATTTAAGTACTTATATTACGTTACAAAGGAATAGTCACATTTAGCTTCTACGGTTTTGGGGAGAAGCTCCATTAGAATGTATAGGGACTGCTTGAAATCTGCCAGTCTCTAAAGTCAAAATGTACTGACCCAGTGATACACAGTCACATCACAGCAAGTGCCACAACCAATCATAAGAGAAGTTAGCAAAACTTGATTCCCTTTTAAGGTGTCAAAAACATATTAACTACAAAGCCATTTAAGGCATAAGAAACACTTCTTTTAAAATACTTTAGAACTCATATAGGTAACTAAATCTATTGGAAGGAAAAAACAGAATCATGGTCAATCAGTTTTTACATATCTCCAACTATTAGTTTAATTCTAAAGTAAAACTGTTCTACAAATAAGGTATCAGGAGAAAATGATTCCGTTGTCACCAATGACTGAAACCCTAGCTTCCTGAACTTATGCTGAAATGTGCTGTCTAGTATTAGCTTCCACCTGCATTTTGCTCAGTGCAGCATTCTGCCTTGTATTTGTTATATAGACAGAGGCATCATAGAACACTTACATATCATCACAGAAAAGATTAAACTACAATGAAAAAAATGAGTGATGTGGATATATACAGAGTATTCTAGAAGCAAAAATAGATAATTTAGCCAGATCATGGAATGAAGCAAGGCGGAGAGCAATGATTGGTAAACAGTTACATGACAAAAGGGGGAGGGGGAAGGTGTGGCAGGCCAGGTTATTAGCTGTTTGCCTTAGGCAACTTTCTTTCTCTGGATAGGTGCTGGTCTTCTTACCAGTAGTAGCTAATAGGAGCTATATACCAAAAGCACTGTAACTCAGATAAATTAGGCAAACATTTTGGCAAAAAGAAAAATAGCATTCTTATTTACTTTTTTTTGAGACAGGGTTTCCCTGAAGCCCCAGATGGCCAGGAACTCACTATGTAGACCAGGCTGGCCTTGATCTCAAAGTGATCTGCCTGCCTCTGCTGGGATTAAAGGCATGCACTACTATGTTCATCAGGATTCTGATTTCTCTGGAGAGTAAAGAACTTTTAACAAAATTAAAATGAGAACAGTATAAACCTACAGAGGAGAAACATTTATTTTAATTAGTTGATACTGAGAAGTAGGGGAGAGGCATAAAAAAAAGTACTTCATAAAAGGAATTTGTAGGGAGGAAAAGCAATCTAATCTGGGAGAAGAATGAGAAATACTTTTGAAAGTTAATTCATGCTTACCCTAAACAATTAGGCTTACACTGCTGGCTATCACACAAATTCTAAGGTTAGCTAAGTGAAGAGGAGAACTCAGGTATTTAAGCCATATGAAGTACAAACGTCTATTTCAGACAATATTCTCTCCATAATTGATTTCTGAAAACAATCCTACCACTTTTTAGATTTATAAAATCAGGTGACTGAATCGAAGGACACCATCTTTTAAAGAGGCTATTCAGTCTTTCTAATAAAGGAGAAAAAACTACAACAATATTAAAATTAGAATTATTTTCTTTTTAGAAACAAGTGCCTCATGGAGCCCTGGCTGGTCTTGAATTCTCTATGTAGATAAGAATAACCTGGAACTAGCGAACTTCCTGTTGAAATACCACCACAGCTGGCTTCTGTGCTACTTGGGGATCCAACTCACAATCTCATGGAAGCTAGCAAGTACTCTACCACCTAAGTAATGTCCTGAGCCTTAAAGTTAGAATATTCTATTAAAGGAAATTAGTTGTGTCAGTTTTGGCAAATTGGAATTGACTATAGAGACAAAATGCGCAGAATATTATCGCTTATTAAGATTAACATTATTTCTGCTTCTTAATAATCAACAGATGGAACACTATATACTTATGTAAAGCAGATAATATATCCATGGTAATTAGGACGTGAGCATGTATAAGTGAACACTACTGTCATGTACAGTCCATGCTATGACAGAAATGAAACAGTATTTAACTGACAAAATATCCATGCTTAACGCTGAGCTGATAAAGCCTATCTGAGAAATAATTGTCATTTCTTACCCAAAGAGTCTCCTGAGAGGTGATGCAGTAACAGAAACAAGACATTTTTGAAAAATTCCTCAATAATTAGTTCCTTGACACTAAATTTATTTTGAACAAAGTAGTTGATTTCATTACAAAACTAAAAAGTCACAGAATAACATCAATGTGTACATGAAAAATAACTAAAACATTAAAAGCAAACAAAAATTATACTGACATTTGGAGAGAAAAAAATAGTTCCTGATAAGTAAGCAAAGCTGTGTACTTCTGGGAATGAGACAGGGATGTTACTTGGGCAACTGTGATTAAAGACAGAACAAAAGCTGTATGCCAGTTACAATGGCGCATGCCTTTAATGCCAGCCCTGGGGAAGTAGAGGCATGTGGATCTCTGTGAGATCGAGGCTACCCTGGTCCACATTGTGAGTTCCATGTGGGCTGGGCCTAGGGAAGACTCTGTCAACAGCAGCAGTAACAACAACAGCTAAGAGAAACGGGAAGAGTTTCTGAGGTGTGAAATGTTCTCAAGTGAATAAACAATTTTTCATTTTAAAGATCACAGTTTGGGATTTTAGGATTTCCTACTCTCAACTATCTACATTCCTGCCTTGCTGTTCCATAGACAGACATTCTGACAGTATCTGACAAGTACCCCAGTGGAGTTAAGTGCTGCTCAAGCGTGAAATGGAAGCTGTTTTCCATGCCTCTCTCAAAGAGTCCTGACACACAGGAGATACTCAGAAATTATAGGATGAAAATTATTTAAATCTGTAGTTTCAATAAAAACCTAAATAATTCATGTAAGGAAACACAAAAACTATAGCAAGAAGGGAAAACTTATTTGCAACTTACAAAAACCTACAACCAACATATTTCTTTTTTATAAGATTTTTAATGCCAACACATGCATACATGTACTTATGCACCATGAGCACACTACTGTACCATTTATCTAACTAATCTCATGTACTTGGACTTTTAGTGTGTTTTAGGTCCACAGAAGCTGAAGGAGAGAATCACTTGACTCCAGGATTTTGAGACAAGCCTGGGCACCACAGCAACACTCCAACAACAGAAACAAGTAGCTCTATGGAAAAAGAGTTGTATCATCTGAAACTATATTCTTATTTAAGTACTGATACGGAACAATTAAATGTCCTTTACCCATTTATCTATTGACACCTCCATGAATGTTTTTTCCTAAATGATTTTTAGTTCTGGAGATAGGGTCTCATTCACTGAACTCACAAGTCAGGCAGATTAGCCTTGAATTAGCCAACCTTCTGCCTTAGCATTTGGATTTAAGGCTTAAAGTATGTATGCTCACATCTGGCAGGACAGGGTATTTTTGTATAGAAAAATAAACTTCGCTGGCTGAGGTGGTATACACCTGTACTGTCAGCACTTGGGAAGATGAGGCATGAGGTTTACAAGTCTGAGACTAGCCTGGGTTACAAAGCCAAGTTCCATGTCAGCCCTAGTTACAACGTGAGACCCTTTTTTTTTAAAAAAGTCAAGGGCTAGAGACATGGCTCAGTGGAGGAGCACTTGCCTAGCATGTGGAAGGGCCTGGTTTGGATAAAGAACCAAAACCCAAGAAAAAGCAACAACAACAAAAACACAGAGGGAAAAAAATATCTCAATAAATTTAGTTCTTATAATTTTGTGTGCAAGAGTGCATTGCCTGCATGCATGTAAGTGCACTCTTGCTTCACAATGCCCAGGGACCAGAGAAGGGTGCTGGATTCCTTGCAACTAGAGTTATGAGAGGTGGTCAGCTGCCATGTGGGTGCAAGAGCAACCGGAACTCTTAGCTGCTGAGCCATCTTTCCAGCACCCTCAATTGATTTTAAATGATGTAAGGGCCAAAAAATTCAATTCATATTCTAAAAAATGCAGAGTCACAGATCTGACAGATAAAATGACAAATCAACTTCTCCTCACCAAACAGGTCTCAGAAACTTTAATGACTCTAAAATAGCCAATCTTTTAGTTGTTTTGTTGCTGAAATGATTCAGACTTTACTGTACTGAGTATGTCTATCTGGGACAATAGAAATTTTCAAGAGCACACTTCCATTCATGCTTGCCTTGAGAGCCGACACTTTTTTTTGTTTTTGTTTTTTTTTTTTTGAGACAGGATCGCCCTGGAGTCCAGATGGCCTGGAAATCACTATGTAAACCAGGTTAACCTTGATTTCAGAGAGATTTTCCTGCCTCTGCCTCCTGAGTGCTGGGATTAAAGGCATGTAACATCAGCTTCTTGTTGGTACAAATTAGAAGATTGAAGAAATGGTTACTGCTTAATAAATGAAAAAACAATTCTAGATTTAAATAAACATGTTTCTATTAGATTTTTATCTGTCTAGTATCAAAACAAAGTGACCATGTGGGAAACATTCAACTGACTGCTTTGGGTGACCTAAGTTTCTGTGTTTCATGCCATGAGCATAGGGTCCATGACCAGTAACTAATTCTCTCTCTCCAAGTAATATGAACATAGCACTGTTCAAGCTGCTCAGAATGGGACTTTAACAATGCTGAAATGAGTTCCAATTATGACATTCTATGGTTTAAGATGTTACGTGTCAGAACGTGTGCCCCCAGTCACAATGATAATCAGATAAACAGATATATAATTTTCAATTTTTATTTTATGTGTATGACTCTTTTACCTACATGTAAGTATACCCTTGTGTGTAATGCCTGTGGAAGTCTGACAGGCTTTGCTCCTAATCTCACCCATGTCTAAGTGACTGCTTTCATTGAGCTGTGTGTGGTTGATGAAAATCAGAATTTTAATACAGCAAAATTGTTTATTCTGTGCATGCAAACACTACGAAAAGGTTTGTTCCGACTACTGGAGGTTGAATGGGGAGATACCCGAGGGGCTAGATCACAGTGAAGATGGGAGAGGGTTGAGATGACTACAAGTCACTGCACAAAAGGGAAAATTGGGACCAGAAGGTAGAAAAGCAACATGGAGAGGGCCTTCGAAGGCAGTGTTTTGAGTTTTACTTCTAGGAACCCTAGTGGGTTTGGTCTGAAAAGTATGTATCTGGGAGCTGTAGAGATGACTCAGTGGTTAAGAGCCCTTGCTGCTCAGGTAGAGGAACTGGAAATCTGTTCCCAGCACCCACATGGTGGCTAACAATCTTCAGGTCTCAGTCACCAACGAGAGCCAAGTTAGATGAGCAAGTTTGTTCCCTTGTTAGAATAAAATCGGAACAACACTTTCTGACTTTTGAAATGTTGTTGGGTTTTTTTGGTACATGTGTGTACATGTGTGTAGAGGTCAGAGGCTGACTTTGGGTGTCTTTCCCAACTGTTCCCACCCTACCCAGAGCTCACAGGTTCTGCTTGATAGACAGGCTCCCAGGCCTAGGGATCTGCTGTCCCCACTTCCCCAGCCAGTCAGGGCTCCAGGTGCTGGCTGTTGCGCTTGCCTGCACCAGAGGCTGGCGCAGCAGATCCAAACTCAGTGATAAGCCCTCTCCCTACGAAGGAGCCATTTCCCTAGTCTGAGAATTTTAATTACTGAAAAAAATACTGGAAATGGCAGCACATGCTTTATTTAAATGCGCTTTTGCTCCCTCACTATTCTCTGTTTAATCACCCCAGTACTGAGTATCATGTTGCTTACTGCTGTACTTGCTGAGGCTCTGTGACCGCTTTAGGAAACTAGTGCTTTCCTCAGTCAGCCCAACCCATAGTACTCAGTGGACTGGTTCAAGCAGTGTTTTCGAATACCTTAATTTACATATAAAGCCTCAGGTATTCCTCAGTTGGGTGACAGCCCATATCTGAAACAGAAAATGTATTTAAAATGGGTCTGGAGGAATGTAAACACAGAACTGGGAAGGCTGCGGAAGGCAGGGTAGTCTGTATTCTAGCCTGTGCTACATAATCCAACACCCTGTCTCAGGAAAACAGAAATCAAAAAGTTCATTAGAATTCAGGAGAGAATAAGTAAAGCCACAATAGAAGATTTTTTAAAACAAAAAAACAATTAGCAATAGATGTGCCTCGAGATTGACGGGGAAATTTAGATTTTACTTACATACTGCTGGAAGATTTTATGATATATAGCTGTATAAAAACCAAGAGTGACACAAATCTCCCTTCCCTGCAATAAAAAAACTTTATAGTCATATGAAAACTCCCATGTGACTAAGATTGACATGACCTACCTAAATAGTTTTGGAGGCAGGACACTAAATCGTGTTTTGTCCAAAATTTTCCTGATTTTGTTTCTTCCACCTGAAACAGTATTTGCTTTAACTTTCTTATTTCCTTTCTCCTGAGATGCCTGCTCAATATCTCCTGGTACATCTTGGATTGAATGGCGATTACTTTTCTTTTCAGCAATTTTGGGAATATGAGGGACACCAGATTTCTCCTGTTCAGTCCTACTAAGCAATTCTTTGAACACTGTGAAAATAAACAACTTTGTCATTTTCTTTCTTTTCATTAGAGAGTTTTATACCAACAACACATTTTAAAGATAAAACACATCACTGTGTTAGATTCAAGTTCATTTATCTGCTAGATCTTTCTTCAATTTTGCCACAAAGTGATAAAATGAAGTCACTGGAAAAGTGGAAAGGAACAAAGTAGGCCACCGGTCCAACACTGCCAGGACTTCACGCAATTCCACCACCGAGTTACAAACCAGCCTAAAGGTCTGCCTTCCTTCTACTTTCCTCCCTCACTTGCCCGTCTGGTTTTTGTTTTGTTTTTTCTTCTTTGAGACTGTCATGCTGCACAGGCTGGTCTTGAACTCTCAGTGACAGTCCTGCCTCAGACTTCTCACTGCCAGAATTACAATTACGTACCACCACACTGGATTTAAGATATTTGTTATTTGTATGAGTGCCTGGAACAGGAGTTATGAACAGTTGTTACCAGCCATGTAGGTGCTGGGAGTTGAACCCAAGTCCTCTGAAAAGTAGCCAGCCAGTGCTCTTAACGGCTGAGCCACCTCTCTCCAGTGCCTGTGATTTACTTTAAAAATTGCACTTACTAATGGAGCTCAGGATGTTACTTCTGTGCATTTATACAGAATGGCTTGCCCTCTAGTACTGTTTCAGGTCAGCACTGCTTTAGTTTCCATGACGGAGAACATGCCATACTTGTCTTTCTGTGTTGAGTGTGTTTATCTTAACATCATGTCTTCCAGCTCCATTCACTTAGCTGCAAGTAACAGACACTGTCACTGCTTAACAATGCTCATCTTCTTTATCTAGTTAGGCTGATTCCTAATCTTAGTTACTGTGAAAGCAGCAATAAACAGCACACAGGTATCTCTTTGGTATGCTAACCACATTTCTTCAAGATCTATTCTGAGGAGTGGACAGCACCATCACATGGTAGTTCTGTTTAGCTTTCTGAGGCATTTTCTTGCTGCTCTCCCTCACAGCTGTATGACTAATTTACATTGCCACCAAGAGTGTGACGACTCCTTTTTCTCCATGCTTTACTAAACTAGCATGTAAAGTTTGTTTTTTGGCTTCTCTGTGAGAACAACTGTAAGAGGAGATGTTGGTGCACTGTGGTTGCGTTTGCCCTCTTCGGATGGCTAACTATGTGAGAACTCCTTCAAGTGCTTGTTGCCTAGGTTTGTTTGGTCTTTTGACAAGTTTTTATTTAGATCATTTGCTTGAAGCCCACCCTGGCCTTGAATTTGCAACTGTGTGTGTCAGCCTCCAAGTGTTTTGCTTTTGTTTTTTTTCTTTTGAGACAGGGTCTCAGGTAGCCCAGGCTAGCCTTTAACTTGGCCTGTAGCTCAGGTTGGTTGGCCTTGGAGTACTAATCCTCCTGCCTTCACCCTCAGAGTGCTAGAATTACTGGCACCAGGCAGCACATCAGTTTCTTAAGTTTTTTATATAATAAGAATATTAAGTTTTTGTCAGAAGAACTGCCAAGTATTTTCTCCCTTTCTGTAGTGGGTCTTCAACAAGGATACCACATCGCCAAACATGATGTAAGCAATGTGAAAAACTTCCCCTCACCTTTAAAAAGACAAGAGATCTCTAAACATCATTTTTAACGATATTATTAAAATACAGTTAAGTTCCTTTTTAGTCTCTATTTCTAAAATTTCACTTTAGTTTAAACCACTCAGAAAAGATAAAATAGCTTTTAAGCTAAAATCAAGATATTCATCCATTCAAAATATATTTATTGGTCTACAAATGATACATGCTATAGCAAACATGCTTATTCCTCCCCATGTAGAACTTATGATCAGGTGAGATACTTGGTACAGGGAGAACAGAGTCAAAGAAACTTTGGTAGCAAAGGACCAATCTTTTACGGAAAGATTAAAAAATGATGAGACTTAAAGCAGACAAGGGAAGAAAGGTGGAATGATTCTAATTAATAAAAACCCGAAGCTGAAAAGTTCCCGTGGAAAGTCGGGTATGTATTGCATAACTAATCCCAGTCTTCAGGAGGTGGAGGCAGGCAGATCTCTGAGAATTTTAGGCCAGACAGGGCTAAAGAGAACCTATCTCAAGAAAAAAATGAAAGTTGGGGGCTGGAGAGGTGGCTTGCTGGTTAAGAGGACCAGCTCCTCTTGCAAAGGACCAGGGTTTGATTCCCAGCATCCACACAGCAGCTAGTAACTGACTGTAACTCTGGTTCCATGGGAATCCAATGCTCTCTTCTGACCTCTATGGGCATCGCACTTACATGCATTCAGGCAATGCACTTATACACACAAAATAAAAAAGTTTTAAAATTATTTAAAACAAACAAAAGTTCCCATAGTAGAAGGCAAGTTTTTATATAGTAAGCTGTCTGGATGTCCTGTTACGGAGAACATGAAATCTCAGAAGATGTAGCAGAGCCCTCTGAGTGCAGAATGTATATGAGATGATTCAATGATTGAAATACGATTATATCTTATGTGGGAATAGTGGTGCATGTATGTAATGCCAGCACTTCGGAGGAAGAGGTCAGTCTGGTGCCCACTGTGACCTGGGCATATGACCTTAATCCCCCAGAACCACACTCTACCAAGGACAGGGAATGTGGTTGTGCCTGTTTATCATGTCAAAGCACTGAAAACTTGTGGTACATTCATTAAAAATAGTGAGGACGAATGAGAAACCATGCTTGACATTGTGTGTGGCATGTTAGGACTACGGATTAAAGGGCAGGGTTCTCCGATGAGATGGCGTGGGTGCACTTTCTCTGTTAGAATAAAAGTGTGGCTGACACTTGGCCTGAGAGCATAGCTTCTCAGAGCCTGGACCCACACCTGGCCTGAAACACCAAGAGTCAGCCTTGCCTTTACTCAGGTGCAGTTGCAAGGTGGCCTAGTAGCTGCTTTCTACTTCTTCAGGTTCCCTCCTTTGGTCCTCTAGAAACACTACAGAGCCAGGAGACAAAACTGGAGGGCAGAGGGAGTGTGAACAGAAAGAGGGGGAAGAGGGAGAGGGGAAACAGAGCGGTCTTGAAAGTCACAGTCTCACTGAAGGCTCCTCCCCAAGGCCTGACTCTTGTAGGTTTCCGCTACACTGCACTGCTTCAGATCACGAGGCCCAGGGAAACAGAGAAGAAAGAAGAGAAAAGGGAGACTTTCTCAACTCTGGACTTTTTGAGTGCCCCTTTTGCACCACAAGCTCTAATACATCTAGGTTTCAAGTTGATTTGAGAGCAGACTGGAGGAATATCATAGGAGAAAATAGTCCCTGCCTAGGATGGTACTTTGAATTACCCTCTCCAGTAGCTTGACTGTTGCTATGTTATTTGCTGTTCAGAGCTCTCAAATAGGTGGGTCAGATTCTGTCCAGGTTTTATGGTTAAGTTCAGTAGGAGAGGAAGGGTGGCATGAATTGTTTCATTTTATTCAGAACTGGAACCCATAATGCTTTCACTTTCATGGACAAAAGATCAGTATTCAAAAACTTGTACTTTTTTTGGTTTTGACTCACATGGACACTTACTTTAGCAAAGACTATTTTTGAAAATAGTTCTCTCTTCCACCAAGTGGTTCCTGGAGATCAAACTTAGGTCATGGGGCTTGGTGGCAGGAGTCTTCATCTGTTGAGCCATCTTTCTGGCTCTAGCTCACTTCATTATTTTTATTTTATGTGTATGAATACCCCCTGAATGTATCTAAGTGTATCTGTGTTGTGCAATGCCTGTGGAGGCCAGAAGAAGGTGTTGGATCCCTTGGAACTGAAGTTACGAATGGCTGTTAGCCACCGTGTGTGCTGAGAATTGAACCTGGGTCTTCCACAAATGCAGTGATCTTAACCACTGAGCCATTGAGCCATCTCTGCAGCCCAATCCTCCTCCTGTTCACTTCTTTACACTTTTATTTCTCTCTCCATTCTGTGCCATGCAGTTCTTTGCTATCTTTTTTGATATTTTCATGCTCGTTTGAAGCTACTTTTTATGAGTTGTCTTTATGAGTTGTCTTCAGTTAAGAAACTGACAGAAAATTTAAAAAGTCACTGTGCTGAGCTCAGAGGTCCTTTGAACCAGGTAAGTCACATCTTCCCTTCACTCTGGGTCATCGCTGCTAGCACTGCCTATGTGCCTCTTCCTCACATCTCCTTTCATACCTCCAAGCACAGTGCTCTTGTTGTCTTATTCTAATGGACAGTCTGGGGAGTTTCTCAGCTTCTTACAGACTCCTACGACAGCTCCGACCACTCACCATACTTCACATCAATCTAAGAGCTGTTTTTTCTAATTTTTTTTTTCTTCCCTAATTTTGCTGTTCTTGTTTCAAGACATGAGGTTTTAAATCACTAGAAGTGCTTTTTGTTCATTCTTTAACTTTCTTCTCCAGTTTGGAAAAGACCACTTACTGGCTGTCTTCCACTCATTCTTATCAGCGACTCTAGTTTTCCCTATTCTTGGTAGTCCCTGGATGTCACTGGTAAGCAACGAACTCAAGTATTGTTTACTACTCTTGTAGCATCTAAACATTTTCAGGTAATGACTTTCCCTTTTGTACCTGTTATGCCTGCAAGTTTCAGGCTCAAGTTGACTCCATGGTGATGCCAGAGTTACTGGAGCTTTACTGTGAACATCATGTAGACATTAAAATGCTACCCTTTGACAAATGTTTCATACGTATTTGCTGGAGATAGTCTCTGCTGTTTATCTTGGCTGACTGTAACTCTACCTGGGGTAAGGAAAGAAGTACAGACTACTATGCTTCACTTTATCTCAGGCCCACAATTCTGCAGTACCACTTGGCTTTGTATCCTTGGTCACATCTAATCTAGGATTCTGGCAGGCAACAGTATTCTTACCCCTTAGAAGGCTCTTGGGCTATGACTTCCCTGCCTCTGATACTCTTAGACCATATCCCCTTTTCTTCCTTCCTGTTACTCATTGCTGTATTAGGTCACTCATATATTTTTACACATAATACCTGACAACAGTTAGTATCATTACATGATACCGACTCTCATGTACTGGATCTTTGACAATAACTCTATAAAACAGACAAAGTAACAGAGCAAGCTCTGCTTTCACATTAAAAAATTTTTTTAAAATTTATTTTATGAGTATGAATGTTATGCCTGCATATAAGTATACCCGTGTATTGCAGTGCCCAAAGAAGACAGAAGAGGACATTGGATCCCATGGAACTGGTGGTCTGCTGTTAGCTGCCATGTGGGTGCTAGGATTCAAACCCAAGCCTTCTGTAAGAACAGCCAGTGTTCTTAACTTGTGAACCATCTCTCCAGTGTTTTGGTATTTTCCTTTAATTTAAAGTAAAAGCTGGCAACACTAAGAGAGGTGGGTGCTCCAATTTCAGGTCAGTATCCTCCTCCAGCCCATGTCTTAAGAGCCAACCAAGTTTGATGAGGGAGAAGATGGGTCTGCTGGAAATTTCAAGAATTTTGAATACTGGTTTAGATATAGGAATTCTACATGGCTTTGTGAACAAAGAATTAAACCTTTGTAAGGCTACTGAATAAGAGACACGTCAAGTTCTGCAAGAAAATCTGAAGACAATGGCAGTAAAGCCGGTATGCTGAACTGACTGCTTGCAGGATAGGATAGAAAATGCTTCCTTTTAGAAAGAAGTAAAACAAAAACAAAACAAAATAAAACAAAACAAAACAGCAGAAAGTGGCTTTTAAAGAGAAGAATAAGAATAAACTGTATTCTTATTTATGTGGTCTTTATTTATAGATCTGATAGCTTTAATTTCTAAACAGTCTACCAAATGTGTACATTTGCTGTGTCCAACAGAAGGTAGTAAAATCCATCAGGAGTGATGTGTAGTAGTTAAGACTGGATGACATTTCCACTATCAACTTTAATTTGGAATTGTTTATGCATAGTATCTGTGGGTTTATGTTGCATAGGCCTGAAAGTTGACAGGATTTCAGCTGTCATTTGTGGATTTTGATTTATATTCCCAGTGTTTCTAATCTGCCATGTAACAGAGACTATTTAGTTTTATAAGGTTTTTGGGTGGTTAACAGTCAGCAGTTTTTGCATTGACTAAAATATTAAAATTTCCACAAGTAATATCAAGGCTTAGCTTATGTAATCTGAACCATTTAAATCTAATAAGAGTATTAGTTAAGAATATTTTCTTTCTCATTTTTACACACAATAAAGGTCTAAAAAAAATGTAGAAAGTTTTTTTTTTTTAAAAAAATAGGTGGCATTAGTAGATATAAATCTGAATCCCAGACAGCAAAAACCCCTCTGAAGTCTTATTTATTCTATGCTAAAACAAAACATTGCTGGGAAACTGTCAATAGACAATTATATTCCAAATTTAACATGATGCAATTAAGTCAAAGGCACTGAACTAAGAGGAAAAACACTAAATGTTTCATTTTCATTACGACTGAGCACAGTATAAAATCGCAGGGAGAAACCCTCACTTCCTGTCCACAGGCAGACTGAAGTGAACTGTTACTTCTCTAACTGCAATCTAAATAATCAGATGGATTTTTTTCCCCTACCTCTACCTCATAAGAACTAAATGGTCATGGTTTTTAATTTCTATTCTGGATTTATTGTTCTTTCTCAAAATTTTAGCCAAAATTCAATGAAATCTAATGAAACCAAAAAATAATAAATCTTTCCTAGTTTCAAAACAAATCAATAGCAAATGTGGTTAAAAGCAAAAGTATTACACATTTTTTTTTTCTTCTCAGGTAGAAATATAATAAAAACACAATGTGGGCAGGGCTGGAGATACAGTTCACTTACAGAGCACTTATATAACATGGATAAAGCCTTAGCTCTAATCCCTTACATTATAAAATTAAAAATAAATATACTATAGTGCAGTTATGGTAAATGTTTTTACACAGAAAGGAAGAATAGGCTATTTAGAAATCTGTAATTCATAGATTTCAATGCTTTACTGAAACACCTAATCTGGCATTCATCTTTGTTTCAGAAAGCTAGTTAAAACATGTAAAAAGCAGATAGATGGCTTTCTTTGTACATCAGGACAGGAAAAGAGCTTGGTTATGAGTTCTAGGTTTTATTCGGCTTACTTAAGTTTTATTACTGTGCATAGACAATACAGTACATAATAGAAGCTCAAACAGGTATTTCATAAATGACTTAAGTCACATCTCTATTTTCAAACTTGTTTCAGGGAATTTATTACAGGAAAAATTATAGATTATAAAACACTAATAATCCTAATATCCGAATAATGTAGATAAATTTTTTTTATATTTTACTATCTTCTATCTCATTGAAGTAACTTTTTACTTTTCTATTATACAAAACAACCCCTCCTCCCAATCTACTTCTGCAGATTTAACAAAACTCACCAAAAATGTTGGTCTTCACAGTAAGGGCAAGATGAGTATTATTCCTCAAAATTTCAAGGGCTTTCACAAATGTAATATTTTCAAAATTTGTCCATTTACTTCCATTATCTTGAAAATATTTAAAAAATACACATTAAGACAGAAATAGTATTAGTTGCACCTATAATCTTAAACATTTAATACTAAAAATATAAAATGGAACTTGAGTTAAGCACATCATATGTAAACAGTGATTCTCTTTCTTAAAAGGGGAACTGACATTTTCCTAAACTCTTCTACTTACCCAATCCTCCATTACAGTTCTTAAGTTTTTTAAATTTTTATTTATGTTTA
The DNA here is from genome assembly GCA_035773235.1 of Eospalax fontanierii. Classification (NCBI taxonomy): domain Eukaryota; kingdom Metazoa; phylum Chordata; class Mammalia; order Rodentia; family Spalacidae; genus Eospalax; species Eospalax fontanierii. The sequence continues at coordinate 2,035,140 of JAJHUQ010000041.1, read as the reverse complement.
TGTGTTAGTGTGAATGAATGACATTTGTGTGCTGGTTCCGGCGGAAGCTACAAGAGGGCACTGAACCTGGAGGCACAGGGCGTGAGCTACCTGACATGGGTGCTGGGAACTGAACTAAGGTCTTTTGCTAGAGCATCAAGTATCGGGCCACCTCTCCAGCCCTCCACTATAGTTTTTAAAAGAAGTAATTTCAACCTGGGTGTGCTGGCGTCAAAAGAAAAGGACAAATAATAGAGGACAATAAGTGGTGGGATAAGGTAGAAGGGGAGAAGGGAGGAGGTCTGAGTAGGATGAAAACATACTGGCATGAAATTCCCATTTTAAAAATGTACTCTTTTTAATCTATATGCAGGAGTGTCTTGCCTGTATGAATGTTATGTGCATCAATGTTGTGCAGTGCCCATGGATATCAGAAGTGTCCTAGGATACCCTGGAACTAGAGTTATGGATGGTTGTTTACCCCATGTGGTGGGAACCGATTCTGAGTCCTCTCCAAGAGCAGTCAGTACTCTTAACCACTGAGAAATGTCTCCAGCACTTGTATGAAATTATTCAATCAGTTAAAATAGTTTTAAAAGACATCTATGGGAAATGAAAAGGAGAGGCCAAGACATATTTTTGTATTTGGCTACAGAATTTTGCAAAATTCAGACACATACCAATTATGTATTTTGCAGACACTTTTACCATTTGATCTTAGTATTTCAGTGTCACAGTCCCAATACTTGAAACATGCTATGACAGGTGCTAGGATTTCTGGGGAATAAACTTGGGATTGTTTAGAGGGCAACTATTGTAAGAGGTGGATGATGGTATAAGAACACCACTTTTACTAACAAGGTAGAATAACACACTTTGCAGAGTAAAGGAGTCTAGAATCCATTCCAGAGGAGTGAGTCCTATGATGGACCACACTACCTTCGAGTAAAAAAACAGTCCAATGGAAAAAAGTCAGAGCTATGGCTTTGGAGAGAACTTTTGAAAACTTGCACTACACTTTCTATAAGAGACATTTGAAAGGGGGGTGGGGACGGGGAGGAGCAACAGGATGGAGGAAGAAATGTGGACACAGACAGACACAAAACAGTTCACTTTACTATACCATCCTCATCAACAGAAAATCACCCAGATATCAAATTAGCTTCAGTTGTCAACTGGGCACACTGGGAAGAGGCAATCTCAATTGAGGAATGTCCTCCATCAGACTGACCTGTGGGGCAATGCCTATGGGTATTTTCTTGATTACTGATATATGAGGGCCCAGGCCACTGTGGTGCTGCCCTCCCTAGGAATGTGGGCCTGGGTCATACCAGAAAGTAGCTGAATGAGTCAGTAAGCAGCGTGCCTCCAGGATCTGGTCTTGAGTTCAGCCCTGGCTTTCTTGGTCATGGACTATAACCTGTAAGAGGAAATAAACCTTTTCCTCTTTCATTCACCACCCCCAAAAGGGGGAGGGGCTAGCTAGATGGCTCAGTAAGTCAAGGCCCTTGCAGCCAACCCTGATGTCCTAACTTCAATCCGAGACCTGTGTGGTAGAACAAAGAACTGGCTACTCCCCGTGTGTTGTGGAACATGCATGAGAATAAACAAATGTGTGAGCGTGCACACACAATAAATGTAATTAAAAATAAATGAAAATATAGTAACATGATTTACAAATGAAGAAAAATGTCAACATCTAAGCTTGAAAATTTATTACTTATATGCAAATTTTAGTCAAATATTCTAAAAGCAATTTTAGTGCAGTTTAAGTGAAACAATTCATATAAAAGCAGTACCAAAGCTAGATGTGACGGTACATGTCTATAATCTCAAGCCTAAAGCAGGACATTTACATAGTAAACTCTATGTCAAAAGCATCAGCATTATAAATACATTTAATACTGCCTTTTATATTAATAAAGACTCAGGAGCCCAAACAACAAGCAGCAGGGCTGTCTTCTCTGGGTGAGCACATGGTTTCTTTAGAGCATGTAGTTCCTAACTGGGCTGAACTTTACTATCACACAAAAAGCTTATTTTTTAAAAAACACAAATTCCAAGGACAAAAAATGATAGAGATTAAAACTAATGAGCAAAAATTAAGCAGCAAAGAGGATAGATCTCAGAAGTGGCATAAAGCTCCCAAAGGGTAAGAGAAAGGGTGCAAAATATGCTAGGAAGAAAAAAAGGAAAACCAACAGAAACATAATTCAGAGTTCAAAAAAGGCCAAAGTCTACATACCAAAATAGCTAACAACTAATGCTACACCAATGTAATAAAGAGATCTACTTAGTTTAATATATCCAATGAAAACTTTGAATTTCAAGAATTGTGTGTGTGTAGGACAGTGAGAGAGAGAGAGATTGGGCAACAATATAACAATATGACACATTTTCTGCAATTTCAGCAAAATCACTGTCACCAAAGAACTTTGTAGGCCAAAGCACCTTCAAACATGCACAGACACCCAGTGTAAAATGAGTCCAAATAACTGGACATGGGATCTAGAAGACAGGTAGGTGATCTAGAAAGGCTGAGAACTAAATGAACAAACTGCATTTCCACAACCTTAGATCTCACAGCTCCACACCTACACCATGAGCAAAGTCATTCTTAAATGTTCATGATAAAATACTTCAAAGCCAGTAAGTATACCAATCCTAGAATACTGGCTAGTAACATTTCTAATGAGCACAAAGGGGAAGGACCAGAATTTCTATTTTTAAAAAACTTCTTCAATTGAGAGGGTTGGAGAGATGGCTCAGCAGCTATGAGCACTGATTACTCTTGCAGATGAACCAGATTTGATCTCCAGCACCCACATGGTGGCTAACAACTCATATCCTTCTGACATCTCCAGGCACTGTACGACATAGGTGCACTTATATACATGCAGGCAAAAAAGGCATACACATACACATTTAAAAATGAAAGCCCCCTCAAGGAAAGAAGAGTGCTGCTGCTATTGTGCATCAGTTTCTGACATACTGGGCCTTGTCAGCTATTTAGCAGCACCCCTGTCCTGTATTTACTATGATTCACCAACAATCCAGGGAGTGATGATCAAAACTATTTCTAAGGGGGCCGGAGAGGGCACTAAGCAGTTAAGAGCATCGGTTGCTCTTGCAAGAGGACCCAGGTTTGATTCCCAGCACCCACATGGCAGCTAGCAACCATCTGTAACTCCAGTTCCAGGGGATCCAATGCCCTCTTCTAACCTCCCAGGGCATAACACGACACAGGTAAGCTTGCACACATGCAGGGATACACTCATACACACAAAATAAAAATAACAAAAAAATTATTTCTAATAATAATTATTTCTAATAATTTCTAAAATGAAATGCTACCTCCATATTCCTGCCCAGAAGGGAATCCTGAGTGTTGGTAGTTGAAGTATGACCTGAATTATGCAAAAGCCCTGAGGTAGACCAAGAGAATGGGGGAAAGACAGCCCTGGCTGGATTGGGTTATGACTTCGTGGTAGGCTTGCTTGGCATGTGCAAAGACTCTGGGATCCACACACCCATCCAAAAGTCTTAATGTTATTTGGGGTTAGGGCTTTTGCTTGCTGAGCACAAGTGAATATGTGTGGGTCAGTTACGGTGAGCCATTCTGCTTGTGTGGTTGCTGAAAGGCAGTCACCACTCTCACCCATCATAAACGGTCAACAGCTCTGTCTGGAGGAGTCTGTACCCCTCTGGCTTCCAGAACACCCCACTATCTCCCCAACCCTGTAGATGACCCAGCTCAAAGGAGGACCATCTGACCTAGTAGTTTCTGGAAAATGATGGCTCTGCTTCAAGTTCTGAGGTGGGGGAGGGTGATGCCAGGAGCCCCTTTATGAGGTCAGAGCCCCACCCACCAGCCTCACACCCTCTCACTGCACCAGTCACTTCCCCTCAGTCTAGAGAGACAGGAGTGGGTGATGGGTTCCCGCTGTGCCAAGCTCAGCACTGGTCATGGAATGACCCAGAACACAGAGGAATTTTCAATTTCCTCTTCCAGTAGAAACTTAGATAGGCGTTTTTAAAAATCAGTATAAATATTTTACTCAGTGAAATCTAAAATGCTGTGATTAAAAGATATTCCATTCCTATGCATAAGTCAATCCACAGTAGATAGAATGCATGATTTTAAACTTGATACTTTTATAATGCCCATCTAGTATGTGAATATTTTCATTATCTCATTTCTGCAAATCAACTACTTGATATCATTTCATTAAATTCTAATTATATAGAAGCTGTTATGTTTTGTACTTGCTTATACATAAGTTTATGTGTTGTATTGTGTATGTGTGGTGTATGTAGGGGCCAGCAGAGGCTTACAGATCCCCTGGAACTGGAGTTACAGGCATTTGGGAGCCTGAAATAGGTACAGGGAATGGAACTCAGGTCCCCTGGAAGAGCAGCAAGTACTCTTAACCACGAATCCAGCTTTCCAACTCCTTACAAAAATCTTTTATCAATAATTCCAACTTCTTATCTATTGGATGACAAACTGAGCTCCATCATCACTTTTCAGGTCAGAGGCTCCATCTAGAGACCACAGGTAGCTTGGCCCTACTGAAGCACCCCCAATGCTGCAGGCCCCGCCCCATGCTGACCTCACAGAGAATAATTGGGTGGGCCACCAGGTCACAAGGGGTATACAAGAGGTTTGAGAGAGATGAAGGGGAGTCTTTGGGAGAGACGAAGCAGGGGTCAGGCCTCATGGCAGGAGGATGCGATGGTGAGAAAAAGCCAGAAATTAGGAGGTGCAACCAACAAGGCTGGCCACAAATGAAAGCAAAAAGGAAGAAACAAAGGAGGCAGAGGCAGAAGCAGAGTCAAAAAAAGAGGAGGAAGCAGCAGAGGAGGAAGGGGCAGAAGAGTGAAAAAAAAAAAAAAAAAAAAGTAACGCACTGCCCCTGCGTGAGACACCCGGAGACAACAAAGAGGTAGGCCCTTTGACACCTGTCCAGAAGGGCAGGATGGGGGGTAGGCTGGACCCACCCCACCCCATGTTATCATTGACCCGAGAGAAACAGCCCCCGACTCCCATCCCCTCCACAGGCAAGCCAGAAAACCAGAACTTCCTTTTCCTTCCCAAAGGATGCAAGACCAAGCAGGAGGAGGCACTACCTCCTCCCAAGTCCATCTAGAGACCACCCACCACCGCTACCACCCCTGAGCCTCCCCAGGTCCACTCTGGCTGCACCCAAGGAAGTGAGGTGACAAGAGAGGCCACAACAACATCTGCTGAGCCCCGAGCTCCCAAGGAGACACGAGATACAAGATCTGAGTAATGGAGCAAAGTCACCTGCCAAATAAAGTTGGACACGAGATTCTCTGCCTACTGTGTCTTCTTTTCGTCAACTATTTGAACCTAAGAGGTGGGGCGGGGCACTCTTACCCAATACCTGTGGCAACACTTCTGCCAGGGAGTGACCTGGACCATGAAAGATGGGTGAAATGCTACCTCCATATTCCTGCCCAGAAGGGAATCCTGAGTGTTGGTAGTTGAAGTATGACCTGAATTATGCAAAAGCCCTGAGGTAGACCAAGAGAATGGGGGAAAGACAGCCCTGGCTGGATTGGGATATGACTTGGTGGTAGGCTTGCTTGGCATGTGCAAAGACTCTGGGATCCACACACCCATCCAAAAGTCTTAATGTTATTTGGGGTTTGGGGCTTTTGCTTGCTGAGCACAAGTGAATATGTGTGGGTCAGTTAGGGTGAGCCATTCTTCTTGTGTGGTTGCTGAAAGGCAGTCACCACTCTCACCCATCATAAATGGTCAACAGCTCTGTCTGGAGGAGTCTGTACCCCTCTGGCCTCCAGAACACCCCGCTATCTCCCCAACCCTGTAACCTATAATTCTGAGCTACTGTAAACCCTTTCTCCCTAAGTTGCTTTCTTCATGGTATTTTGTCACAGCAACATAAACAAAGCTGATCCGATGCATTTGACTCTACAAACTTACCTCTGATCAACATATACTACAGTATAAAAATCATAGATTTCAGTTTAGTGTGGTATGCAAATGTAAAACAAGAGAAGTTAATGAAGGACCTTCACTAAGATCTGTGGAAACAGAAGTGCTCACAGACCCTCCTTGGCATTCCATGTGCAGATAACCTAAGCTGAGTGTCTTAGTTTACTGTAGCCTAGCAAGCAGAGTATACTTTGAAGAAGAAGAAAAAAAAGTTCATTTATTTGGTAGAGTTGGCTACTTTACCTAAATCCACAGTTTCAAATCAGACTCCTATGAAATACTCTGTCTAGAGATGCCGAAGCAGTTTACGCAATCCTGAGATAAGAGCTATGTGTAGCCAGATGGCACTTGAATCTCAACTTCCTAAGTCAAGAGGAAAGAAATGATATAAATAATCATGTATGTGACATCCCAGACCAACCCCCTATGGTGCTTTATGAAGGCTTTGCTAGTTCCCTGCTTCCAACTCCCCAGTCATGATATCCACAAGACAGTTTCCTAAACTCTCCTATTCTCTAAAATGACCTCTTATCACAATAATTCATGCTTCCCATTCATTTTGAAGTAATCGCTCCCTCCCCAAATTCTTGTGCCATGAAATCTGTCATATGCCATTTGAGGTTCATGTTGTTTCTCGGTTTCTCCTATTTCACATCATGAGAGCAAATACAGCCTTGCAGGCTCCCTTTCATTATTCAACCATGATCACTGTCACTTTCAATAATAATTATCATAACTTTTAAACACTAGTGGCCATTTGGGGGTTTTGTAAATGTGCATGTGGGCAGAGGTATTTATAACTCAGGGTATCACCTGAGAATAATGTTTTCTTTCTAAACTCAACCAAAGTACACACGACGACTCAAACAAGGTAATATTCTAAGCATGTATCCTTGACTAAGCAGTGGCTTTGTTTATACCCATCAAAAAGGAATTTAATATAGATTTCCCTTTTATTTACCATTTTAAACCATAGACCTTGAACTTTTATAAAAGCAAGTAGTGTTAAAAGGCTAGGAAGAGACAGAAGGACATAGTTGCAGGTCCTCATTAACCAAAGAATACAGAAGTCTCCATCATTGAGAAACATGGACTACCTCAGAACAAAAATTGTCCTAGAGGAAGTGAAGAGCCACCATTTAAAGACAACACATTGCATCAACAACACTTATCACTTGTAAGTCATTAAACTAAGGATAACCAAGTTTTTGAATTTTCATACAATTATTCCCACTGACGATTAATTCAAACACTGGTCCATTTGATATAAGAATGCTTTGAATGTCTGTATTTCTTATGAGCTTACCTCGAAAACCTAGAGTGATATTCAGTTCATCTAAGGATTATGAACTGGAGTACAATAGTTACCCTACTGGATGGTTAAAAGAATTTTGAAATGATTTTATCATCTTCCTGCTCTGAAAACATACTCCTTAAGAAAGTTTTTCACCTTTCTCTATTGGTGAGTTTGTGACATTGTTAATCATGAAGGAATTGATTGTTTTTTGCCATCTAATTAGTGAAACAAACCTCCACTTAGCACCCTGTGCTGAAAATGTGTCAGGACTTCATTACATAGACATTGGAAACTGTGATCTGGTTGCTATGGTGACAACAGCTTCCACAGGGAGTTTTGTGTTTAGCTGACATATCTAGATCAGACCGAATACGATTAAAAAAGAAAATCTAACTTAAAGCATTTCAGAGTTCAAAATACTGCAAAATTATATCTTTGAAATAGACAGTTTCAATCAAATTGATTACATAAGTCTCCATGGAAATAAACATAAAAAATAAACATAAAAAAAATAGAAGAAAACAAAAATTTCGTTTTTTTAGGCTGGTAGCCAATCTCAATAATGGCTCTCCTGGCTTTCATGGCCTTGTCCAGTCTTTCCAGAGTGGTGCATGGTGTAAAGGAGTTGGGCAAATGACAATGGGCCACTTCTGAGGCTGCATCATAAAAGACACTGGGGCATCTATCTGTCTTATCCTTCTCCTTGGATTACCAACATAAGGGGAGGTCTATTGTTATGTTTTAAGGGAGCATAAGCAGGTTGCAAAAAGCCCACATGACAAGGAACTGAGAGCTTACACCAAAAGCCATATGGGTAGCCACCAAAGACCAATCCTTACTCAGTGAAGACTATGATGAAGGAAGGCTGTATGGACATTCTGATTACCACCACAGATATACTGAAAATGATCTAGCTAAGGGATTCCTGAATTCCACAAAAAACTATCAAATAATAACTACATGTTGTTTTAAGTAATAACATTTTGGAGTAATGTGTTAAGTGACAATAGATAATTATCCATCTATAGTTACAATCTCTCAGGAGATCAGATATACTTCTCACCAATGTCATCATCGGTTTTGTCTGCAGGTTCTTTTTCAAGACATTCTCAAACAAAATCTTGACCCTGCAGTGGATCAGTTCGATCAATCTCTTCCTCTTCTTCTTCCTCATCCTCAGAATCAACAGGTCCTTCTGGAAGGCGTGTTAAATCTATATCTCCTACTTTACTCTCTGTAGCCTACAGAAAGAAATTACAATCACTTATTTCATGCTAAAAAAAATATATCTCACACTGGAAATTGACCAAATAACAGCCACAATGATCAAATATAAAAAATTGGGACCATGGAATGGTATATAAAAACTGCTCTACCTAAAATGTAGGCCTACCTGGAGTTATCTAGGTGACAGATCAGAGCCAGTATAAAATAAAAATACCACAAAGTATTTTCCAAAGAACACTTTTCTTTTTGCCAGCTAATTTTTCCTTATTTATTTTATGATATGTATACGAAAGTTTTGTTTCCATGTATGTAAGCACACCCATGTTATGCAATGTCCATGGAAGCCAGAAGAGGATGTTGGATTCCCTGGAACTGGGGTTATGAATGGTTGTTAGCTGCTATATGAGTGTTGGGAACCACACCCAGGACCTCTGCAAGAGCAACCAGTACTCTTATTACTGAGCCATCTCTCCAGCCCTGACTTGTTTTTCTTAAAAGAACACAGTTTCCTAAAACAAAGTAAAAGAAGCAAAGAAGGTAAAGGAGTACTGAAAAGTGCTAACACTGCCCCATCATAAAGGACTAAACAAATCCTTATCACTTTCTAATGTCTTACTGGGCTTAAAAGATGTAATACAGTGAAGATAATTCAAAGTAATTAAAAAAATTAACTTAACAATCACAACTTTGGAGGCTTATCAATGTCACATATCTCAAGAAACAGCAGGTTGATGGCTGCTGGGGGGAGGGAGAGATACTTCTTGCTGAGGAGTAGCCAGTGGCAGGCTGCCCATAACACTGTGGGTAACACTGTAACCATGTGCATATAGGCAGCACTAATTGAACTAAGCAGGTTATTTTATTTTTAAATAAAAAGAGAAAACTTGAAGTGGGAAGGCAGAAATAATGGGAAGAAGGCCAGGGGAGGTGGAGGAGGGAGAGGGGCCAGTATGATTAAAATGCATTGTAAACAGCTATGAAAGTTTCAAACATAAATAGAAAATAAAAATGAGCAGGAAGAGAAGGGGCAGGAGAATACCAAGTAGAACGAGGAGGAAGAGACAGGAAAGCAGGAGTAATGGAGCAAAAGGACCAAGCATGCTGAGCAGAGGAGAGAACACATACTGCAAGGAGCACCAGTGACACCAGAGAGAAGATGAAGGAGACTCAACAAGCCACAGGGAGGCCAGATGATGACCAGAGATAGACCAGGCAGCCAGACCTGCAGTACAGACTGCCAGCCACCACTCCTCCCTCTGGAGGCCAACACATCCCTTTTTTGGCTTTTGTTAATTCAAGTTAGGGTTCTGATGACAGCAACTCAAAGCCCTGTTTTATGCACAATTTATACTTTGGATTTCTACGTAGCTCTAAGATGTAGATAATTAACAATCCAAATTAAATATCCAGTGTGGGATTTAAAAAATACTAGATAGATATGATAGCTCTTTTAGGTCTGCTGCTTTGATGTGAACCTAGTTCGTTCCCTCTTCCCACCTCCCTCCCTCTTGAGACAATGAAGGTATATGAAGGTGGGCTTCAAACTCAGATTTGATCTAAGAATGGCTTTGAATGTCTGCTCTTGGGTAGCCACCTGGATTACAGCAGGGCACATGGGCCGTCATGTTCCATTTATACAATGCTAGGGGCTGAAGTCACCATGACAAGAACGCTTCCACCTGAGCGCCACCTCAGCTTGTCCCTGACCTCCTTTCTGCAGTACTGGGCATCAAATCCAGGATGCCCAAGGCTCCTCTACCCAGGGTACATCTTCAGATCTGAAGAGTCCTAATGAAAAGAAAGTCTTAACTTCAAGGTAATGGTATTTGGAGGTGGAGCCTTTGAACATCCACAAGCTCAGAAAGAAAGTAATTAGGTCATTAAAGTTGTCATGAATGGGAGACCAGCACCCTTACTGAAAAAAGACAAAAGGGTCTTCATTTACCTTTCCCCTCACATGAGGGAACAGTCAGATGGTGCCATCTACAGACCTTTCGGTCCTTCGCAAAACAACAAATTTACCAGCATCTTAATCTGGAATTCCCAGCATCCAAAACTCGTAAGTGTAATTCTACAGTTTATAAATTACCGTCTTTATGACATTTTGTTACAGCAGTCTCAATGGACTATGCACAGTGACATACAGGGGCAAGTCTATTTCATGACTAAGGAGTATGAATTTGTAACATAAAATAGGGAATCTCATTAAGGAAGGATACACTTTAAAATAAACAGATACATAAATTTAATTGGGTGTGGAGGCTCATGCCCGAAATCCCAGCATTTGGAGGGTTAAATGCCTGAGTTCCTGGCAAACCTGGTTCATATGTCCTCAGGAAGTAAGGGGGTGGGAGCAGAAGAAAGGACCGGTTTTTTTTTTTTTTAAAAAAAAAGTAATCTTGAAAACTCAAACTGAGTCCCCAGGTTTGAGAACCTCAAAAAGATTGTAACCAGATTAAGCACAGGGTGAGGGTTTTCCTTTCCTGTCACATGGACATATCTATGTGTATATGCCTAGGTACAATGTGGTGAGGCCGACAGTCTGAAGTGATATACAGATGGCTTGTTATCCCCAAATAAACCATCCGAGGCTATCCTTTTCCTGACTGCTGCTAGAGATGAACATGAACCTGCATCACAAGGAACCATCCACTGGAATTACAGTGTCCCGAAAACTTTAAAAAAAAAAAAAAATTCACACCCTCAAATTAGGGACACGTTAGGGCAGAACCTCCACTGTACTCTCCCTTCTCATTTGTATCCATTCTCGTCTTCAGCATTTCACTGATCCTTTTTCAGGGAGCACTGAGTGCTTAAGCTTCCTCTTTGTCTTCCTGCTTAGGCAAGAATGGCATGAAATTAATCCTTCAGGGTATGCAGATACCGCCCCTTCCAAAATCTCTCCTCTCCCTTATATAAGGACAGTTAGTTAGGAGAGATCTTTTGTATTTTCCTTGAAACCAATAATGGCATTTATTTTTCAAGATTTTTCTAGATTATTCCCTAAGAGACCACACAGTGCGTGACTCAGCAAGAAACATATGAACCAGTAAGATATAAACTCAAGCCTGTATAAATTCACCGTGATGATACAAAATGTCAAGTTTACAGAATAGTACTAAGAAAGCCCAGTGGAAAGTGGTGTGAATCACAGAAAAACTGCAGTCAAGGCTCCAAGAGGGGAAGACACCATTTTGCTTACTGGAGAAGACACAACAAAGAAAAAACAAGTATGGCTGAGAGAATATTATGTATCTGCCGTGGAGCAGAATCTAAATACTTAAAGAGGAGGAACAGCAGACCACAGAACCAGATGGAGGACAGCAGTGAGGGCTGAAAGTGGGATTTGTAGTGAATAGTACCTGTTTGATTAAGGAGGTACTGTAGCTTTATAAACAGAGAACTGATTAAGCCACAGGATTCTCAAAATTTACAAATGAGCTTCAATCAAAAGGCAACAGAGAGGGAAAACGAGAACTTGAGACTGACATTCACAAAGATGACAGCTTATACATTTCCTGATAGTGGGATCAAATCCAGGGTCTTGCACATGCTAGGCAAGCACTCTACTGTTATAGCACAGCAAAGTCCCCTACAGCTAGATGTCTCCCAGCTCTAGCACACTCCTTCTCCCTCTCCCTCTCTGTGACTAAGAGTTGACAAGAAAATACTGTGGCATGGAGCAGCCCCCATTCACAGCTGCTAGGTAACTGTGCAGTGCTTGCCTCCATGTCCCTTGTCAAACAGGCCAGTCCAGACCACATAGTCTGAAGCTTGTTCAGCCTCCGGAAAACCTGAGAATCAGAACCCCTTTGCTTTGTGGACTTGAAAGCAAGAGTTGCTCTCTCTCCCTTTAGCAGCCCTATCATTCCTAATGAAACTCCTCCATGGATCTGCAGGAAGGGCTTGTTCTCACTTGCTCAGCTGCCTATGGTATGAGGCTGCATCTCTTCTAAAGCACTCCTACTTTAAGGCTGGACCAAGGTCCCTCTCCTCCCCCTGGCTGTAAAGCTCACCGTTAGAAGAAGGGTAATTTTCTGTCAGCTTCTTTCCACAAATCTGCACTTTTAAGTTCAAGACATAATCACATCCCTACCCAACAGATGATATTCTTTTTTATTGATTTATTTTTACTTTATGTGTATAAGTGTACTGTCTACATGTATGAAAGAGCAACTGTGTCATGCAATGCCCAACGAGGTCAGAAGAGGGTGTCAGATACCCTGAAATTGGAGATAAGGACAGTTGTTAGCTATCCTGTGGGTGCTGGGATTTGAACCAGGGTCTTCTGGAAGAGCAGCCAGTACTCTTAACTGCTGAGCCATCTCTCCAGCCCCAACAGATGGTATTCTTAATAGAAATGTTAAAGTAGAGCAAGGCTAGTTGAAGTAACCCAAAACCCAAACCCAAACCAATGAACCCACATACTCAAGAGTAGAAATGTGGAAGTCTGACAGTATGCAGGTCTTCAGGAGCTTGTTCCCACAGAAAAAACCAGATGGGGTGGGCAGGTCTGTGCCTCAGGCATCACAAGAAGGAGTCAATGAAAACGTAACTGTAAGGTGTCAATGAAACCCCCAACAGTTTCAGACTCAGGAAGAAACCTGGAGCCAGAGTTTGCAAAAGAGGAATGAAGAAAGATGGACCTTTTACAACCTCTCAGAGATCTAAACCCTGCAAATACCTGAGATAAAAACTCCAGGCCCCAAATTCCAAAGGACACTGGGCTTCCTTGGCAGATAAGATTCAGGACTCAAGGAATTCATGAACAGCTCTGAAAAAGGACTAATTCCTGGCCAGAAGCTTGCCTTAAACATCAATCAGATGTTATGGCAACCCCCCTCCCCTAAAAGCCAGGAGGGGGCTGAAGGTTTTTTAAAGGCTTTGAGGACTTGGACAACGTGCTGCTGATGATGCTGGCGCTGCACTGGGCTTTTGAGACTTGGGCTGAGCTCGCTTCCCTGGTTCCCTGGAGCCCCAGCCCCAAGATGGGGGTGAGGGGGCTAGCGTTTCTCCACTCGTGGGTGTGGAGGAGCTAGTCCCATCTGGTCTTCTCTCAATAAAGCTGGGTCCTGTTAGCTGCCAGCGGAGTCTGGTCACTTCTGTCTGCCCCGTCTCTCGAACCCTGAACCTGACAATAACCACTTTTATTTACAAGTCTCTCTTTGGCAACCATCCAGCTCTTACACAAGACAAACAGAAAAATGAACCTAAAAAGAAGCACTCCTTATTTTCTTGAATACTCTTTGAAGATGCACAGAAGAGTCTAAGAAGAGTCTAGAACCTTAATGTACACCTTGAATTATATTTAAGCTCATCTGAGTAAAGTTGCTCTGAACCACTACTTGCAGCTCTCTCCAATGGAGGGATATACTGTAGACTGTCTTTGAGCCCTGAGGTTTCCATTATTTAGCCACAATAGACAGGTGTGTAGAACCACACTTGGTCACATGAAATGGTATAAACAAGTCACGGTAACAACTGCAGCTAGCACAGCTAATCTCTTTCAAATTTTCAAAGTAAAAGTACATCATCTCACAAGGCTTTGCTTATATTGTTAAATGCTAGGTATTTACACATAAAATATCTCAGATGCTTGAAAACTTATAACCACACATTCAACTGTTATTGGCTCAGTTATCAGCAATGTTTATCTCTGACTAAAGGTGCATCCATAGGCTTAACAAGTAGTCCCTTAAAGGTAGCCTGAGGTCAAGGAAAGGATTGATTGATACTTCACTTTCTTATCTTTGGTTTATTTTCCAGGATCTAGTTAGAAATACACACACATGCAACGCCACATGCAATTTACCCAAATGGGGCTCAAGAGATAACCCAGCGGTTAAGTGCAATGGCTGCTCCTAAGGAGGACCCTGTCCCTGGACCCACATGGTGGCTAGCAGCCATTACTAACTACAGTTCTGGGGAATCTGAAGCACTCTTCTGACCTCCATGGGCACTGAATGACATGGGTGCACTTACATGAATGCAAGCAATACACATATGCAGAAATTTTTTTTAATTTAGTAAAATGATATTATTTACCCTATGAATGCATTTTCATTAAAATTGGACGTCTAGAAATCATTCTATTATTATGCTGTTTTCTTTTAGCTTTTATTTTTATTTTATTTTTTGTCTCTTTTGAGTTGGGTCTCCCTGTAGTCCCAGTTGGCCTGGAACTTGGTATGTATGTAGATCAGGCTGACCTTGAATTCACAGAGATCCACCTGTCCCTGCCTCCTGAGTGCTGGAATTAAAGACATATGGCACCACACCTGGCCCTCATTTTCATTTTTTAAAAAATATTTTATTTACTATTTTGATGTCAATGCCACATCTCTTAGCAAGGCGACAAATACCCAATTATTCTCAGAGAAAACTATAGCCATGACCCTCAATTTGACTGTTTTAACATCAATCTTCCTTGGGATTCCACAGAATCAGAGAAGTCACAGCTTACAACTCTTCCACTGTCTACTTCCCTTGAGAGGGCAGAATGCACCAACTCTGACAACTGCAGAGTCCAAGGCTAAGAACTACTGTATTGCTTTAATTTTCTCCATTTTTCTTTGAAATTTTTTATTCTGCTTCTATACAATGAAAAGGGAGAATTTTTTGGTTCTCAATACTGTAAAATGGCAACAAGGAGATGAAGATGGTCACAGCAATGACTTCAGTTAAGCTATACACAGACCTGAAATTGTAAGTTTTCCAACTTGCATCTGCTTACAAACTTCCCTTCACAGAAAAGCCTGAATTTTCTGAAATAATTCAATCTGCTAACTCAGTAGGAGGTGTAAATGCTTTGCTTAACAACAATCATTTTTACCGATTTATACTACATGGCAGCTACATGAGGACATCTACATGTGGATACTGGGGCAAGGAAACATGGCTAGTCTGAACTGAGATAGACTGAAAATCTAAACCAAGAATGAAAACAGAATGCAAAATTACTCAATCATAACGTGAAAGCACTGGTGACATGTTGAAGTAACATTTGGATATATTGTACTAAATAAAATATACCACTAAAGCTGGAGGCACACGTCTTTAATTCTAGTACTCTATGAGATCGAGGCCATCCTGATCTACATAGTGAATTTCAGGCGAGCTGGGGCTACAAGGAGACCCTGTCTCAAAAAACCAAACCAAACCAAACCAAACCACATGTGTGAAAAACTAAGATTACTTTTATGTTTCCTTTTTTGTGGCTCCTGAAAGTTTTAAAACACTTATGCAGACCACATTAAATGTGTACTAGTCAGCACAGAAACACTAAAAATATTTTATGTTCTAAACTCATCAGTCCTGAGAAGAGTAACTATGGGGCTTCAGGACATAAGGCATCACAGAGAGCTGCACAAGGTACTGTGTAGCACAGCAGTTGCACTGAGAAGAGCCACAGAGACTGTGCAAGGGTTTCAGCAGTGTGCAGTTCTTCTCAGAGAAGGATTATTGACAGATCTCAACTTTGGACTGTTTCTTTGCAGATTTTAGAAAGGAAGAGTCCATACATTATTCACCATTTAACTTTCTATTTCATTCATGTTGCACAGAAAAAAAAAAAGCTTTACAATGCAAAAGCAACTCTAACTTTATTCATAAATTTTACTTATACATGACTTCTAAAAACCTTTTCAAAGACTAAACATGACAATATGTGCCTGTAATCCTAACAGTCAGGAAGCAGAGGCAATGTGATTGAGATCTTCCAGGTCAGCCTGGCCTACAAGGGCAATATTGTTTCATAAACAAAACAAAAAACAATAACAAAACCTTTCTTTAATCAAAGTAAATGTTCTTTACTATATGGATTTAACTGAACAGAGGAAATCAAAGTAACTGTCATCCTCATTGGACTATGCTGAATTGCCTCTTTAACCAGGCTTACAAATTTGAAACAGTATATCAAGCACACTGTCCCAAAAATCTTATGCTTGAACTTGACAATGGAACTAGAAAACACATGTTCGTCTGGAGAAGCACAAGACATGATGAAGGATGAAGTTTGTGTGTACAGTACGCAACTTAGGAAATTACCTGATAAATATCAGATAAACTGCTGCTCCCGGAGTCACTGGCAATGTTGCAGCTAGACTGACTAGAAGACACATGTGCCACCTGTGGGTGACGGCTGTCTGTCAGATGCATCTTGGTAAGATCAGCTGGAAGCTGAGGAGAAACACTTGAGTTATTCTGAATGCCAAACTTGATCTACTGAAGAGTTGATGCATTATAACTTTTATAGCACACATTGATATATATTTTACATAAAACAGGTACAGATAAAGTTAGAAATCCTTTATTCTTAGCAATTTTTTTTGCATTATGAACCAAATAAGTCTCTAAAACTGATAGACAATTTTGTAAGAGGCAAGCTCACTCAACAGCTTTCCAAAGAGATACCATTACAAACTGTGCTTGAGCAAACATTTGACTCCTCTGCTCCCCAAATAAAAGTATCAGCTGCTTCCACTGTAAAGAGGAGTGACACATTTTCACACTCACAGGCTATAACCCTTACACACTCACTCACAACATGGTAGTATACTTGAATAAAACAGCAGTGTGTGAAGTTAAAGAATACCTGGCAGGCAGCTGAACACAGGGTTAGGAAGCTGATTATATTTGAAATTCACAAAATTTTAACATTTATACAGAACTTTGCATTATTTTGTAGGTGGGTCTTGAAATATTTATTAGGGATCAAAATGATTTAATAAATGCCCGTGCAGGGATAAAGAAGAAAAGGAAGAAAATGGGGTCAGCAAGATTATCAGTGGGTCAAGTTGCTTGCAGCTAAGCCTGACAACCTGTGTGGAATTCTTGGAACTCACATGCCTATGAGTCCTGCAAATTCCATGCTCCCTCCCCCACCAGCCTATGCATTTCTCAATCTGCAGCCTTTGTAATATTCTCTACAGGAAGACCCTGTCTCAAAAGAAGACCCCCCACCCCAAAAGAATATGAATCGATACAGCCACTTTAAAGAATGATTTGGGGGGAACAGCTGCTACAGGGAACAAATGTTAAGATAACATTTAACACATAATCGGGTGAGATGACTCAGCAGGTGAGATGACTCAGCAGGTAAAGGCACCCACCACTAGGGCCGATGACCTGACTACCATCCCCAGGACCCATATGGTGTAAAGAGAAAACTGACTTTCTCAAGGTGTCCCCTGACCTCTGAACCCACAGTGTGTGGCATGTGAGGGCCTAAACATATATCCACACTTAAGAAAAAATTGAAATTCTCAGAGTATCTACCCTAAAGCAAACAAGTATGCAAAGAGGCATGCACAAGGACATTCATTACCAAT
Source organism: Eospalax fontanierii (assembly GCA_035773235.1). Classification (NCBI taxonomy): domain Eukaryota; kingdom Metazoa; phylum Chordata; class Mammalia; order Rodentia; family Spalacidae; genus Eospalax; species Eospalax fontanierii. The sequence goes on along the minus strand of JAJHUQ010000041.1, from coordinate 2,017,325 downwards.
AACATCTGAAACTGAAAGAAACAACTAGAAGGATGAACTGTTATGAAACCTGTTATGAAATATAGTTGCTTTTCAGTATCCATGGTGGGCTAATTCCTGGACTATTCCTGTGGACACTAAAATCTACTGATGCTCTCGCCTTTGTTTATATGTATCTATCTACAGTCTTCTGTATACTTTAAATCCTCCTTTGATGACTGACAGTATCTAACAACACAACTGCTGTGTAAATAGCTGTTAATCCTGTATGTTTGGCAGATGACGACAGGAGGGAGGGGAAGTACATGTTCAGGTGTTAATTATTTAAACTATTTTTGGTTCATGGTTGGTGAGAGCCCACAGAGTCTAAGGTCCAAATTGTATTATGCAGAATTTAAAGGTTTGAGGTAGATTTGCACATTTAAATCTGAGTAAGTTTCCCAATCATGTTAGCTGAATAGCAAGTTTCAAAAATTTAAAAGATACCACTGGTCTTTTTAAGACAGGGTCTCCCTGTCACCACAGGTGGCCTCCAGCTCACAGATCCACCTGCCTCTGCCTCCCAAATACCAGGATTGAAGGCATGGGCCACCCTCCACTGCTGATACCACTAACTTTTAAATCACATAAATTATATGGAAATTGTGTATATATGCATATGTATGTTAGGTATTAATTTCCAGGGTATACAGACATCTAGGTATGGGGAAAATTTTGGAGGAGAAAAGGAGAAAGATGGGCTAGGGTTCAAAATGAATGTTGACTAATTTGAAATCTCTTGTGAATGTTTTAATTCTTAAGGAGAAAGTATTTGTTTTGTTGGGGCAGAATCTCTGCAGGTTCCAGCAGAAGCTGGTCTCCAACTCCTATCTGTGAGTTTCCTGAGAGGCAGTAAAGAGCTGCCACACACCTGATTCTATATTCTATAAACTGAAAATTTTTCATACTAAAGCCAAATGAATGGTGTTGGTGTGTGCATATACAAACACACACAGACTCGCACACGAGCGAGCTATTCTTTGACCTTTACATTTCAAAATTTGTCTGTCAGGAATGGCCCAAATGCTCAAATTTGGTCACTTTTAGTGAGTACCAGTTGCTACACATTCTTCATTTTTGCTAATGTGGGTTCTGGGATTGAATACGGGTCCTTAGACTTGTAAGGCAAGTGCTTTGCTGACAGAGTCACCCCGGCCTTCCATATTGTTCTGTTTGTTTTTTTGAGACAGGGTCTCACTAGGTAGCCCAGGCTAGAACTCTCTCTGTAGACCAGGCTAGCCTGGAACTCAACAGGGACCTGCCTGCCTCTGCCCCCCAGTGCTGCGATTAAAGGTGTCCGCCGCATCCAGCTTCACATTCTGCTTTTCATAGTGATAAAAATGAGTGGTTTCCAAGACAACTTTTATTCTAATGCTGTGTGAGATTATAAGCACTAATACACAGGGCATTTGTAACAGTGTTGAGAGTAGATGATTAACACATAAAGCAAAAGAAACAGGAGAAAGTGGTTATCAGACATCAGCAACAAAGTAACTCCTAAGATTCAACCCCTATGGGAAAGTGAGAAGTTAGTAGAAAGAAAAGTATTTCTCCATTTTTAATCTACTCTGTGGAATATGGAACTCCTGGTTCTTGTTATCTCAAAATATTGCACCTCTCTCCATTTTCACGACAAAAACAAAAAGTGATGTTTACCCTGCACATCCTATCTGTTCATTAAATATTCATACAATGAATGAATGATTGCATTTGACATCTGAACACTTGACACTGCTGCTAATGGTTTTGTGGTCACCCGAGCAGATGGAATTTCAGCATAGGTGTATTCAGTATTTCATTCAGGGCACAATTTCCCAAGCTGCACCCTCAAGAATCCTACTCTATGGGTGGGATGTTCCATGGGTGAAGAAGCTGGAAAACAATGAGATTTCGGTCCCCCAGCTCCTTAAAACACATGCATATATAAGAAGTCACATAATATAGCAACCTATTTTACAAAGTGTTCTCCAAACTTGTTTTCTCCAACATGTACTTTATGAGTATTAGAAATAATGCTTTGGGATAATCTCATAGACCCAACTCAAAAATATTAGTTTTAGAACAATTCTAAGTACCAAGGAAGTTTTATGGGGAAACTAGTACTAGGTAATGATACAACCAGGAAGAGTTACTTGAGCTTGGAGGGGTGGTATAGAAATCAATTTGACTTTGGGTAAGCACATGGACAGGCATGCGTTGCTAAGGAGTAATATTATATCACAGTTCTAGGATCTACTTCCAGTTTTTTAAAACTTCAAGAACACACACACACACAACATGCATGCAAACACATACACACCAAATGAAAATAAATTTAAAAAAAGATTCAAAACCTCAAGAATCTTCTACCACAATTAAGAACGGCAACAGGGATATCTCCTAAGTAAGAAAATCTGCACTCTGAAACACCTGGACCCTTACAAGCCATGTCTAAGCACTGGTTCATTAGGGAAAGACACTCAAAAGGCTCTAAAGTATAAAATGACATTTATTATTAGCTCTAAACAGGTTTAAATTTGTGCAGTCCTTCAAAGATCACTGCTAAATCCAAACTTCACTATTAAAACTTCCCTTTCAGGCATTAGCTACTTGATTACAGAAACACTTTATCTAGAAATCACATGCTTGTTAAACTTTTTAACTTTTTTTAACTTTCTTGTTAAAAGACCAAGAAATTCAGATGATTCTTGCCTATGCACCAAACTCTGTACTGCTTATAGGAAGCCATTTTGGAGCTCTACCCTAATTACTGTAAATATGAAGAAATTGCTAGGATGCTTTGAGTTGAATTTCCCATTTGGAGAGAAAGGATGTCTACTGTAAATCCAAAGTTCACCAAAACAACAAAAACAACAACAAATAATCAAGGAAAGTTTTGGGAGTATAGAAGACCTTAAAAGTTCGTTAAACAGCCGGCAGAGTGGCACACTCCTTTAACCCCAGCACTTGGGAGGTAGAAGCAGGCAGATCTTTATGAGATTGAGGCCAGCCTGGTCTACATAAAGAGTTCCTGGTTGGGGGAAGAGGGATTACAGGAAGACTGTGTCTCCAAAAAATTTAAAAAGTAAATAAATTAGCACAATATAAAATCATTAAAGTAACTCAAGTACTTAGAAAATGATGTCTGTGGTGAATCATGGGAATCATCTACATGAACATCAAATAACAGTAACAAAGACCTAGAACTATATTATGCAAAATAGTAAATCTAGTCACATAGGTGAAGTGTGGCTAGGTCAGCTTGGGACGTGCTCTAATATATATTGAATCTAATACATACTGAATTTAGAATTCCTGATATAGAAAAGTAAAATATTTCATTACTAATATTCCATTTAATTACATGATGAAATGCAATTTTGGACAGAATAATGATTAATATTAAACATAATTTAACTTACTTTTTTATATTACATTTTTGCTAAATGGTGTGAGGCCAGAGGCCTGATGACATGATGCATTCAAAACCTGTAAGTAGACAAGCACAGCTTAGGTAAGGGTGTTGGAAAGACAGCAGGGGAATTTTTTCCTTTTTATTATTTTGAAGTGCTGGGGATGAAACTCAGAACTTGGTATATGGTAGGCAAAAGCTCTACCACTAAGCCACATCTCTGGTCCCAGACATGGCATTCCTGAATGCTTATAATTCCAGTCCTAAAAGGAAACCCCTCAAGCGTTTTAAATGATAAAGTAACTGGAAGAGATCTGCCTTTTAAAGAATACTCTAGAAAACATGCAAGATGAAATGGAAGAAAAATCATATAAAGAGGCATAAGAAGGCAATAGTCAAGGCTCAAGGAGATGAGGCCTTCCCATTTTAAAGTAAACTACCAGGATTACAAAGGAGCTTCCAGCATTAAGACAGAGTTATATACTGAGAAAATTGTCAGTTGACAGTGACTGAAACAGAGAGCCACTTAAAAATAGATTACAAGATCTAAAAAGTAGCTTCCAGACAGGAATCTGAAAGCCTGGTACTCCAAAATCTCTCAAAGGCCCTAGAGGGGCCAGGAAATCACAACATTATGTCTAAAGCATATGAAACTTCTTGTTATTTATTTTCCAAAATTGAAGGATGTTGTTACAGCATATATGAGCATTAGTGTCTTTCCATTTGAAGACATATTCCTCCTTACTTTTATTTTTATTTTATGCTTATGAATACAGTGCCTGCATGTATCTAAGTACATCTGTGTCACTGCACTGTGTCATCTGCATCACTTCATGATGCCCACGAAGGTCTGAAAAGGGCATCAGATCCCCTGGAACTGGAGTTTTGGGCAGTTGTTAGTTGCCATGAGCTGCCATGTGGGTGCTAGGAACTGAACCTGAGTCTTCTGCAAGAGAAGTCAGTGCTCTTAACAACAGAGACATCTCTTCAGTTCCCTCACTTTAATATTTTCCTAAACCACAGAGAAGATATTTGTTTTGTATTTGAGACAGGGTCTCCCTGTTGCCCCAGCTGGCCTAGAACTAGCTGTGTAAACCAGGCTGGCCTTGATCTCAGAGCTCTGCCTGTTTCTGCTAGTATAAAGGCGTGTGTCACCACACCCAGCCATACAAAACACTTTAATCAATGTTTATTATTAGTATTTATTAAAAGTAAATGCAGGCAAGACTTGTAAAAAAAAAAAGGAAATTAATATAAAAATGCTTAAGTTTTAGAATAAGTATGGAAAGCACATCACTGGGGAGCAGAGAGGGGTGAGGGGTGAGTGCATCAGCAAGTTAGAGAAGAGGGAGAGATGACACTGCCCATTAGGTCACAGTGAAGACTAGACTTTCACTGGTAAGGAAGAAGTGACCAGCTGGGTCAAATACTGAAGAGAGGAAAAGTAAGATAAGGGATAAGACTTAACTTCCTGGAAAATCTATAAGGCCCTGATGGCCTCTTCCACACAGTGAAAGGTCACCTTAATCAACCAACCAGTCCTGAGTGCCCAACTTAAAACAAACAAACAAACAAACAAACAAAAACTCTTGTAAGAAGGCGAATCCCTCAAACAAAACAAACCTAAGAGAAGAATCTAAAAGCACTAATAAGTAAGAATTACTTCTATATAGTAAAAACAGGTAATAAAACAAAGGTAATTATGAAAAGCATCACTTAAGAGGTTTCAGAATAGCCAGGCATGGTGGCACACTTCTTTAATTCCAGCACTCAGGAAGCAGAGGCAGGTGGATCTCTGTGAGATTGAGGCTGGCCTGGTTTACCTAGTGAGTTCCAGGATGGCTCAAAAACAAAACAAACCAAAAACCCAACAATAACAACAGGACCCAGAAAAAGAGGTTTCGGAAAAAATACAGTTATATTTATAACTTTAAAAGATGTCTAGCACTGGTTACAAATGGAGGATGAATCAGTGAGTCAGGAAAGTCCAGCATACAAACAGTTCAGAAATATGGGGAGGTTAAGAGAAACCAAGAAGTTGCCATTTTCATAAAACCAATCTTATCACAACTTACGACAAATCAGAATCTCAGAGCACCAAGGGGAAACCAAACAAGGACACTACTAACTACTAATGAGAAGAAAAACACTACAGAAACAAATAAAAATCCACTGTAAGTTCAAACTTCTCATAGCAACAGTGGATACCAGAAGACAGTGCATTAATTTTTTTCAAAAGCGAAAGAGATAAAGACTGAGCTTATTTTACATGGAATTAAGTAAAAGAACCATTAAATAAAAACTATAACATATTAGGAAATCAAATGTAGCCCCGATGAAAAATTAGTAACAATCTTAACGTGTTTAAGCAAAGAGTTAAAATTCAATCAATAGTCACACAAGAGATGACGGAAACAGAAAGGAGATATACTTGCTTATCAATACTTTAACAGGCACAGCAAAGCACCAGTGACAGTGTTCTATTTGTGTTTGTTGAAACACAATGAAAATGGAGAAGCTGGTCTTTAAAGCCCTTGATTCTTCTGTATGTGATAAACCACAGCTCAAAAGTGGCTACCAGTTTTCCAAAACAACTCCAATATCTGAATTCTTAATTCTTGATTTTGTTTAATGTTATAGGGTCTCACCCAATTCCCTTCCACATGGAGCTTTAACCCTTACTAGTGTCACAATCAACTCCCAGCAGTGGTGGGGCCCCACAGGTGGTGTGGGACTGAAGAAGCAACCCTCTATGTGTGCAAGTAAAAGCCTAAACTGTATACTAGGCTCCTTTCCACCTCTTTATGCTACAGCCAATTGCTGGCCAAAAGGACAGAGCATGATGTCCTCCCACAAGATATCTTCAGGAAAGATTCTCAATGAGCTAGGCCAAATAAACATAACAGCTCTCAAAGTGTTCTCCCTTAGTCACCACACATGGAATATTTAAACAAAGAACATTTAAATCTTAGACTTTCTCAGGAAAAACCCCCAGTGTGTCCGAGTCTAGAACTCATAAAGAAATCATAACATAGTTGAAGTTATTTATTTTCCAAAACATTTAGCCTTTTAGCTTTCAAGTTAATATGTAAGACAGGAAATTAACTCCAGGGGTATCAAATTACAGATATTATAAATAGCCACTATCAATAACAAAACTAAACTGCAATATGAATATATTTCCAGGAACCTAACATTTTCTTATTTTGACAGTTCCTGTATTTATCTTAAAATGACAAGTGCTTTATCTAGTAATACTTTAAAACTACTGTGGAATAGTAAATATTTTTCATAATTAGTTTTCAGTCATGAGTTTCTTCATAAGACATTTCTTAGACATGACCACCCAGTTTCATAAGAGAATAATTCAATTTTAAATTAGCAGGTAGTTAGTCAGACTAACATATCTAAATATACCAACTATTTAAGGCAACAAAGCAACAGAATATATTCAAGTTAAAGCATAATCACAAGTAATTTCAGAAATAGCAATATCCAAATAATGCATGTCTGAAGAGTATCTCTCAAATGTACCATACTTTAAGGCTACAGATAAGTAAAATGGCACTCTTCTAATCCTTTTATGAGGTTCTAGTAGAATACTTTTTCTGCATTTAAATGACCACGAAACTGAGAAATGGCTGTCTCACAGTTCTTACTGTTAACATTCAGAAAATATCACAACAGAGCTAATTTAGAATTCAAAACAAAATTTAAATTTGATAAGTAAACTAGATTAATCTCAAAAACAAAACAAAACAAAACAATAATTACTTACTTTGGAGGCCCAAGGCTGAAGACAATTGGCATAACAGCGAACAAGAAAAGCCATTTCCTAGGCTGGAAAGGGCAGTTTCTCCTTCAAACTATAGCCATACTGGATGAGTTTGTTGACAAAATTCTGGTAGGTTTCTTTTCACAATTCACACACCAATGCTATATAAAGGCAGCTACTCCAAGCCTCTTACAGATGAAAGCGGAGAGCTGCTCTCAATAACTGGAACAGTTCTCATTAAATGGTCACTTGTAAAGCAAGTAACATCAGATAAAGAGGTTAAGATTTCTGGCTCATACACACAGACATTTACATACGTCCTCAGGCCCTGACATAGACATGTACACTGGCAGCACAGAAGCTAATGCTCTACCAGTCAAAGCAAATAAACAACATGCATCCAATCTGTGTTCCTGGAGTCTGTGAAACCTTCCTTCTCCAAAACATAGCTTTGTTTTTTCCTTCAACTTGCTTTATTCTGTAGAACAAGCAGTGCAGTGATTCTTCTGTATCAGAGGCAAAGCAGTGCTGCAGCCTCCAGACTGAAGTTCCTTCTTTATATTTCACCACTGGAGGTTAAAAAAACAAAAACTCCACACAAAATCAACCCAATCATTGAGCAAACGGAGGTAGAAAGGAAGTGTTCTAACAGGTTTGTTCTGTGGAATGTCTGAGGTTCTCCAACATTCAAGGGATCTTCGCCTTCCCATGCACTTTTCACAGCTCTGCAGTATAGCTTTGGATTCTAACGTACCAGGAGGACAGCACTGTCGATCTAAGTCTGCCTTTTCTGGTTAAAAATGTACATATGATGCAGCACAAAAACACTGCATCTTCTGTTAAAGCAAGATTATATGTTACCGTCTTAATTCCTACTGCCCTTGCCTGCTTCACCGTGGCTCCCGAAGGAGAGGCTTCTATTGATTCTATGCTCTGCAGTGAGATGAAATATCTAATAAGAAGGCAAGAGAGTGGGAAGAGAATAGAGCTAAAAGGATGACATCACCTGTACAGAAGCCTTCAGAAACTGCATTAGATCAATTGGCTACTGTATCTGCAGATGCAGACCAAGAGCAATTTACTGAAAACACACACATACAACCTTCGGTGAGACACGCTGGCAAGCTAAATTCTGAAAGAAAAAAAAGCTGGCTTTAAGTACCTTTTCTCTTTCACAGTTTAAAAAATCCATTTTGATTTTTAATTGTGCATTGATATCTAGTTGTATTTGGGAAACCCCATTCCCTAATATTATTACTCAAATTTAACAAAGAATTGTTCTCCCCAGGGAAAATAATTAGCCCTAAGATACTTCTGCATTCCAAATACACAGGCAGTTTAGTTCTCAGATGCTACAGAGGTAATTTAAATACCATTAATTCAGGGTTATATAACTCTGTATAAAACTTGGTATTACTGAATGAATGCTCTGAAAGGTATAATCTTCACTACCAATGCTAAACATTAAAAATAAAAAGAGGTACTAAAATTTATTTATACATATATAGATTAACAACAAGGTCTATATGTAAATAGACATAAAAAATAAAACCTTTTGCAAAGGTAAAGGTGGAAAGAAAACCCACAGGCACAATGGTTATAACCTCTACCAAGTTCCTTTGAGAAAAAAAAATCTATACAAAATGGTACTTTAATGTAACCCAATGCCAGATTCCTAGAAAGAGACAATCCAGCAAACTGAAAATGGACTAGAAAAGAAAATAATTAAACCTGCTACTAGTAAGAACATGAACTGAAAGGAAGTTGTCGTATTTTTCTTTAAAACTTACAGGAAAAAATTTTTAGCCACACCCTCTCCCATCAGAAAAGCACATGTGACCTCAAGTACCCACCCTTTTTCTTTATGCTCCTGCTACAAGGCACTAATGCAGATCCGCCCACCCAGCATGTACTCTTCTAACAGAGCCTCCTGACAGTTAAAAACCATTTCGAAAGCTAAAATACAGTCAGGTATACCTCTAGATAGCAAAATTATGAGACAGACTAACACTACTCAGTGAACAACATACATGGAGACACTACCTGAGAGACAAGTGATGTAACAAAAGATGCATCCTCTTAACACCCTTCCCTCCCTCCAATTCCTCAATTCCCTCAGACAAAGTCTGAGTTACTTTCTAAATAACAATCTAAATTAAGCCGCTACTTATACAGCTAGAATTTAAGTAAAGCAATTATTTTGAGAAGGTATGTCATGCTTTCAAAATATTTTAGTATATATATATATATATATATATATATATATATATATGTAAGCCTAAGAATTGTTTTCTGTGAAAAACTCTACCCCACCCACAAAATTTACAGTTAAATATGAAATTTAATCTCATAAATTCAAAAGGCACAACTAGTTTTCTAAATGTAAGCCATGTAATAGTTGTACAGATGATGTTCAAAAATAAAACTTAAGTTAAAATCAATTTTTTTAAATAGAAAAATGATGCTAAGCACTTTGTGGAAAAATGTTTTTGCTAAAGATAAAATTTCCAAAAGAAAAGATCCACACAAAAATCAGTAACAGGATTCAAGAAATATTTAAATTATAATGCTAGACAATAATTATATTTATGTATAGTACTGGTAGATAAATTACAGCCAACTCCCAAGCAAAATCATAATGGGCACATTGCTCTTTTTGATAAATCATGTTGATTAGCATACAAAAGCTCGGCAAGGAGACAGTCATGTCTTAGCTGCGGCCCAGTGAGTGAAATGCAATCCACCAACGCCCTGTCAAGACCTACTGGAGTACACACAAACCCAATAAAAGGTCAAAATCCTCTCTCTCTGAGTTTGGCTTATAAGTGAAGATAACATCATCTTCTACCAATTATCACAGTATCTGCTATTCTAGAAAACAGTGTGGTGAAGGTGTTATGAGAATCTATCAGCATGCTGATGATGCTCCCTCCATTGTCTCAAAATAATGACTTGGGCTTTTTGTTAATTACTGATGATATAACCCTCTTCTGAAGAGGTCAGTAAGGTGTCAAGCAGCTCAAACAAATGATTAGGTAAAGCAATTATTTACTTTTCATGTGCATCATGTTTAGAATTTATCCTGATCTCACCTTATCATCTTATCAATGCAAATGAAGTAACTGCAGCACGGGAGCATGTCTTGATCCAAATGCTGTCTGGAATCATCACCACAGGCTACTCATTCAAGAATACATTTCCCCTGCATATGAAATGCCAGGATGTGGATGCTCAAACCACACTGATGAAATCTTTAGTTTTAAGAAGGCCTTTTGACTACTATGAAATCAAGCAATGTATGCTGACTCCAATGTTTCAAATAATACAAAATATTTTTTAAAAATGTAAACAACACAGCTAAAAATTTTATTTTAACTACATAGTAACAATTTTTAAACAAAATATAAACTGGAATATTGGAAGTCATACTATACAGAAAATAAAGATAAGATTCTAATATTTAGTGCTATAAATATACCACCATTTCTCCCCATTAATGATGACACTGAAAAGAACAATGGAAAGAGCTTACCATAAACAAAGGAAAGCTATCAAACACACCTATATGGCATTATGAAAATAAAATCTATGTGGCAGGCATGGGCATGCAATTTATTCCCTCATCTGCAGAATGAAACATTACAACCACTATTTATAGAAAAGGTAGATGTAAAAAAGAGGAACAAAAGAAAAATTGTCATTTGTTAAGAGTTTGGTCTTTCAAATATAAACTGTGAAATATACTAATTTACAAAGCAAATTCTACTGGAAGAGTTTAATCCTTTTGAAAAAATAAGTGAATAAAGGGCACTACTGCAGTGGTCAGTAATAACACACCAGCTGCTGTAAAGTAACACTGTAAGCTGTTCCACTCCTTCCCTTCCATGCTTCCTGAACTGAATCCACAGTTATCAGACATAGTTAACTCTAATGACTGGTGTCCCTTAGGAATTCCTGTTTTTAAGCAGTCCATCCTGTCTGCTGCTCAGTCTTTCTGAAGGGAAGGACACCAGAACATCCATACATCCCTGCTATTCCTTTCTAAGAAATCATGTTCTTCAGCACACTGTCATCTGTGTCCACTCACTGATCACTCTCATGCTGTTAGAAATCTCTGTCAAAGCCATCAGAAGTCCATCTGTACTGTGAAATATGATATGTCCTTGGGGGGGTGATCAAGGAAGGAAAAGCAAGAGAGGGAGAAGCTGTTATCATCAACGAAGGTGATGTAAGCTTCTATAATTAGAATTGGTGAAGCTTGAAGGAACAACAAAAAAAAGGCAATACCATGCTTCTACTTTCCCTACCCAGGGCAGCTGAACCAAGTACTTTTGATACACACAGGAAGGAACATAGATGCATAGCAGTCAGTCAAGTACACATATACTACGTGTAAACTTAAGTTGGATGATAGTATATTATTTTTCAAAAAATAAAATCTGTCTAGTAATTGAAAAAGCCACAAACATGAAAAGAAAATCTCATTTTAAAATTAAACTATCACGAACACTTTATCTGAAACACTGGACTACACTGTTACCTTTGTATTCCTCCTATGACTTTAAATACTGCCCTTTTCTAGTACAATAAAAATTAAGTACAGAACACAGGCAGAACAAAGTTAAAGCAGTTAAGGTCAAGATTAATTTGTTTACTGTTTAATAAGCCAGACCAACATCCTTTGATCTGGAACAGTTAGAAATCATTCAAAGACTGCTGATCAGATATTGATACCTGAGTTAGTCTAACAACCATCACAAGAGCTTTCCTTTGCATTATGGTGCAAACTGTCACAAGTATGATAGTAATCGTTCTCAATCTGGGATCCTGAGGAAGTCAACACAGAGTCAGTGTCATGTATAGGGAAGCAAGAACTGCCCTGGCTGACAGAGTATGCCTTGCTGCCGTCCTCTAAACATTTCAGTTTAGTGTACAATGAGTGAAGATGACAATTAAAAAAAAAAAAAAAAGAGCCTATTGGGAAGTAGGCAGTATTTATGCAGGAACTAAATTCATTTCACGTTTAACCCAGAAACTATGGATAAATAATTAAGGAAATAGTCACGCACAGCTTTCTTCACAGAGGTTGTATATAACAGGAGAAAAACTGGAAGAGGCATACTTTGACACACACAACAGTGTAAATATTAAAATGAGACTTTGGGGAACTTTAATCACATAAAAAATGAAAAGGCAGGATATATAACTATTCTGAGTTATCCAATTTAAAGGTCTGAGTTAATTAAAAAAGAAAATGTGTTTAAAAGTCAGTAGTAACACCATCTCCAGCTGGAGGACTATAAATTTCCTTAATACTCTTCTATATTATTTTACATTGTTACAAGACCTTTTTTTCTCACCCCACTCCCCAATTTAAAAATTCTTGAACTGACGTTTCCTCTACATGTCGGATTATATCACTCTAGTGCTTTTTATTTGTGGACTCATAGCTCTTTGTTATAAAAACTTCCTATCAAGAACTACGTTATTTCCCAGAAAGACAAACCATGAATAGAATTCTACTAAGAGATATTAGACACCTGTGAACAGAAAGAGAAGTCCTGGAAGTTTTTAAAGGAAAAAGTGCCAGAAAAATTCCACACCTGTTTAAGTTGAGCTGTAAACAAGGTGTGAGAAAGGCAATAATAAAGAGCTGCAGAGTCTTGGAGGCGGGAACCACATGTTCCTTATTAGCAGTATGATTACTGCTCACAGCTTTATACACAAATAAAAATAGCAAAAGCTTCCAGTACAAAATTTCTGATTTCAGAAGCAAAACAAGATTGTTCATTCAAATTTTATTCTATTAAATATTTACCAAGCACCAAATACAGTAAAACTAATAAAGATGGCTGAAGCCCACAAACATAAAGTGAAATAGACAATGCCAAAAGGTTCTTCACAAACAGTGACTATAACTTACAGTTTAAGTTTTCCTGATGAGTAATACACTGGATGTGTTTACAACTCTTGCTCCTGAACCTGAATAAACATTTAAACTGCTTACTGGGCTCCATAAAGATAGCTCAGCAATTCCGAATAAAATACTTTAGCTTCTGGTGGCAGGTAGGAGGAAGATTCCCGTTTCTGACTTCAAAAATTCGTGTCCCAGTAAGACAGAAAGGCTAGTGGATGGGTGGACAGATAGACAGATGCACAAAAAACCACCACCAACAAAAAAGACAAGCCAGTTTTGCTAAAAACCTTAAGAAGTCACATCCATGGTTAAACAGAAACATTTAGCCATATTCCTGCACCACAATAAACACAATATGAGACCGGGTGCCCTGATGGTCACTCCTCACACACGTCCAAGCACAAGTGTATCTTAACCCCCTAAACATGTGCTGAATTCAAAGCTTGAACAGTGTAGGAGAATGAGGAACAAAAGCTTTCACCAAAGAAGAAGCAAAGGACAGAGATTCTTACTGCACTGGAATGTATTGTCTGAAATGAAAAAGAGTATAGACTCCAGAATGTCACTGCATGCCTCCCATCCATAACACTGTCTCAGAACAGAAGACTGTGGGAAAAACACATGAATTAGTATGAGCAAAAGACAGGTTACGTAGCAAGACCCTGCCAGAAAAGCAAAATGAAATGGCGAGTCCTCAGTACAATGACACAGAAGAAAACTCTACAGATATCACTAATCAGGCTATGAGAGTACACTTAGGTTCCAAACACCTCCATAACAGCCTGATGAGACAGGAAGATGTGGTAAAAGCATCACTGGTTTGGAGTGCATTAGTTTGTGTAGCCACACTCATGTGTGCACAGTGATAGGGATTAAATTCAGACTGCCTAGAGTATGCAAGGCAAGCTCTTTACCACTGAGGTAAATTCTCAGCTCTTTTGCAGTTACTCTAAGTATTCGATAAGAAAAATTTACAATCTATGCAAACCTTTAATACAACACTAAAATAGTGCGTATGATAAAGAGAACAACATTCTACGCTTCTCTGAGAATTTTATGCCTTCAGTATTCTAGCAAAAAAGCTCATGATGGTCTGCAAATTTAAGAAGAGATTACCAAATATAAAACGATTCTCTTGACTTTCTCTCTGAATCATTGACAACAGAACAAAGGCAATGATTGACTTTCAGTGGCTGTAAAAGTGATTCTCTGCTGAATGCTTTCACAGATTTTGCTACTTACCACTGCTACTCAGAACAACTGTGGATACACAGATTATATTTAGCTGGCAGTATTAACTTACAGTAAATGAAAATCTCTCAATAATGCATTTGTCCTTTGTAAAATTTGCAGCCTTATGAATTTATTCAAAATGACTCTCCTCAAAGAAACATTCAAACTTTCCAATGAAAAAATACGTTTTTGTGCAGGTAAATATTGAACATGGAATGCATTTTCCTGATGTTGATCTCTTCCACTTTCCTCCTTTGTTCCCCTTGGACAACTCCATTTTGTCTTTCATTTTATATATACATGTATGATTTTATGTGACTATGGAAAATCTAAGAAACACAAATGAAATAAACATACATTCGACTTCTAAGAATGGTTTATTCACTTAAAATTCATTCTCCAGTTGCATGAATTTTCCTGAAATTGTAACCATTCCTGTGTGTTTGAGGGTACACATGCATGTGCGGGTGTATGTGGTATATACATGGGTATAGTGGTCAGAGAACAACCTCAGGTGTCATTCTTTAGGCTCTGTCCACCTTTCTCCTGAAAGTCCCTTACTGGCCTGGAATTTACCAAGTAAGCTAGGCTAATGGGCCAGCAAGCCCTAGGGATCTGTTGCCTCTGCAGCCTCACAGCTGGGATAACAAGCACTGGCCATCATTCCTGGCTTTTTAAAATGTGACTTCTGAGGATCAATCTCAGGTCCTCATGTAAGCACTCTACTGACTGAGACATCTCCTCAGCCCTCATGTTACTCTTTTTGGCTGGAAAAACATTTCATTGTGTATACACAGCACATTTCCCTTATCCATGTCACCATGGTTGCACACCTAGGTTGATTTCATCACCTGACTACTCTAATTAGTGATGTGCAA
This sequence comes from Eospalax fontanierii, assembly GCA_035773235.1. Classification (NCBI taxonomy): domain Eukaryota; kingdom Metazoa; phylum Chordata; class Mammalia; order Rodentia; family Spalacidae; genus Eospalax; species Eospalax fontanierii. Next base: position 2,002,113 of record JAJHUQ010000041.1, on the reverse strand, counting down.
GTATCTCATGTCTATGATGCTGACTTGGGAGTTCTTCAGGTAAATACCCCAGAACAGTACAGCTGGGTCATATGGTAGACCTACTTGTAGCTTTCCATAAATTGTCCTAGTGACTTCTGTAGAGGTTGGAATAGTTTCCATTCCCATGAACAATGCCAATACTCCATTTTCAAAATTGCCTGAAAGATATTCTAAGGAAAAAAAACCATTAACTCACGAAATCATAAATGCAAGCACCATGGTAATGAAAAACCTCACTGCTCACTACTAATCTCACTGCTAAATGCCAGGCTTATCTAAGTTGACTTAACTTAGTTCTCTTGATCTATGAAATCCTTCTCAGAGCTTGGTGAGAAAACTACCCGACACAAGCAGCCATTCAAGTCTACCTACAAGAACAGCCACTTTGACAGACATTATCAAATAAAATCTCAGGTACAATGCAAACTACCTGTTCTAGTCTACTCAGGAAGCCAGTGTATCCAAAGTAAGTCAACTTTTACACCACACAGAAAAGCTAAAAGCAAATAATTCTTGAGTGTAAACCACAGACCTCAAGAGAAATACAGACTCTATACCTTATGACATGACACCAAAAAGAAACTGGGGAAGAACTTATTAAAGTTGAGGCAAGAATAAATATCAAATGTATGAACACACCCTTATACTCTTTAAATCACACAAAAAGAACTACATGGAATAATTAAAGACCCTTTGATTTGGTAATGCTGATACTTCTAAATTTTTTCTAGGGAAATGAACATGCTGGCATATATATCCATAATGATACTTCATAGCAGATCATTAAAAAATTGAAAACCAGCAATGTTTCATGAACAAATATCCACTCAATAAATATGTGATCATAGCATATGGTTATAATGATGTATTATGCAATAAGGAAGAAAAATGCTGTGGACCAGGCATGGTGGTTTATTGACCTAGCTACTAGGGAGGCTGATTTGGGAAGATCTCTTGAGACAACAATTTTAAATAAGCATAAGAAATGCTGTGAGAAATTAATCAAAATGAAACAAAAAGAATGTTATTTAAGCTTAAAATGTTTAGAAAAACACAGACATAGAGCGATAGTTAAGACTTTAAACAGACATGACTAGAAAATAGCCTACTCTTCGAACAGTAAGAAAACAGAGAAAAGAGCAAGAAACAGAACTCTACAAATGGCACAGAGTAATGTCACACCACACTGGGAGCACCTATTAGGAAAGCACATCTCTCAGCAGAATTCTTTCAGGACAGCACAGAATGTCATGAAATGTTGCAAGTACTGAAATAAAGCAGCTGCCAATTAAGAATGCCTTCCCAGTACAGTTATTCTGGAGAAATTAAGAAAAGAGAAAGACACTTGCAACATAAGCAAAAGAAGAATTCACAAAACTGCCTTAGAAAAGATGCTTAAGGAAGTCTTCCATAAATCAAAGACAGATGGATGATCACCATCATCATGAAAACAGTTAAAATGTAAAGCTCGGGGCTGGAGAGATAGCTCGGTGGGTAGGGGCACTCACTGCTCTTGCAGAGGACCAGATTTGGTTCCCAGCACCCCAAAGGCGGCTCACAACCACCATCTGTAACCCAGATGATCCAATGCCCTTTTCTGGCTTCTGTGGGTACAAAGCTCACAGATGGTGCACTTACACACATGTAGGCTTGCTTGCTTGCTCTCTCTCTCTCACACACACAACACACACACAATAAAAATTTTAAAGTGTAAAAGCCAGTAGAAGAGACACAAAAACAAAACAGTTAAAGCTCATCAGTACTGCAAAGCACACAGATGAGCAACAGAAAAGACAAGGATAAGGACAAGCAAAGCGGTGAGACGGCTGGGCACTGCTCAGGTGGAGGCCTGCCTGTGTGGAGACTCTCAGTACCAGAAATACACACCAAAAACTAAACAGTGAAAAATTAACAAAATGATAGGAGTAGGCCTTTATCAGCAGTAACTCTGAATGTAAACCAATTCTCCAATTAAAAGACACACTGAGCCAGGTGTGGTGGCCCATCCCTCTAATCCCAGTGCTTAGGAGGCAGAGGCAGGTGATTTCTGTGCATTCTACACCAGACTGTTCTCCAGAGCAAGTTCCAAGCCAGCTGGAATTACAGAGCGACCCTGTCTCAAAAAGACCAAAAAAAAACCAAAAAACAAAAACAAAACCCAAAACTGTTATGGAAGAGGAAGCAGAGGAACAGAGACAGAAAACTTAAAATTGAGATGAAAAATAAGACATTATATTTACTTCTACAGAAATAACAAGGTTCATTAGAGTATGACAGAGGTACTCTCAGCAGGTAAAAGGGCCAAGTCTAATGATCTGAGTGTAAGACAGAACTGACTTCCACAACTTGTCCTCTGACCACATATACACTGAGGCACACATGTACCCATACACACACATGCACAACTTTCTGTGCACATACACAAGAGTAAATAAATGTATTTAAAAATTGAACCTTGAGGGGAGGAAAACCATGAGCAATAACAAGTCCTAAAATTGAATTCATAATAAAGAGCCAGAAAGCAAAGCCAAGGATAAGATTGTCAATTATTTCCACACTATCCCCCAAATTTGAGAGACTATTCTGGATTCACTCAAACAAAAAGGACTGTACGTCGTAAGACTCAAACCAAACAAGCTCACTGCAAATACAATCCCATCCACAAATCAACAGAAACTAAGGAAAAAAAAAATCCAACTACAGATCAATACACCTGAGGAATACAGATGCAAAAATTATTAGAAAAAAGATATTAGTATACCAAATCCAAAAACAATAGAAAACATATCATAATCAAGGTGGACTTGCCTCAGAGGTACAAATATGGTTTCACTTATGCATATCAATGAATACAATACTGAACAGAGCACATGAGGACAATCTTGGTACTGAGGGGGTTGAGGAAAGACTCTGAGTTCAAGGCCAGCTTGGGCTACATACTTATGGAAACTGTCACAAACAAACAAACAAATAAAACAAGTAAACAAGAACTGGAGAGATGGCTCTATTGGGAGAACTTAAATTCAATCTCCAGAACCCATAAAAAAGAAGGAGAGAGAAAGAAAGGTCAGTGTGGTGGTACCCGCTTTTTATCCTAGCACTCAGATCTCTTCTCAGTTCAAGACGAGGCTGGTCTGCATAGTGAATTTCAGGCCACAAAGAGTTACATGGTGAAACCCTGCCTTAAAAAAAAAAAAAAAAAAAAAAGCAGCTGCTGGAGAGATGGCTTAGCAGTTAAGAGCACTGGTCTGGCTGCTCTTCCCAGAACCCACATGGCAGCAAACAACAATCCTGTCCATATCTCCAGTTCCAGGGTATCTGATGCCTTTTTCAGACCTGAAGGCATTGCATGACACAGGTACATCTATCTATATGTAGGCAATGCAAACATACACATAATAATAACAACAACAAGCCCATGGAGATGGGTGATGGCAGGCATTCCTAATCCCAACACTAGGGAGGAGACATCTGGGGCTGGTCTGATCGACAAATTTTGAGCCAGTGAGAGATTCTGTTTCAAAAAAAAGGAAAAAAAGTTAATGGTGCCTAAGGGAATAGACAACACCAGAGTTTGTCCTTTGGTCTCCATGTGTATCCATGTACAAATGCACCTGGAAACACATGTGTACACAAACACATGAACAAGGAAGGGTACACACAAATAAGAAAGAAAACAAAATACACCACATGATCAGAATAAAGGACAAAAATCATACAATCTCTATAAATGCAAAAAGGTATTTGATAAAATTTAACATCTACTTCACAATAAAAATCCTGAAGTAATCATTGAGAAACATGACACATCAAGATAATACAGACTACACAACAATCCACAGTCAGCACCATGCTGAACATGTCTCCTCTACACCCTGCCACAAGATAAGGGATGATATTCACTCCTGCTGCTCTTATACAGGGAAATTATAGTCAGGAGTGGACTTGCCCTGCAAATATGGAGGACTAAGTTTGGTTCCCTGCATTTAGGTTAACAAAGCTGAAAAGCTAGAAGTGGTGTGCATGTTTAAAATCCCAGTGGTGAGGAGGCAAAAATAGGTACTGGGGCTATATAGCTGGTCAGCCAAGTGAGAGAACCTCTTTCAAGGAAAAACCAAACCGAACCAAACCAAACCCAACCCAACAAGGTGGACAGTGCCCAAGGAATGAGATCTGTGATTGTCCTTTGGCCTCCCTATACATGTGAGCACACACACATACAAAAATCACAAGGCAAAAGTCAGTAGTTAAAAAAAAAAAAGTACTATTTTTAAGTACTGAAAAAGAACTTGCTGAAAAAGAAACCACAAAAGCAACATCACTCTCAGGAGCAATAAACAAGAAATGTGTCACACCAAAAACAAATCCACAAACAAAAACAAAAGTAGGAATGAATTTTATAATGAAAATTACAAAACAGGGTTGAAACAATTTGAAGACATTAAAAAAAAAAAAAAAAAAAGGAAATACTGGAAGACAGAGGTCGGCAGATCCCTGTGAGTTTGAGGCTGGCCTGCTCTACATAGGTAGCTCCAGGCTAGCCAGGGATACATAATAAGACTCTACCTCAAAACAAGACAAAATGGCAACAAAAAAGAGAAAGACCTTCCATCTTCATATACTAAGAATAGTCAATGTTTAACCTATCTACAGCAATTTATAGGTTTAATACTTTACAACATACTAAAAATAACTTACAAAACCAGAAAAAAAATACAAAATTCACATGGAAGCATAGAAGACCTTGAAAAGTCAATAAATAATAAGTTGGTAACAGCATAAAAACAGATACATAGATCAATGGAAGAAAATATGATTCCCAGAAAAAGACCCACACACCTCTGGCCAACAGATCAGATAGCAAAACCACTGGACAAAAGACATGCCTTCAGTAAACATAACTGAGGAAAATGGATGCCCACATGAAGACTGAGGTCCAATGCCCTGCACAAAAATCAACATAAAAGGGATCAAAACCTGAAACTCAGAAACTACTAGAACAAAACAGAGGAAACATTTCAAGACATGGGTAGTAGATAATATTTGGATATGAGCCTAAATACACCAACCATAGAAACAAAAATAACAAATCCAGTAACAGCCTTCTCTACAGCAAAGGAAGCAATAAAAAAAAGTGAAGAGAATTTGAGGAAAAATTTTCCAATTATTCATTTTACATTAACATTAATATCCAGAATATACAAGGCACTCACATGTTCTTAAAATATTCAGTATCATTAGCTATCAGGGACTCATAAAATTAAAATCACAGTGAGATAGATACCTTAGCCCTTTAGGATGGTTAACTATCAAAAAAATTAGACAGAATGTCAGACTTCTCCACCCACCAACAGACAAACAAACAACAACAAAAAAATATATAAAAAGTAGCAGGAAAAAGGAGACTCTTATTCTCTGATTGGAAACATAATTAGCAGACCAATTACAGAGGACAGTATGGAGGCTCCTCAAAACGCTGAAAACAGTCAAGTATGGCAGAGGCTGGATGATCCCAAGTTCAAAGCTAGCTTGCCCAAGACAACAATACTCTCTACAAGAAAAGGGAATGAAAAACCTTAAAACTGATCTACTACATGAGCAAGTTACCTCATTCCTTGGGATGCAAGAGCAGCTACATTACCACGTTCTCTAGGACATTCCTGGGGTACCCATCGATAGACGGGTGAAGAAAACACAACGCATGCACAAAGTGCAGCATTATTCTTTCACAGGAGGAATAAACTGCATTTTCTGCAGAAAATGGACTGAACTGAATAATCTTCAGTGAAACAAAGCAGATACAGAAAGAGGAGCAACATATATTCTATTTCAGATGTAGAAACTAAAAAAAAAGTCCATCTGGAGACTGGGGAAATGGTTCAATGGGGTAAATGACTTGTAGGATCTGAACTGTGCTCCCTACACAGGTGCGTGCATGCATATGTGAAAACAAGAGGAATCTCAAGGGTTCCCTTCCTAGCCAGTCCAGACAGATAGTTACGCTCTAGGGGCAATAAGAGACCCTGTCTCAGAAATTAAGGTGGAAATCAATAGAGATATAGTCAAAGTTGACTTCTGAAACTCCAAATATGCACTCAAAGGCAATCACTTCTTTACACACACATGAAGACATTATGCTACACACACACACACACACACACACACAAAGAATCAATCTGAACACAAAATAGTGATTAAAAACTAGAGGTTGGGAAAGGTTGACTGACCAATTATGGCACAGTGTTACAATGGATCACTATGTATCCATTCAGAATGTAAAAAAAAAAAGAATTGAATAGCATTCAAAGATATTGAGATTATATACTTAAGTGTTAAAAAAAGCTCACTAAATATTATATATTTTTAAGTGTTTTTAAAATTTTAAAATATAAACACACATTGTATAATGAGGTAAAACAGGACAATTTAATTAGTAATACGAAAATCTATCATTGTACATTTAAAAAGAAACTATTACTGGAGATAACAAGTTTTGGTATTAGTGCTGTTTATTTTCAGAGATAGAACATATTCAATTAATGAAATCAGGCAAATCTGACAAAACCTTCAAAGCTGTGTTGAATTCAATTCTTTGCTCTTCAGCCCTGCTGAATGACAGCACTTTTGTTCTGGTACCCGAAGGACAATTTTCCTGTAATCAACTAACCCACCACCTCTACAGTTCTCAAACTGGGGATGCAGACTCTTTGGAAAACTGCTAACTATGGAACCTTTCCTCTCAAACTGCACATAGATATTCTTCTGTAGATTATTGCTATTTTCTAATTCAACTAATTCTCAATCTGAAAAGATGCTATCTAGCTGGGTGTGATGACATATACCTTTAATCCCAGCACTAGGGAGGCAGAGGCAGGCAGATCTCTGTGAGACTAAGGCCATCCTGGTATATAGGGAGAGCCTGTCTCAAACACCCTATTCTCCACCAAAAAGAAAAAAATATGTTACCTGCAACTACAGGGTTAAAACGTTATGAATACACAGTTTCCTTTCTCTGGCTTTTACAAAAGTTAATGTTCCTATACTACATGTATTTAGTATATGTGTGTGGCTAAGAGCATATGTGTGTAGGCCAAGGGAAGAATGGCCCTATTAGTCGATTACCTGAGTTAACAGATTTCTTAATCTATCCCATTCAGAGGACATAAAGGCAAGGAAATACAGAAATACATCTAAAAACTACTGCAAAAACTTATGTTGGCTACTTATTTAAACTAGAAACCAAAGCGAATTTCTCATAGATAAAAGGATTTTTAAATAATCCAATCAAAGGTATTTAAAAAATTATATAAATGTTTATCTGACCTAGTCTTTTACATAAAAGACGACCAAAAACAAACATAAATTAAAGACACTGTACATGAAAATTAAGACCCACAAAACATTCATAAATATACTCACAGAAAGGTAGTTATTGATGTCCACATTATCAGTTATGATTTGGCGCTCTCCTTTATAGTTAATTTGTTTAATGTGTTTAATTTGCAATTAAACACATGTGTTACCATACTCAGTTCAAAAGTTATACCTTGATTTTTTTGTGTTTTTAAAGTCTGTATATGTATGCTGATACATGTGAGGGGATATGAAAATGGATTCAGGTACCCACAGAGGTCAAAGGAGGGTGCTGAATTCCTGGGAGGGAGCTGAACTTAAAAGGTGGCTGTAAGCTGCCTGACAAGGAGGCTTAAGAACCAAACTCCAGTCCTCTACAAGATCTTCAAGTCCTCTTAACTACTGGGGCCTGTCCAGCCCCCAAAATGTATTTTTCTGCTTTTTTTTGAGGCAGGATCTCACTATGTAGCTGACTGACCTACAGCTTGATATGTAGACCAAACTAGCTTCTGATTCACAGATATCCACCTGGCTCTGCCTTCTGAGTACTGGAATTAAAGGTCTAATTCATGTGTTGCCACACTTGGCCCAAAATGCACATTTTTAAAAGGGCAAATTTAACTGGGTGGTTGTAAAGATTTGATGAACTGCTTTGTTCAGTTGTTTGAGACAGCCTAGGCTGCCCTTGAATCATGTTCCTCCTGCTTCAGATTCCCAAGTGCTGGGAATGCAGCTGTTGATTAATTAATAGATATGATAAATGCTTGGAGCCTGGTTTGATCCACAGCAAATGATCCCAGGGTTCATTATCCTCACTGTGGTTCAGAAAAGAACAAAGGTTTGGAATCGAGAGTAAAGGGTAAACAGGGAGAACTGAGAGGCTGAGTTCTGGTTCTTACACTTCTCATGTTCAGACACTCAGATCAGATCAAAGACAAGGATATCCTCACTCCTCAAGAACTGTACACACAACAGATGGGCCTGATTTTGCTCAGTGCCATCTGACAGAAAAGTATAATGGCAAAAGCTGGAGTTTGGCCTCTAGTGTAGAAAGGGCTGAGAAGCCAAGGCAGTTTGGGCAGGATGGAGCCTGGGAACCAGTAACAGGCACTTCTTACCTGTATCCAGAATGTTAAGTAAGTGAATAAATCAAACAGAATGACAGGAATGTCTGGATATGTCCCCAAACCACATAACAGAGATGCAATACCCATTCTACAAAAATAGTTGTGACTTATGAGGCAGCTGTTCTTTGCAAATTCTTGACCAGACAATGGGCACAGTGCAGACAAAGTGGCCCAATTAGGGACACTTGGGTGTACAGCCCAGACCTCTCTTAGGTACATAGGGCAGAGTTTGTTAATACACACATTCTTCATGTAAGATGTGGAACTTCATTAGATTCACAGAGGGGCCAGAAAAACTGAAGAGCCTAATTGTCCCATGCTGAAGGCCATGGGCATTATTTTGGAAGATCAGAGAGGCCTCTCTAACTTCCCCAGAGGATAGGTGAGCAAAGTAAGGTAAAAGCAAGAGAGACAGAGTAGAACACAACTGGAGGCAGAGTCTTAAATATGCACTGGGCAGGCCTATAAGCAATGCCAGGACAGGCCCTAGGGTTGTGTCTGCCCACCATATGGGAATTACAGGAGAAATGGGTGAGGTTCTCAGAGACCTTTCGTTTATAATGTACACAAGCTGAAGTTGAGTACAAGGGCACAGTCCAAATGAAGAAGACCCATGTAGGGAAAGGTAGGGCCTGAAGGAGAAGGTGAGGCCTGGGAGTAGAAAGACAGCCATACCTTGCAGACTCGGGCCAGCTCACACTGTAAGTCCTTGATGGTGGTATTCTTTGATTCCAGAACATCCTAAGGAGAGAGAGGGATACTTTGACATTTGTCCTCTGGTAGAAGCAAACAGTGTGGGCAGTAGTCTAGGGGCCCCTCAGGGTCTGAGAGGCCCAGAGAAGAGCAGTCTGACTCAACCTCAATCCATGTATGCATCCATACAGATCTGCCAGCAGAAAAGGTACCAAAAGGATAAGCAAAAATAGCAAGAATGGGACAGCAGGTGTGTCCTTGTACTGCACACCTAGGATGAAGCTCAGATCACCAAGACGAAGCAGCAGAGAGTGTATGTTTAACAGAGAGAGAGAAAACATGTGAGTGCGATAGAGAGAAAGAATGTGAGTGAGAAAGAGAATGGGCGTACATGTGTGCGTGACAGAATGTGTGTGAGAATGGGTATGCATGTGTGTGTGACAGAGAGAGAATGTGTATGAGTGAGAGAGTGGGTGTGCATGTGTGAGTGACAGAAAGAAAATGTGTGTATGTGTCTGTGTGTGAGAGACAGAGGTGTGTGTCTGTGCACATGTACTGGTACATGCATGTGCATATGTAGGCCACAGGTTGACATTGGGTCTCATCCTCTATTGCTCTCCATGTAATTTTTTTCTTAAAATTTTATTTTTATTTTATGTATGAGTGTATGAGTGTTTTACCTGCAAGTATCTAAGTGTACCATGTGTGTGCCCGGTGCCCACAGAGGCCAAAAGAGGGCATCAGATCCCCTGAAAGTAGAGTTAAGGATGGATGTTAGCCATCATTTGGGTGCTGAGAATTGAACCCAGGGCCTCTGGAAGAGAAGTACTTTCAACTGCTGAGCCACCTGTCCAGACACACATACACACACACACACACACACACACACACACACACACACCCTTCTACCTAGAGCTCAACAATTAGCTATAACTGGCTGGCGAGCAAGCCTCCACGAGCCTCCTGTCTCTATTTCCCAGTGCTAGGATTATAGATACACATGTCACCATGCCAAGTTTTTCATCCAGATGCTGGGGTTACAAACTTAGGTCCTCATATTCAGGCAGAAAGGTCTTTACCCACTGAGTCATCTCCCCAGACCCCAAAAGTTTTTAAAGAAAAAACAGAGATGTACCTAGGATGAGTCCCACATGCTATGAACGAGCTAGGGCTCCAATCTGAGGGGAGCTATGGGCACCCTACTAAGAACCAGACCTGGTCTGGTTTAGAGTCATCTATACTGCCAACTGGCCAAAGCCCAGAGAAGCCCCTCAAACTCTTCCCAAGCCTGAAAGCAGTGTGGGGGAGGGAGCATAAGAACACTATCACCTTGTCACTTCCATGAAAAGTTCTTATCAACAGGGCTGACCCACATTTAGAGCCAAACGCACCCTAACCACTGTGTCTACAGCTGAGTCCTAACACTCCCACCTCAGTTACTTCACAGCACAGAGTCTTGCCTAACTCTGAGAACTAGTTCTTTCTTTCCCAGATAAGCAGTTCCCTCCTCCACTTTCCAATTACAGGATCTCATTCCTCACCTACATACGCTCCAGATGACTACTCCTGCCCTGAGACAGGGCAATAAGCAATTAGAGATGAGCCTCAGGACCCCACTTCTGCCAAGTCCAACAAGGCCCCTCCTTGGACAGTGGTACCAACTAAGGCCTAAAAATTTGTCTACCAGGGAACCAGGGTCCCTTAAACATCACTACCCACTAGACCAGGACCCACTACCATCCTGTGAATGAACACCTATTTGCCAAGGAGTGTGCATGTCATCTTGGACCTTCCTGAATACTCTTCAGTCAGGGACAAGTCCTCTCAAGTAAGCCTCTTGACAACACTTGGACTTTCTGCTCCTCTCACCTTTACCAGTTCTACCCACCTCCTCATAGTGGGCTCTTTCTGACCCACTTTCTGTATGCAGACCCTTTTGTTTCCTGTTGTCACTAAACTCATGAATGCAACTGTCGAGTCTTTGTAGTCACTCTCGGTCTGCATCACCCAATACTTTGGTGACCTCCAGGGTGGCTTAACAAAGGGCTCCCTGCAGTGCTTAATGATCCATGCCTTAGATAAAGATGATAGACAGGCAGTGGGACAAACAGAAATGAATACTTTAAATAGAGTGAACCCTCTGAGCCTTAAGTCTATCGTAAGCAAGTGGCACTGAAGTTCAGCAAACTTGTATGATGCTATCTATCTCCCATTGGCAGCTATATATCTGCCACTCTGCTGAAAGCATAGCACTAGCAGCAGAGCAGCCAGGTAACCTCCTGCCCTGAGATGAAATGGCCTCCCCTCACTGGGCCTGTTGTGGCTTCAGGTACAACTATTCCCATTCCAGAAGCAGCAGCATGTTTGAGAGTACAATACCATGCCTGTTTCCAAGGGACCCTAGGTAAGATTCACCAGGACTACTTGGGATTAGCCACATTCTGGCAGCCATTAGTAACATCAGACAGCTGATGTGTCAGTCAGAAAGTCCCTTATTTTCTGTTACCTGTACCTTCTGTTCCCCAGCGAAGCAGAAGGAGCAGAGAGACCTGGTTCACTGCTAGAAGCTTAACAAGCAGTTGGCAGGTAGGCTGTGACATTCTCTCACACACGTCAGCCTCCTGACTTTTCAGGTGACAGAGTATCTACTGTCCCCAGCTGGCCCATGGGAGATGAGATGACATCTGTTTTATTTACCACTATCCCTACCCATACCCAGGATGGTCCTAGCAGAGCAGTTCCACATGAATGACTGGTGTTCTGGGCTCTGCTCAGAACATACTCCTCAGGAGCCCAAAACACAGCAAGGACTAGGTTAGTTCCCCTTGGCCCCATGGCCCAACTTTCCTCATTGTCACTGTCAATGTCCTAAACTGGTGTCCTGGGGGCTTCACAGAGGCAGGGCCATCCCCTGACTCAAGTAACAGAGGAACTTAGATCCACTGAATCCAGAGTAGCTTTCCCTCAGAAGCAGTCCCAAGCAGTGACCAAAGCCTGGCACATTGTGAGTCACTGCAAAACTGGAACAGCATGGTCAGAAGATAAGAGATAGGGTTAGTTAGGGACTAAGACACTCCAAGAGAGATGGCAAAACCAGGAAAAGGAAATCCCAAGTCATACAGGTTTGTAGCTCATGCCCTGTTCTCAGCTACAGACACCACAGCAGCTCCTGTCCTACAGTAAACTAAGGGATCTTCTTTTGTGAGAAGGCAAAACACAGGACTAAGGGTCCCACCATGGGAATCAAGGTCACATGCTGTGGCTGTGGCAGGAGTGTAGGCACCAGCAGGCCCTCCTCAGAAGGCCATCAAGGCCTACCTCAAGCTTGCGGGACACAAGCATTAGTGCTGCAGGATCCAGGTTGGAGGCCGCCAACACCTCGTTGAACTGCACCTCCCTCTTCTCCATAGCAGCATTCAGTGCCTGCAGCTTTTGCTCCAATACCAAGTTCTTGAAGCCTGTCTTCTGCTGAACCTCCTGGATGGCTGCTGTGAACTTCTTATAGAGCTCATCCCTCTCCTGCTGCACCTGGAGGTGATGAGGCTACAGTGGGCAAGTGACCATTGACCTGGGTATAGCTCACTGGGGAAAAGATACTTCCCACCCAGCATTAAATATGTTACTTCTGTAGAAAGATCACTTTTACTATTGCCACACAGAGCACATAGGCCTGTGCTGTCTACACTGTCTGTATCCTACCCTCTGTGCACAGTAGGCACATTCTCTGTGAAAAGTAGGCAGTTGTGCATACAGTGGAAGGCAAGAAGGGAAAATTAGTGTTATTGATCCTCCCAGAAAGCAGCAGAAAGATGTCCTACTAAGAGTTGGAAAAGCCACTCCACAGGTGGGTCAGGGCCAGCCTTGCCAAGTTAGGTCCATGGGCCCATGGACCCAGGTGAAACATATCTCCATATCTCTAATCACCCCATGTGAGAGCTAGGGCAGGTCCAGAACAAATTTGAAGTAATTGCCTGTCAACTACTAGTAAGAAATACCTTTCCATCCCCTACTCTTCTACCTTTTAACTCTCACTGTAAAACATCAAAGATCTCAGCCTAAAATGCATTTATGAGAATTCCTGAGTGGTAGAGGAGCATGACCCTCCTCTGTCTCTTACTGATGGCCCTCCCTGCTCCAGCATTTTCAAAGGTCTGGCAACAACCCTGCACCTCAGAGCCTCAGGGCTTTTACTGGCACACATGGTCTGAGAATTTCAACTGTGAATTCATGAATACAGACCAATAATGGAATTGTCCTTCTCTTTCCCAGAGCATGTTTCTCTGGAACAGTCCATCTGAATGTCAGATCTAGATTCACTTTCAAGAGCACTGAGGAGCTCATAGGATGTGACTTGCTGAGATTTTCCACTGTCCGTCTATAAAGGACAGCATAAAAGCAGGTTGTAAGGTGTTGCCAATTAATCCCACTACGTTTGACACGGTCCCCTTCCTCCACCCTCTGGAATCGACGCCCCCATTAATAAAGAGGAGGAAGAGCAGAAATGGACCTTCTCAGCAAACTCTAGAGGCCCAAGGCACCAACACTACATGCCTGTTGAACACGGAGCTAGTAGATCTGTGGTAGTCCATAACAGATGGAAAGGATGTGAAACCATGTACATTCTACCTTGAGTGCTGTTCAAGAGTACACTGTGCATGAAAAGTCACAGTGTAGCATAGTCTTATTTTCTTCCAAACAGTAATAAGTATTTTTACATGTTTAGGGAATACGACAAAGTCACACCAAATGGCCTCTGGGATGCAAGGTTAAAGGCTGTTTTGTTTTGTTTTGTTTTTTAAAATCACAAATATACGTTGAGACAGGTTCTCCTCATATAGCCCAGGCTGGCCTCAAACTATATAGACGGGATTATAGGTGTGCACCACACCTGGTGTATTCCATGGCTTCTTTAAAATGAGTAGGCAAAAGCTTAATACTCAAAATGTACATACACAGATGAAATTGCAGGGGTCAAGCCTCCTCCACATGTTGAAAGGCCAGCTTCTGAAGAGACAGAAGGACCATATCCCATCAGGGAGCCTGGTCCTCATGACACTTGGCTTTGTATAAAACATACCACAGGTTTTTGCCTTGTAAGAGTTGCACGCAGCTGGGCCTGGTGGTACATGCCTTTAATCTCAGCACACAGGAGGCAGAGGCAGAGGCAGAGGCAGGCAGGTCTGTATGAGATAAAGGCAAGCCTGGTCTACATAATGAGTTGTAGGCCAGCTGTGGCTAAAGGGAGACCGCGTCTCAAAAAAATAAAAAAAAAAAAAAAAAAAAAAAAAAAAAGCTGCATGCAATACATGCCTCTAGTCCCAGCTTCTTGGGAGGTTAAAGTAGGAGGATACTTGAGCCTAGGAGTTCAAGACAAGGCAGAGCAACACAGTGAGACCCTATCACCAAACAAACAAAAAGGATGTACAGAGTGAGCAACAGGTAGACCAAACCCAGAAACCAGCCATGGCATCCACACCTGCTCACCTTGATGAACCTCTGCTCCAGCACCTCATGTTCCCAAGTGCAGGTCTTTCAGCTCTTTCTCAGTAACCTTCAAACGTGCTTTTGTGCACTGGGGAGAAATTAGGGATTATGGGACAGAAAGTACTTAAAATTCACAGGCACTCACATACCACAGGCTCCTGGACAACAAGGCTAGAAAAAAAACCCAGGCCAGGGACAACAGGATAGAAGACTCCAGCAGCTGAGCCCCATGCAAACCATGAGTATGATGTGTGGAAAATTAGTCTGGTCTACAGCAGCAACTGCCTACTTTATAACCCAAATGAGTAAAAGGAGGGGCTAGAAAGGTAGCTCTGTGGTTAAGAGCACTGACTGTTCTTGCAGAGGACCCAAGTTCATTTCTCAGCACCCATATGGCAGCTAACAACCATCCATAACTAAGTTCCAGGGAATCTGATACCTTCTTCTGATCTCCATGAACATAGCACAATACACGAAAGGAAAAAATAAATTAAAAAATTTTAAATGAGTCAAAGAAAGAGAGGGTACAGCATCACCATGTCTCCAATTCTGCCCTACGGGATGAGCCCTGCTCACATGGAGCCTCACAAGACATTCCCCGCATGCTTTTCTCCTGAGCCCAGCAAGGTATGTGCCAAGGAAGGAGAAAAATTCATTAGGAAACTCACAACCAGGATTTGCTTGTCCCTTTCATAGTTTGCAAGTCTCCTCTGCATCTCATTCATCTCATCCTTTGCCTTCTGCAGAGGATCTGCCAGGATCTGTTCTGTAAAGACACTTCTGCCATCTCCTTCTCCAGGTGCTCTTCTTTCTTCCGCATGTCCTCCATCTGTTCCTGTTAGCAGATGCAGCAAGGGGTCAGCCTAGAGGGCAGTGGCTGGATGTGTTCTTCTATTTATTGTTTATGTTATCCATCATCTATCTAACTATCTATCTATCTACCTATCAGCTATCTATCTATCCATCCATCCATATGCTTACATACCTACCTACCTACCTATTTGTGTGTCTATGTTTGTGCGTAATACCTGTATGTGAGTGTGAGTGCCCGTGCCACAGCGTACATTTAGAGGTAAGGAGGACAACTTTAGGGTTAGTTCTCTCCTTCCATCATGGGTTCTAGGGATCAAATTCAGGTCATCAGGCTTGCATGGAAAGCACTATTATCTACTGAGACATCTTGCCAGCACCTTTTCTCTGGGTTCTGTTTGTTTGTTTTTGAAACAAGGTCTCATTATATAGATCAGGCTGGCTTGGAACTTGAGATCCTTCTACTTTTACCTCCTAAGTACTGGAGGTTTGTGCCACCATATCCAACTCTGGATGTCCTAATTAAAAACATATCTTGCCAGTCACATGCATGCTGAGGACCTAGTCTTGTTTTACATATAAACAGTATTTTTTGTAGTATTGACCTATTCTGAATTATGTAAGATTACTAATTGCATCCAACTAAGAGAATACATTTTGCTTGAAACCCAGCCAGTGTCAGCACCTGAGGATGATAACAAACGCCAGCTTTGGTCGCACTTCAGCCAGTATGTGGTGTCTACTGTAGCTCTGCCTAGGCATGTACATGTCAGAACACCTTTTAAGTTATTCCTTCCCCCTACACTACAGTTAGGTAAATACTCAGATGATTTTCACTTACACTGTGGATACCTTACATAACTTACAAATTTAAGGTAAGGCTAACAAGGGGCACTGTCCAATATTCTTATAGAAAAGAAGGTCTGGTGGGTCTGCATCAGTACCTTGAGGGAATTGATGAGAGCCAGGTTATTGAGCGTAATATCATTGTAGTAGTTCTTGATATCAGTGAAGGCCTCCTCATGACGCTGCATCAGTGTATTGATCTGGCCATTCTTCCTCTCCTCCACTTCATGGATCTCAGTCTTCCTCTGCAGGTCAAGTTCATCTCTCAGCATCTTCATCTTCTTATCATACTTGGCTTCAATTTCTGAAAGACAGTAACATATATAACATCTTAGAAGAATAGGTACTCTGGGCTACAAGAAAAGATGGAACACATAGTGCCAGGCATGGTGGTGCACACCTTTAATCCCAGGGGAGGCTGAGGCAGGTGGATCTCTGTGAGATCGAGACCAACCTGGTTTACACAGTGAGCTCCAGGTAAGCTAGGACTACAGGAAGACCCTTAAAAACAAACAAACAAACCAACAAAAACATAGGGAGATAGGGAGCTGGAGAGATGGCTCAGTGTTTAAGAGTACTGGATGTTCTTGCAAAAGACCCAGGCTCAATTCCCAGCACCTACGTGGTGGCTAGCACCCATTCGTAACTAGGGGACCTGACACCTTTCTCTGACCTCCAAGGGTACTGTATGTGCTAGCTGTTTTATTGTGGCTTATATGCCCTGAGTTACCAAGCTCTGAGGGGACGGGGGTCCCTGAAACCAATCTATACAGTATACATTTGAGAAACTGACCTCGAACTTGCCTTTCAAAGTCGTTCCACATCTTGGTGATCTCCTCAGCATGTTTCTACACAGGTGAGAGGAGATGTTACTAGAAAGCCAGACAGAGAGGCCCATATCCCGCTTAGGCCGAGTCTATTCCTCACCCCTTGGGAAACCTCAGTTCAGCAAACCCTGTGCTGCTGCTTACTGGATTCCCCTTACCTCTAGATCATAGAGTATGCCCAGAATAGCATGGTTTTGGTAACCTCCACATTTCATAACTCACTTCCCTTAGTATGAGATCACCTCTGAACCTGAGCAACAGTAACAGACATGAGCACTGAATGTGGCCTGGTTTCCTTGTCCAGCTTTCCCACAGCCAGAAAGCAGCAGAGCAGCAGGCTCCCTCCAGAAGACACAAATCTCCTGTTAGCCTGTCTCACTATTGCTTAGAACAGCATTCAAACATTTCAATAAGCAATTATAGCCACGCATGACGGTGCACGCCTTTAAGCCCAGCATTCTGGAGGCAGAAGCATATGTATCTCTATGAGTTCAAGGTCAGTCTGGTCTACATAACAAATTCCAGGTCAGCCAGGGCTACATAGTGAGACCCTGTCTCAAAATATATATAAAAATTTTGCTTATTTGTTAAAGACCATGGACCACATAACATCCTTGAGTTAACAAGGACAGCCTCCTATCTCCAAGATATCTTAAATGAGCACTCTGTGCTTCTCAGCAGATAATTCCAGAGGGCTTCAGTGTCTCCACACTCTGCTATGCCACTGAAGTTTTGTTCATCATCAATTGAGGCTGGGTAGTTCCCAGGTATGAGGCAAACAGATATCAATGAGGAAGAACCTGTGTGATGGTTACTGTCCACTTTTAACTAGACAGAATCTAGAATCACCTAGGAGGTGGGCCTCTGGGCTTGCCTGCGGCAATTATCTTGATTTGTTAACTGAGATAAAATTCACCCACTGTGGGTGGCATCATTCCCTTACTAAGATCCTCTGCTGTGTAATTGGAAAAAGGGAACTGAACATAAGTATGTATTCATCACTCTTTGCTTTCTGATTATAAATGCAATGTGACCAGCTGCTTCAAGCTCCTGCTGCCTTGACGTCCCTGTCATGATGGACTATATTCTTGACCTGTGAGCCAGAATAAACCTTTTTTCCCTTAAGTTGTTAGGATGTTTTATGAGAGCAACAGGAAAAGAAAGTGGGACAACCTGTGAAGCTAAATTGAGACGTATTTTTCCTCTCCCAAATTCCCAAAAGATTCCTGAATGACCCCAAGTCAAAGCCCAGTTCTCACAGTGGCTTCCAGGCAAACAAACTCTAATCTATCCCACTAACCTCCTTATTTCTTGCTCCACCAGCCTTGGACTTTCTCAATGGCCATCTCTTCCAGGCTGCCGCCTATGTCCTTCTAGCCTTTGCCCAAATGTTACTTTCCCAATGAGTCATTGTGAGGCATTTCAAAACTCCTCCCCAACTCTTTCCAGTTCCCCAAACCACCCTACCTGTTCTTCCTACTGACCTCAACTCCATAGGCTACACCCTGCATGCACTTGACAATTAGCTTCTCCTCTACCTCTGTTGTCTTTTTCCTTTCAAATCAAAATGATTCTGTCATTATGCAGATCCTATTAGAATACCATATTGTGGAGAGTTCATGGGTGCAGCTTCCTTATCATGTCTAGAATGCATTAACTAGCAGCTGGAGCCTTGTGCCTCTGGCTCTTACATTCTTTCCACCCTCTCTTCCACAATGTTCTCAGATCTTGGGTGCTGAGGCTGGGCTGTAAATGTGTCACTTTGGGTTGGGCACCTCACCCACCTCTCTGCATATGACCAAGTACAAAATTTTGTAAAAAGCCTCCATCTGCAAACCAAAGTCTTCAAATCTATGTTTTTATAAGAACAAAAGGTTCCCTATCTATAGCTTGCCAAAACAATATAACTCAAATTACAAATTTGAAATTAAGAAATAACTTGAATCAAATAATTCAAAAGATGTTTAAAGATGAGTGGGGATGAGGTAAAGGTAGTACCACTCATTCTGAAATTACTTGTTTTCATTTAAGGAATTACAGTATGAAATGTCCTAATACATGTTTTGTCTTCTGTGTGGTACTCAAGACTGAAGTCAGGCCTCATGCATCATGAGGACATACTCTTTTCACTCAGCTATATTCCCATCAATGGTAACAGTAAAGAAAAGAATGCTTACAAGTTACACTAGTGATATAAAGAAATCAGGGCTGGAGAGGTGGCTCAGAGATTAAGAGCACAGGCTGCTCTTGCAGAGGACCCAGGTTTGGATCCCAGCACCCACTTGGTGGTTAACAACTGACTATAACTTCAGTTCCCGGTGAATACAACACCCTCTTCTCACTTCCATGGGCACTGCTCCATAATGCAGGCAACATACACTTATACACATAAAATAAAAATAACAAATAAAATAAAATAAAGTTAATACAAAACATGGTGATACCTAATATACAAACATTGCCACTTTCATTATAGTCAAGGAGACAGAGACTTTATTGTTTTAACTATTATTCCATGGAATATGCAGGTAATAAATGGCTAAGTCTGGGTTTTGAAAGAAGTCACCTGATACCTAGGTTTTCAAATTACAAACTGAAATATTGCAAGTTGCTACTATATAGTAGAATCAGAAAATTTTATGATTGGCTTTCTGTATATTTCAATATACTGATTTGGTAGTTTAAAATTGCATTTTCTTAGAAGATGGGTAGAAAATTAAGACATTTCCCCTACTGAGGACCCGAAGTCCAGATCCCCAGCAGTTATGTAACATCTGGATGTAGCAGCACATACTGGTGCTAAGAAACTAGGGAGAGGAAATCCTCAGGTTCAGTGAGAGGTCTTGTCTTAAAAAGAAAAGATGGTTTGAGGGAAACACCTGAAACTGACCTCTGGCCTCTATAGGCATGCACATCTTCATTCATTCATTCATTTTTGAGATGGGATTTCCCTGTAGCCCTGCCTCTACCCAAGTGCTGGGATTAAAGGTGTGCACCACCACACCCATGTATGCATTTATACGCACACACACTCCCATAAACACACACACACACCACAGAAACACAGACAGTGCTGTCTCTATTGTTCATGTAGCATGTTATTCCATGAGGACACATGAAAATAATGTTCATATTAAATGCAAAGATAGGAGGGCATGGTGATAGACGCCTTTGATTCCAGCACTAAGGAGGTGAAGGCAGGGGCAGGGGGGACAGAGAGGGGCGGGCAGAGGCAGAGGTGGGTGGATCTCTGTGAGTTCAAAGGCAATTTTGTCTACATATTGATGTACTCTCTCAAAAAAAATGTTAATAGTATGCAAAGACTAAAATCACATAATACTACTATTGGTGATATTAGGCTATTTTAATTTCATTTTTCAAAATTTTCTGTAATATTGTTTTGATCATAAAATATACTTACATAATTAGATGAAAATATTTAACAGGGAAAGACTAGAAACCCAGTTATTAAAAGATACACTGTGTCTCTTTTTTACTGTAGTAGAAAGAATCAAAGGATAACATGATCTAGGACCACTAATACAAAAGTCCTGAAACTTTGTAATAACACTTTGCTATTTATGTCAATATTTCTCATTTGTTTTAGAAACACCATGGTACAGCAGACTAATAATACAGCTTAAGAATAGGCAGATCAGGACTGAACTATATAGCTTCACGTTTCCTAGTGTCCTAACTTAAAATTTCTCTGACTGGCATCTGAAACACAGTAGTGATAACACATATACTCTAAGTGTCTTCCTGTGATGAGTCCTAAATGCTGCTCTTATGATCACTGGTATTCCTATGATAATTAGCAGGTAGAAATCTTTAAAACTACAAAGTTGTGTGTTCTCAGCAAGACGGTAGCAGCCCTTTCCTATGCTAGGTTATCGGAGAACACCAAAGGATTCTGGGTAGAGATGGACAAATAAAAAAGACTAGCAAGGCCAGCAAGATGGCCCAGAGGGTGAAGACACTTGACATCAAGTCTGAAGACCTGAGTTAGATCCCTGGAACCTACAAGTTGTGTGACCTCCATACCATGCTGTGACATATGTATGTACTTACACAAATAAATGCATAAGTAAATAAAATGAAAAACTTAGAGGAAAAAAAAAGAGACCAAGTGAGCAAGATAGAACATCTTTAAAGACATCAAGGAGTGTATTAGGAGGTTCTAGGTTCTGTGTGATTCCTTAATCAAATAACTAAAAAATCACTGAGCCCTACTGTGGTGGTATGAATGAGAATGTCCCCCATAGGTTCTAAGTATTTCAACATTCTGTTCCCAGTTGGTGGTGCTGTTTTGGGAGGTTTTAGGTGTGGCCATGCTGGGCTTAGAGAGTTCTGCCTTGCCAGATTTCCTGTCTCTCTCTACTTCCTGTGCCTACTTGAAGATGTTATCATTCAGTTTTCTCTTCTGGCCACCTCTGCCACCATGCCTTCCCCACCATTATGGACTCCAACCCTCTGAACCATAAGCTCAAATAAACTCTTCCTTCTGTAAGTTGCCTTGGTCACAATGTTTGATTATCACAGCAACAGAAAAGTAATAGACCCACACTGTGTCAGGTTGGATAAGTGAGAGCACTGGCCCTGCCCAGCAATAGAAATGGTTCCTGCAGCCCTAAGGACAACACCAACAGTTATAAATTTTCTATAGCACATCCTGGTGCTATATTTACTCATATATTTGGTATCACTTTCATCACTACTCAGTAAATAACTTCATCCAAAAAAATCATTTTCATCTTTGTAGCACTGCCTCTATGAAGGATACTAGGTCAATAAATGGATAGCTCATTGATATTAAGAGATGGAGTTAATGGCCTCTAAATATGAAGTAGATAGATTTTGATGTTTTCCTCACAAACTTTAATTTTATCTAGAATTTGTCATATTTCCCTATTATACAATAAAACATCAACATTTAAAAGTATTCATAAATTGGTATAGAAACACAAGGTTTGACTCTTTTTTTTTTTTTAACCAACAATGAAGTGACTGTTTTGATCCTGGAGCCATACTTTCTCACCCATGAGTTGCCAGTTGGTTACCTCTGCTTCTTTTTTAGCTTTGTTAAAAAAAAGTGAGCAAGAGATTCTGTTATTTAAGAAACAAAGTGACAGAGCCAGGCATTACTGGTGGACAACTGTAATCCCAGCACTGGAGAGGCAAAGACAAGAGGATCACTGCAAGTTCATGACCAGCCTGGGATATAGTGAGGTCTTGTTTCAAAAAAGCAAACAAAACAAAACAAAAAAAGTGGTCAAGGTCATTGAAGGGAGAAATAGAAAACTTGACAAAACAACAACTGAACACAGCAATATTGTCAATTTACAGGACTAGACAGAAAACCAGCAAAGACAACGATTTGAAGGTGATCTATCAACTCCACATATTACCTAAAAAAACACTTTACCCATCAACAGCAGAATATATTCTTTTCAAGAATACATGAACATTCTCCAGAATAGATCACATGTTAAAATCACAAAACAGTTCTTTGATCACAATGGAAATTACAAATCAACAATAAAATAAATTTAAGAAATAAATATTTAGAAATTTAACAGTATACTTCTCACTGTTACGTGAAAGAAATTCAAGATAATTCAAGATAAACTAGAACAGGATTGTGGCAGAAATCAATGACAGAAATCAAAACTAGAGAAAAACTAATGGAAACAAAAGTACTTCCTTTGAAGTACAAATGAGCAGATTAATCTTTACAGAGATGGAAATTGGTAAAATTTTCTCTAAAGAGAAACAATGAAAATATATTAGACTTTGTGGGTTGAAAGCCTGTCTCAATGATTCAGTTCTCCTGTTAAATATAAAAAGTCTTGCAAAATATAAACAAATGGCTTTGATTATATCCCATTAGCATTTTATCTACAAAGTGGGACAATCTGACCAATAGCAAGGCATGCTGACCTTTGAAATGGGTTTTAAAAAAAAAGAAGGCTACAATTTGTGTCAACCCATAAAGAAGTCTTTATAAATAATTTTACCTTCGGAGAACGGGAAAAGACAGAAAAGAAAATTCACAAAAGAGGGGATATTACCGTCAAGCTTACAAAAGTTAAGAGAATTATAAATATATATCATTAGTAATTTAAATCCGAGTAAGTTAGATCATTTAAATTAAGCAATAAGGCATGTTCCTAGAAAACAAAATATTGGGGCGGAGGAAATAGTTTAGTGAGTAAAGTGTTCGTTGCTGTGTCCATAAGGACCTGAGTTCAGATCTCCAGCACCACGTAAAAATCTGGGTGCAGCAGTGTACGTCTAAAATCATAGTCCTGGGGAGGAGGCAGGCATATCCATCCCTAAGAGCTCATTGGCCAGTCTAGCCAAACTGATGAATTTGGGTTCAGTGAGAAATCTTGTCTCCAAAAATAAAGCGGAAAAGGATAGAGGAAGACACCCCATGCTGACCTCTAGTCTCCATCCACGCAAGTGCCCCCTATGCATACAGGTGCACCCACACATGCAAAGGAAAAATAAAAATTATCAAAACTGACTCAGAAAAGAAGGAAAAAATCTAAATAGATGCATAAAACGTAAATGTCTTGAGTTAGCAATTTAAAATAGCCTTGTTTTTATATGTTGGTTCTAGTGATTGAATCTAGAACTATGTATGCTAAGTACACGTTCTATTACTGAAATGAATCTGTGGCCCTAAAATATTCTCATTTTAAGAAGGCTAGGTTCAGGGTCTGGGAAAATAACTGAGTAACAGTACCTGCTATTTCTCATGAGAATCTGAGGCTGGATCCCCAGAACCTATGTAAAAGGTAGGCATGGTTAAAAGTGCCTGTAACCTCAGTGCTTTGCAGGACAGACATGGGATGATCAGCCAGTCTAGTCAAAAATCAGCAAGCTCCAGATGTAGTTGGAAACCCTGTCTCAAGTAGATATGGTGGAGAGTGATATAATACTGACTGACACCTGACATCTTCCTTTGGTCACTGCATGTACATGTACAAGTTTGTGCACCAGCACATACACATGCTCATGCAGGCAGACCCCCTCCGTCCTTCCCTCCCCCCTTTCACCTCTCCCTCCTCCTTTCTTCTCTTTTTCCCTCCCTTCCTTCTCTCAATCTCTCATATATAAAGGTCAGATTGAGATAGCTGCAAATGGTGAAGTCTATCTAGAGAAGAGCTAGTAACAATCCTCTAGAAACAGCTCTAGAAAATAGAGTAGGGAATACTTCCCAATTCATTCTATGATGCCACTATTAATTACCCTCATACCAAAGCTGACCAAAAGCACCAAGGTAAACCACATATGAATATCCTTCATGAATACAGATATCAAAATCTATTACAAAATATTAAATAAAATCTAGCAATGTAAAAAAAAAGGAATTATACACCATAACCAAATAGAACTTTTCTCTAGGAATTCAAGAGTTAGTTTATCTTCTAAAATTCAATCAACATAACCCATGTCATTAACAGTTTAGGAAAACAATTCATCTCAGTTGACAAAAGTCCACAGTCATTCATGATTTAAGTGGTAAGGAAGAAACAAAACCAAGCAACCAACCAATCAACCAACAAGTAACAACAACAAATCAAGGACTTAGAATAGAAAGCTGGATGTAATGTTGTACCCCTCTAATCCTAGCACTCAGGAGCCAGAAGCAAGTCTACAGAGTTCCAGGTCAGTGAGGGTTGAAGATCAGGTCTCACTAAAAAACAAAGAAAATGAAAAAAGCCTTAATCATGAAAAACTTAATATTGTTCCTCCTAGGATGGGGAACAAGACAATAACCTTCCATGCCACACTGTGTAAGTTTAACCCAGTATAATCAATACTGAAAAGGAAGATGTAATCTTGTTCACTGAACACATGACCTGTGTGTAAGAACTTGAAGGATTCTACATTAAAAAGATAGAATTAACAAGAGTTCAGGAAAGTTATAGGATACAAGTTCATCACAGAAAAAGAAACTATATCTCTCTATGTAAACAAAAATCTGAAAAATAAAGAAAACAATCTGATTTGAATATTTCTAGGTTTTGCTGCTTTGAATACATATTTTCTATATTTCAGATTTCCATGTGGTAGATTCCTAGAATGCAATACTTGTTTCACAGTGCCAACTACAAAGACACAGGTGCCATACATAAAGTGACAGATTCCAAGAACAATGACTGTGCTATATGGTTATAGGCTAACCAAAATTATAATACTAGGCAAATATGGGTTCTGCTGGGTGTAGAAAGAGTTTGCTGTTAAAACAAACAAACAAACAAACAAACAAACAAAAAACAGCAACAGAGAAAGTCACTCACCTGCACAGCATGAGATAAATCTGACACCAGACACTGACGGAGCCGCTCATCACTTCCAATCCCTTGAAGAACAAAGTCAGGCACGTAAGATGAGCAGTAGCCACCCGGCAATGATCTCCCAAAGTTGGCAATGTTGGGCTGAACAGCACTCACTTCAATTAACTTTGACCTGGAGGAAACATTCCAAAGGAAGGGAAATCTATCAAGTAATGCACATTTTTAAACTCTGTGTGTGTGTAGAGGTGGGGAATAAAGCACTCATACAAACATTGGCCTAAGTCCTAAAACAGACCACAAAATACTCTTCTTACCTGGAGATGGTCTGATGAACAACTCTGTAAGGAAGTGAGCAAGAATCTTTTGTAACAGGCATTAGGGGAGCAGTCCCTTATGTAACACATACTTAATACAAAATTAGAGTATGGAATCCACTGCCTACAACAAAGTAGGTACAAACTTCCCAAGTTCAAATTCAGGTATAAGACGCTTTTAGGCATGAAGAAGCTACAAATCTTCCAAGTTCAAATCCCGGTACATGTTTTCAGGCAGAGGACACTCCTGCATACTTGACCTCAAGTATACATTCCCTCTTTTCCTTTTAGTCTTGGCCCAAATTTATTTCCAACAGCCAGTTTTTCCTTTCCCAAAGATTCTCTCCCTAAGTGCCAGGTTGGGCAGGTGTACTGGGGGTGTGGAGGAGTTTAATTTATTCCAAAATGATTTAAAAACTAAGCAGAAAGCAATTTCCTACATTCCACTCAGACCCTTTAACTTCTCTCTGACGCCTTCACAAAAGCCTTTCTGGGGAGATGTGAGGAATAACTCTTTAATTCCTCCTATGATAAAAAAAGATAATTTGGCCAGTACAATGACCTTTTAAAAATTTTTAATTCTGAGCTGGAGAGATGGCTCCGTGGTTAAGAGCACTGGCTGCTCCTGCAGAAGACCTGGGTTTGACTCCCAGCACCCACATGGGGGCTAACAACCATTCATAACTACAGTTCCAGGGGAATCTGACGCCCTCTTCTGACCTTCGCAGGCATTCATTTTCTGAGAAAGGATCTTACATAATAGCACAGGCTGGCCTAGAACTTACTATGTAGCCCACGCTAGCCTTGAACTCACAGTAATCCTCCTAACACATTTTTTCAAGTGCTGGGATTACAGATGTGGGCCACTACATCCAGATTAAAAAAAAAATTGCACATATTAATAGAGTACCATGTGACATTCTGATATGTATACACTATGCACTATTTTTAAGTTACACTAAACATTTCTATGACCTCAAACATTATCATTTCTTTAAAAAAAAAGACTGATTTTTATTATTTTAGATTACATATATGCACATGGGTCTGTACTGGGGACTGCAGATGCCCTCAGAGACCAGAGATGTCAGACTCCCCTGGAGCTAGAGTTACTGATAGTTGTGAACCTGATGTAAATGCTAGGAACCAAACTTGGGTCCTCTACAAGAGTGGCACACACTCAACTGCTGAGCCATCTTGCCAGCCCCTATCATTTCTTTATGATACAATTAATTGTTACTTATGTAGAATGTTTTAACACTTCAAAATTTGTTCAGCATATCCTCACTTTCGACAAGAGCAAGTATGAATCCTAAGGCAAATCTCCCAATAAATAAATTCTTCCTACAACTAGATGCCAAATCTATCATTTCCTTATAATTAATTTCATATTCATTTCTAGGCAAAAATCATTCAGCCTGGCTATCATCATCAACCTCAAATCTCTTTCTTCCTATTGGTAGCAACTCTTTCTATCAAACCTTTCCCATAGAATATTACAAACTAACTCCCTATACAGTCTCCATCCACTCCCAAACATCCCTCTTCTTAGCTTCAGTAGAATCTCAAATCCTTCTAAAAGCACCAATTTCTATCAAATTACTTCTAAAGGAAATGTTACTCTTTCTACTCTCCTGGCTAATGGGAAAAAGACACTATTTACAAACCATTCTTATTTAATTAAAGCTCAGCCTTTCCCCTTTTGAAAAAGTATCCATCAAAAATATCTCCCTACCGTGGGCACCATTTTGTACTATCCTACCCAACACAGTCTCTTTTCTTGATAACAGTGATTCATAGTTTGACTCTCCATTCTCAGCTTTTATGAACAGAACAAATGCAACAATTTTTCTGTAATTTGTTCTCAATTCAAGGTCCATTTTATCACCCTTTTATTGCACTACCCTTTTCACTCTGAACTGGTAACCTGTTCAAGGTCTTAAACTTAAAATTCCTCTCTCTGATCCTAGTTTCTTTCATTCCAAGTCAATGCCCTATTTCTGTTATATCTGCTTTCAAATTTCCTGAATATTTCCAGTCCCTTGATTATTTTTCTTTCCCTGATCTTTTAATCTTGTACATTCTTACCCAAACCTAAACCCAAGAAAGCCATTACAGAAATACCTTGCATTCTAGAATCCTTGACTCTCTCACCCATGTGTTCATTCCACTGACTCTAGATAAACCAACTACCTGCTTTCTTTGCTTATACTTAGAAACCCTGTCAAAAAGTGGCAATGACCTTGCCTACTGTTAAGGTATGAATGCATATTATATTACATACATACTATATCATGAGGTAATGCATCTTATTTGTTTTGCTCAATTTGTTTTGCCTAATCTCCACATATTAGTCATTTCACAGTATATTGGAGGGACTCAAATTAGTAAACAGAATGTATTGTTATGCATCTCCTGCTACCTTCATACTGAATTCCCTAATGTGATGCTCTTTCTAGATTTTCCATCTCAAATCCATCTGTTCCTTTACACTCGGCCAAATCCACTGAAAAAAATTAAAATCTTCTAGTGTGAGTTAAAACAGTTATCTTGCATTTTCATTCCTCTTATCTATCTTCCCTAATGTTTCCCTTTTGTAAAAAATACCAACTACAAGGCCAACACCTAATATTAAATATGCAGATGTATTCACATTCAACTTTCTGTAAGTTTCATTTTTCCTATTCTATTTTGCTAGTCTTCCAGAAAAACAAAAACACTGATAATTGCAATTAAGATGTAAATAAACAAGATATTTGTATTTCTTCATGACAGTCTCATTTCAGGTCCTCAGGTCCTCATAAGAGACAGGACCTTGAGTATCTGCTTTTATAGAAAGTAAGAGCATGTTAAACAATTTTGAAAATAGGCTTTCTTGACAGGTCTGGGTGGCACATATCTGTAATCCTAGGTTTGGAAGGTGAAAGCAGGGGTATCAAGAATTCAAGGTCATTCTTACTTATACACTGAATATGAAAGGCTGTAACTTGAGATTAAATGGATTTAGAAGGAGGCTATCCAAATAGCTCATATGAGATGAAGAAACTCTGTGAAAAGAAATTTCAAAAAAATACCACATAAATCATTCTAGTACTTAGCTGGCAGCAATGATATGGCTCTTCTCTAAGGATGACTGTAGACTAAAAAGGTATGTCAAAAAGCAGAGCAGCAGAGCAGTAAGCCCAGAATGTTTACTACACAGAGATCTTTAATCATAAACCAGCTTTTGGTTGGCAGGCCCCATCATAAGTGTTCTCAACTATAACACAAAGGAAACTTAACATACATAATGATGTTAAATGAGCTGTTGAGAAATAAGTTTTTTTTTAAATTTTCAGTTCTCAACCACTTTTCTATTCCATTGTTCAAAACTGCTGTCTGCTTATTAAAAAAATAAATTCGCATACTATGAAGTTCAGAATACAAACACTAAATTATCTAATTATACATTTAGGATAACAAAACAAGAGAAATATAATTTATAAATTTTTAAAGCTCAAATTACCTTAACAATGTATTACACACAGATGATAAATCTCCCAAGTCTCTAGGATGCCACCAGACAACAAAGTCATCTACTTTGGAATATACTGAAAAATAGTCCCAACTACCATCTAATGATCCATGTAAAAGTTTACTCTCTTGATTAAGTCGTTAGCTTCCAGTCAAACAATTCCAAAACTAGGGTTACTCAAAGATTCAAAAAGTGCTAGATACGTCATACATTTTTTTCACTCCCATTATAAGGTGTACTTTCGACTTCAAAATCCTGTATAACAGCGTCCAGTGGCCCCCATGGGAAGAAGATGGGGAAAGAAAAGAAGCAGGTGCACCCGAAGCACAACACCCACTCTGGTAACCAGAGAATACTAGAAGGCGGGGCCTGGACAGTGGTTATGAGGCGGGGGTGTGGTAGGGGCACCCAGAAAGCCCGCTTCTTCCCCCGCCAAAACACGATCCGTTACCCACAGTTCACAGGACACAGATCGCAAAACCGCCAGGCAAGAAAACCACTTTCAGACCCGGCTAACTGCACAGGCGCGGGCCACGGGGGAAAGCTGGCCCCGCCAGGCGCCCCAACACCCAGCCCTGGCTGCGGTTTCCGCAGGGCGAGCGCGCTACCCGAATCCCACAGGGCCGGGCGGCCCCCGGCTCCCGGCTCCACAATGAGGGATGTAGAAGGGGGCAGTGGGAGGGGTGCGGGGCGCGAGGAAATGAACACTCCGGAGAAGCCACTCCTACCCGCCCTTCTGCTGCCAGACTCCGAGCAAAAACTGGAGGGCTCGGCCCGGGCGGCTTCTCCCCGCCCCGGCGGCTCCTCGGCGCCCCCTCCACCCAGGATTCTGCACCGAATGGAATCCGACGGGTGGGGAGGGAGAGAGCGCGGTCACCCGGCCTCGGCTGACCAGGCCTGTTCTCCAACGACAGTCGCCGCTCTCCCTCTGCCCAAAAGGGGCATTCCTGGCCGCGACGTGAGGGGTCCCCGGGGCCACACCAGCCCGGGCATCTAGAAGGTGCGGTCGCCGGCGCGTCCCCAGATGCTCACCGGGGAGGTGGTGTCAGTCGCGCCGAGGGAGGGGACCTTCCGCCCCGCGAAGGGAATCGCGCAGCGAGGAGGGCCCGCGGCCTCAGGCTCGGCTCGGCCGGACCCAGCGTCGCACAGCCCCGCTTCCAGCCCGAGGCTGCGCCCGCTGTTGCCAAGGGCCGCAGACGCGCACGCTTTACCTGTAAACGAAGCTGCCCCTCCTGCCCAGGGCGGAGTGGCGGTTGGGCCCCCGGAGCCGCCATACGCAGCGGTTCTCCCGCGAAGACCGCAGCTGGGAGGCCCACAAGTTCCCCGACTGCCCAGAGCCCAATGGCCGCCTTCTGTACATTAGCTACCAGGCGCCAACCGCCGCAGCCACCGCCATCTTAGGACCTCATTGTGGTGGGAGAAGAGGGGCGGGGGGACTGCAGAGGGGGCTCAGCAAGACATGCGCCGTCTCCTCGGCAACGGCAGCGAGGGGGCGAGAATTCGCCAGTGCCGGAGCCGCAGTGCGATCTCCCGGCTCCCCGGCCTAGAGTCATGTGACGCCGAGGCGTCAGTGTTGTCACTTCAGCCCCTCAGCCGGGAGCGAATTTACACAAACGAATATGCAGAGACTACATATCCCAGAATGCCAACTCAACCCGACATACAGGACTTCAAATCCCAGCATGCCGTGCGCTTTCCCGTGCTGGCTTCTGTACAAGGCTTTGAGGCCTGTCCGGAAGTGAACTGACTACTTTCATTTGCTCAGAGTAGGGGCACCTTCAGGTTTTCCGCCTGGACGCCAGAAGGCAGAGGAAAGCTTTGGATATCTCCTCTAGACCTTTGCTAGCAACGTTCCTGCCAGTATGAGAAGGAAGCCAAAGGGCCTTTACAATCTAGTCCAACCCCCTAATTTTAACAAGAAAGGAAAGAAATCCACAGGAAATAAAACAGTCTGCCATACGTCATATATAGCTTTTTGGTGGAAGAATCATAAGCATTGTTAACATCATTGCCATTTAGAATGTTGTCCTTTTCTTTAGTAGAAACAGTTTGAAACAGATTTTAATCTCGCAAAATTTTGTCTGAACTGTGACTCTGAATTCCCTCTTAATTTATATTATTGTTGATAGCTGTATTAATCTGTAAATTGACAGATTATGTCTGTAAAACAACACCAACAAAAATTCGATAAAGTTGCACCGGCTTTCAATATGCCTGACTTAAAAGTTAAAACACCTGTCAACTTCAATTATTTGAAAGTCATTGTATTTTTAGATAGTTTGTAATTATGGGATCAGGTTTTTAAATTCAAGATAATATTAAGGAGGATTGAAGACTAGGCTTCTGGTTTTCCACAATAAATTATTCCCCCCAGTTACCCACACATTGTTTATAAAAACATACTTATAACTGTTCTCACAGCAGAGTTCATGTAAATAAAGCCTTTCCAGATCATTGCAATTTGCTACTGCATCCAGGTTCGGACAAAGTCCTTGACACTATTTCTTTTGCTTTATTTTTGAGAGTCAGGATCTCATGCATTCCTGGCTGACCTCGAAATCTGATTTCTGATCCAATTGCCTCTACTTCCAGAATGCTGGGGTGTGCATTGCTGAGAAACAACCCTGGGGCGTTCATGCTAGACGAGCATTCTACCAACTGAGGTACATCTAGAATATTTTAAAAGATTGACTATTTCTAGTACTGGAGGGTGGGAGGGAGCAATCCAAGACCTTGAAGAACTCATTTTATTGAAAGATGGGAAATGGGGTGTGGTGTAAATACATAGCATATTGTAAGGACAAGTGCTTTAGGAGGTCTGAGCACAAAGCAACCAACCAGTTAGGTCTGTTTATTGTAGTATAGAATGCCCTGTCCTACCTACACTACTCTGAGATCTTGGGCAAGTTACTTTACCTTTCTAAGACCCAGTGGTCTTATCTATGAAATGAGGGGGAAAGAATAATATTGCCTACCTTTTCCCCTGGTACTGGAAATTGAACCTAAAGCTTTGAACATGCTAGGCAAACACTCCACCATTAAGTTATATCCTCAGCCCTCTTTTTACTCTTCCTTTTGATTCATGATCTAAGTTGCCCAGTCTGGGCTTAAACTCACTTTTTAGCTCAGGCTGACCTTGAATACCTCTCTTTCTTGACTCTCAAATTACTGAGATTCTAAGCCTGAGCCACCTAACTTATGTGCCTACCTTGAAGGGGTATTTTTTTTTTCCCTTGGGGGCTTATACTGGGCAATCTTAAGGACTTTCCCTATTGTATTTTTCTCAATTCTCAGAATCCTGAAGATGTTAGTTTTGCATGACTCATTTTACAAGTGAAAAGTGAAATAAGTTAAGGTTTCTGACAGTTCCACATGGTAGAACCTTGCTTTGAGTTGAGGTCTACCTGATTCTTTGAAGGGTTTTCTTTTTTTAATATTTTTTATGTGTATAAATGTATCGCCTGCATGTAAGTGCATGCTTGTTGTACAAGGTCCATGGAGCTCAGAAGAGGGCATTGTATCTTGTGAGAACTGGAGTTACAGAGATTGTTAACTGCCATGTGTGTTCTGGGATTCAAACCCTGGTCCTCTGCAAAATCAAGCAGTACTCTTAACCACTGAGCCGTCTCTCCAGCCCCTGGAGGGTTTTCTTATTAAGAAAAGATGCAGACTGGAGAGATGACTCAGTGCTTAGGAGCACTTATTTCAGAGGACCCAGGTTTGGTTCCCAGCACCCACATAGTAGCTAACAATGGTCCATAACACCAGTTCCAGGGGATCTGGTGCCCTTTTCTGGACTCCACAGGAATTGTATATATGTGGTGCACTTGTTTTCCTACCAACTGCCATTGAAATTTAAAGAACTTACAAACATGATGTAAATGTAAAGCTACTTCACTGGCAAGGAAGCATGCACAACCAAGGTCAAAGCCACAATAATGGTTGTTAAAAGTGATTATAAAAAAGAAAACAGGTACTGAAGAGATGGTTCAGTGGTTAAGAGCATTTGTTGCACTTCCAGAGGACCTGAGTTTGATTGCCAGTACACACATCAGGTGCCTCACCACTACCTGTAACTCCAGCTCCAAAGGATTTGATGCTCTCTTTTGTCCTCTGCAGGCACTTGCACATACATGGTATATACTCATACAGATACATGTACATACACATGAATAAAACATTCTTTTAAGAAATACTTAAAAGATACCTCTTAAAAAAATAAATCAGTCATAAAAGACCATATATTATATGAGTTTATTTACATGAAACATTCTAAATAGATAAATTGATAGAATCAGAGACAGTAATAGTAATCGGGCTAGAAGGGCAGGTGGGTGTGGCCACTGATGAAGGTTCTTCTGTGGCAATGAACACATCCTGTAGTTAGGCATTAGTGGTGGCTGTGCCACTGTGAATACACCAAAAACACTTTGGAGAATGACCTTTACAATATTTTCATTATATCTCAGTCAAATGTTCTAAAACCTGATAAACGAATTTTCAGAACTCCTGGCATGGTGGTACACTCCTTTAATCCCAGCACTTGGGAGGCAGAGGCAGGCAGATCAATGTGAGATCCAGGCCATCCTGGTCTACAAAGCAAGTTCTAGGTCAGCTATAGCTACAGGGAGACCCTGTCTCAAAAGCAAAAACAAAACAAAAAATATGTTTAAGGAGAAAGAAAGACTGCTTGAAAAGATCTCTGAGAAACAGATTATATGTACCATATACATGGTGATATTCCACTACAGTCGGGAGAGATGGGTCCAAGCTTATTACCCTGTAAATTTTTTACATATATTAAATGTCTCCAGAAAGGAGGTTGAGGAGCAAATTAGAGAACAATCTGTAACTACAAAAGGAAAAGAGAAAGAAATTAAAAAAAAAAAACTCCTCAAATATATCTATATTTTTAAATAAGCTTGATTACAAATTTTCCACAAAAACATCTTTGATGAATGAATATACAGTGGTCACACAGTACTAAGTTTACTTATATCAAGGTTATTTCCTTCCCTGAATACAACTGAAAATAAAACAACAACAAAAAACAGACTTACCTGTACTGGAATCCTGCAGCAAAGGTGCAGCAGTAGTACCCAGGCCATGTATAAGGCCATGTATGTTGCAAAGCACATACGAGCATATGCTGATTAGTTGTTACATCTGTGGAACTGAGCCGTGTTTCCAAATTACCATCACTCAATACAACATCTGACAGAAACAGAAATTAACTATGCATCACTATTTATAGACATGTATCATAGGAAGTGTTAGAGTAGAAAAGTGTAAGAGCCAAAGTCAATACAATCCACCACCACCACCCACCCCCCCAGGCAGGAAACGCTTGAAATAATAATAAGTGGTTAAGTGGGGATCATATAAGCAAAGGATTAACTGAAACTAGAGATTTAATTCAAGAAACCATATCAGAAATCCCTTGTTACTCTTTCTCCTAGGGATGGTGGAAAGGAAAACTCAGCATATCATACTTATCTACCTTTTGGCTAAGACAACATGGAGTAATGAGAGGGGACTTAAGACAGTATATAACCTGAAACAGTTTAACAATAATTATCTTAACTGTATACAATTGTATCGAAATTATAAGGAACTATTATGATCAGTCTTTAAGATTTTTGTTTCAGAGCTGGAGAGGTGGCTCAGAAATTAAGAGCACTTGTTCCTCCAGAAGACGAGTTCTGTTCCTAGCACCCGTGCGAGGCAGCGCACAACTACCTGTAACTCCAGTTCCAAGAAATCTGGCCTCTGTGGGCGCACACGCACACAAAGAGACATACATACACATATAAATAATAAATTAACTGTTAAAAACATTTTTTTTGTTAAAATAGTAACATAGCAACACAGGTTTTCAAAGGGGTAATTCTTTTGACACTGGCAAAACAGTCCATCTTAGCAGATACATACCCAAAACTTTCTTTAGCTTCCAGATGGTTTGGCAGACATCCTTTGCAGCAGCAATTTGAGCCTTCTCTCCAAGAAGGCTTCCAATCATGGATCGAAGGATAAAGGAAACACAGCGGAGACAGCAGACAGCATCAATCTGAGTCTGGGCTTCTTTAGGATGTGACTGGGACACACAAGGCTTAGAATATGAGAAAGAAAGATAGCAAAATTTTTCTCCAGCCAAGCTCCTCCTAATGTTGAAACAAATACCACATAAGCCTAAAAAGAGAGGAGTTTGATTTTCAAAATTAAATCATTTCACTGGCAAATGAATATTTCTTGTCCAAAAAATATGTATGATTTTCCCTAAACATTGTATTCTTTTCTCATTTATGGTCACTTGATATATGGTAAGTGTAACATTATTTTTTTTTAAGTGCAAAACTGAAGCACTTAGCTTTTCAATGATTTCATCTATATTGCACCTCTATTTGACTTTGGGCTGACAGGGCCTGCAAATATTTAGTAGAGTCAGTGCCAAGTAATGTGTAAACTGAGCTTTCTCTGAATAAAGGCTTAAGGCTATTTAACAGTCTGAATGAGCAAACTTAATTCAAACATAGCAACACATTTTAAGAATTAGCTATGCTCCACAACATAACTCCAAAGGAATTCCGTTCTAGACATCTGAGGAAAGTTCAGTCATGAATCACTGCTCTTGATTTCCATAAATACTAATAGTTTGTCTTACTTGAGATACAAAAACAAGTAGTTTTCTTAAATACTATGTTTCACAGAAACACAAAGTTTATGGTTATACTGGAAAACTCACATTTCATGAACTCTACATACAGCAAAATTAGGATGTATGTGGATTTTTAAAATGTTCATTGTTTTAAAATTCATCATATATTTAACTTAATTTTTTGACTTGATTTAGTAAATTTTAGAGATTAAACCAGGATCTTGTACAGGCCAGGCAAGTGCTCTAACTAGTAACCTTTATCTGCAGTACTGTGGTGATTTTATTTTATTTTTTTGAGACAGGGTCTCAGTATGTAGCCCTGGCTGGCCTGGAACTTACTATGAAAACCAGGTTGGCCTTGAACTCACAGATTCGCCTGCCTCTGTCTCCCAAGAGCTTAAAGGCATATGCTACCACACCTGGTCAATGATTTTTTTTTAAGTACAAGTCTGCTTTGAATCATAATAACATTTAGGAAAAAAAAGATTCAGGGGAAGAATGCAGTGACCTTGCATTGTCTCTTCTAAGAAACAATTTGCAAGAGTTTAGTTTTTACAGTTTTAAGAACAAAAATTTATGCAGTGAAATATAGATCATGTGCTATAATCTTTTTTCAGGAGGTGAATTATATAAAATGTTATTTGGGTCATGCTTAATAAAATGTACTGATATTTAGATTGAACTAACTATATAAGCAAGTATAAACACAGTGGAAAACATGTTGCACATAAGGTGTATTGCAGCACCAGACTAGGAAAAAATTATTGTGATTTAAAGGAAATAAAACCCTTTATTAAAAATTTAAATCACACTGTGGGTGATATGATTCTCTAACTTATAATCTTGTTTTCTGGCCTTACTATACCTATTTTTAAACATGAACTTATGTAGGGACGCAAAGTAATTACTGAGGGATCAGAACCTAAAGCTTTTTTTGCAGGACAGTGGGAATTATGTTTA
Organism: Eospalax fontanierii; assembly: GCA_035773235.1. NCBI lineage: Eukaryota > Metazoa > Chordata > Mammalia > Rodentia > Spalacidae > Eospalax > Eospalax fontanierii. Next base: position 1,965,200 of record JAJHUQ010000041.1, on the reverse strand, counting down.
GGTTACTGATTTGTGATTCCAACCTGAGTAACTTCAACTCGAACATCCCTACTGACTGAACTCGTTCCTTTTAGCATATCTCCACTGGCTCGAAGAAATACTGAGCTCCCACGCAGAAATCCCATTCCTAGTAATTCCTAGTAATTCCAGAATTTTCGGTGGGATAGGAACACCACTGATGTTTGTTGCTTTGTTGAATTTTGTTGTAGCTGTTAGACCCCACTCTCAGCCCGGGGACTCGAACCCCAGTGGGCCGCCTGGGTGACTAATGTCAGGGAGCCTCAAGCCCACTGACCTCACTCAGCCCAGGGGACTCGAACCCCTGTAGGCTGCCTGAGAGTCAGTCCCAAGAATCCAGACCGTCAGATGCAAAATGCAAGAAGTAGGTTTATTTCACTTGCGCAAGTGGGAGACTCAGTCTCGTTCATGAGACTCAGCCCGCCTGACTCCTGCCAGGCCAGGTTTTTATAGTAAGGTTCCACAGAATAGTTATACATTGACATATAGTTTAACAGACAGTTCACAGACAAGATATTTGCTTACAGATCAGGGTTACAGAAGGGTCAACTTCTCCATACATTACTTTGCAGTTCACAGGAGGTAAACTTTTCCACAATTTATGAATGGGATAATGGAGAAACCTTCCCACAATTTATGGATGAGATAATGGAGAAACCTTCCCATAATTTATGGATGGGATAATGGAGACTCTTCCTGTGGAATGTTAAGCCCACAGGCTTTATCTTGCATACCAAGGGATGTTTACATAACTCTTGAATTCCCTGGGTCTCTTCCTCCTGGTTTTATAGTTTCTTAGTTGTTTTTCTAATTAAGCGGGGGGGGGGGGGGGGGGGGGGGGGCCGGGCTCGTATCACCGAGTGCCTCATAAAACAAAATGTCTCACACTCCTCCCTTTTTCTTTGTACCTGATTATAATCTTATAATCATGGTTAAACACTTGTATCTTTTTGCTTCAGCGTATGGTATTGCTGAGTGAGTACTAAGGACTGACAAACGATCTTTTACAAACTAAGTTAGTCTATTATTAATTTGGCCTTTGATAGGCTGCTGAAGGACACAAGGACAATTTTTGGTCTTTTGGGGTCTTTTTACCCTGAACTGCCTAGCCACATTTTACCTTCTATTTTCATCGCATTACTCTCTGAAGAGGTCACCTTAATTGCCAATAGGGAATTGGGGCGCAGACCGCTCTGGCTTCTTCAAGCTGAATAGGGTCGTAGATTGTGGCAATATGGGTACCCCTTCAGTGGGTCTATTTATAAGACCCCTGGATTGTATAACTGTTAGTTGTAGGAAAGAGAAAGTCCTTAACTGGTCCCTGGAAGATGAAATTAAAATAATCATAACAAGGAAGGGCTCAAATATCCAATTTAAAGTCCATTAGAATTTTTTGCTTAAGGATTTTCATCTTCTGGGTTCCTCTGTGTTTTCCTTTCTGACTGCCAAGGCTGAACTTCAGAGTCTTGAAGTCAGGATTTGTTTCCAGGCACCTTGATAGCTGGAGTAGCTAGAATCAGGGTGAATTCCCTCCCAAATGGCTTCTAGACAGGGAGAGAAAAGAAATCATTTAATTTTGGCGTTAGAACAATGGTGGGCTTGCCTTTCTTGGCCACAGGTATGTACTGCAGTGTTGAGGTAGGCCAAGAATTGAAATCTCACTTCTGAGTGGCATTTTGTTATTAAGAACAAAATCATTAGTGAATAACATTTTATATAATTTTTTATAGTCTTAAAGAAGCATACTAATTACTTTAATTTTTTGGTTATACTTTCCTTTTGGGTGTTTAAGATCATATAATTTGGCCCAAATAAACCAATTTAGTTTGATTCTTAAGGTCAGTTGAGTATCTATTCCTTAGGGGGATCACATGGGCTTGAGAGGAGCCCCTGGCTCCATAAGCCTTGTTTTACCAGTTCCATCTATGTGAAGATAAGTCAGAAGGTCTTGTTAGACCATAGCTTCACTTTGAAGCAAATCAAGGAAACGTTTTCCTGTGCTGACCCTCCTCTTTGCAGACTGGACACTGGTTCAAGTCCTTCTAGTGAAGCCTCCACGAACTCCCTGAACAGGAGGACAGGTGACTCATCACATTTACAGGACATTATGAGAGATGCCCCATAGTCCCCTGGAACTTAGTTGACCTTGGAGGGCAAGAGACAAAAAGTTGTCTCTTTAAGTCCCTCAAACCAGATTAGAGGCCTTTAAATATGGTGGTTAGACGCCCAAGAAGGTTAGTTTCACCAATACTGAACTATTAATTACTGTATGTTATGTAGCTAAAGCTCGGACAAAGGTCAAACATATATTTGTTCTTCAGACCATCTGAGCCATTACCCCATAAATTTCAAGATTTACATACATAAATCTTTTATCTTTTATACACTACAACACATTGTTTTAGACCTTTAATTACTTGCATAGACTTTTTTACTTTTTCCTTTTTAATCTGGAACTATCCAGTCATCATAATTTTTCTACATAGATCCTTAATAAAATATTTTTATTTTTATATTTTTTAATACCTCCGTTCATTTTTTCATTTTTTTTCTTAGTACCATGAGATGTAATAACATTAAAATTTTTCTTCCTGGGTGGACTAAGCAATGTTTATTCCATTTCTAAGGCTCTAGTATCAAACCAATGTTTGATCATATTAAAGTTCACCCTGTGGAATGAATGACTTTACACCTACAGATGGGTGAGGTGTTACAAACAGGTATACAGGTAACCTGAGAGCAGATGTACTGTAGTCTTTAGCATGGATGTTGATTTTTTTATAACCTCATGCATTAAGTTTTTTTCTGTTAGTTTTTTTAAAAATTTTTTCCCAAATGCAGGAGACCATTTGTGACTAGGGCAAAATTACATACAGCTGGCTGGGAAGAGTAGCTGGATACTCAGGTGGGGGGTCCAGCTTACTCCTCTTTTAGTTGAAGAATACAACCGTTAGCAAACCCAACTGTGATGAACTTCTGTAAGTAGGCACAGCTGAAGTCACGAGCATGGCAGTTATTCAGGAGTGCTGTGCAGCATCATCTTAACAAAGAACATGGGATGTAAATTACACATAAGATAATGTACATTTTACTTTATAAGTTTCTGGAAAAACCTTATAGAGTGAGTTGGTCTACTAAAACCTTGCTTTAGGTCTTGAGAATGTAGATACTAGATAGAGAGAAGCAATTGGTACATAGTAATATCTTATCAACTTGAGCTTAGAATTTTCAGCATAAATCATTAACTGAGGTAGAGGTTCCTAACTCAGCAGAAGTATGAATGCCTAAATTCTAGAGCTGATCCACCTAGTTTAAAAAACAGTGTCACAATCTCTTAATCATCTTGCCTTCCGTGAACATGTAGAGACAGCCAAGTACAGTTACTAGGCAAATAAGCCATGGAGGATGTACAAGCCAATTGCGGGCATCTTAGAGCTCCTGTACAGCTGGTGTGCAGGGCACAGCTCTTCCAAGAGTCCTCCACTGTGTCTCAACTACTTGCCAAAAGAACAGGCACTCTGTCTCTGGAATTCTCCCCATGCTTTTAGTTATGAAGCAAGGACAAGCTGATACTATTTAAGGTTGGGACACTTCTGTCCATTGAAGCCATAAGGTGTCATTTACTGTATATCTAGACCAGGTCTGAATGCAGAAAGACATCGGTTTTTCTTTCTCAAGGTCTGTGGATTAGATCAAGGAGATTCTAATGGGCAAAGATACAGCCAAGGTGAGCCTTTGCTGAAGACAAGTGGCTACCTATCTGGGAGGCAAAAGACGACATTTTGGAACGTCTTCCAAACTCTTCTTTGCCTCCTTCTCTAGAGCGTCCTCCAGAGATTCTCTGATCCTTTTCTCAAAAGTTATAACTTGTCTGTTTAAATTTTATTTTATTTTTTTTTAATTATGAGAGTCAAGACTATAAAAAGGCTCTCAGTCTGTCTGAATTAGAAAATTTATATTATCATTATACATAATTTTGAATTAAGTACCCATACTCTGGACAATAAGGAACACAGCTATCTATGGCCTTATAGCTAGAAAGTGAAAAGCAGAGGTGCTCAGGATGTGAAAGGGCAAGCACAGAAACAAGCTTGGAGCAACTAAGGATCAGAGAGGGACATACCCTATTTTAGAAAGAAAAACAGACCTTGGATAACAATGTAGAAAGGCAGGAATTAACACCAGTGAAGGCTGCATTTTACACCTTTTATCTAAGTCATTTATTTTTCTTTACCTCCCATTGCTGTAGCTGTTTCCTGGTAGCAGCTTGTCTCATGTAATGTTTGCTTGGCCCTGAAGTTCTGTAAATTTACATAAGCTTCCCAGGTGTGGCCATCACAAAGCTCCAGCTTACTTTGTACTAGCTTTGTACCTAGTTAGTCTTTGAAGTTCATGGCTAGAAAAACTTTAGATTTTTTTTTTTAAACTGATAGATATATTACGTAAAACAATGTAAGATTTTAAAATACATTTAGAAATCAGCAAACATAACATATAAAAATGTTAAAATTTAAAATAATTACCCATAAAACGTAAATGTCATGTAAACCATATCAGAACCAAAATGATTTAAAAATACCTAAGACAAATAATTTTTATTAAAAACAGACCAAAATGATATTAAATTGCTGATATTGTCTCCTAATTTGACATGAAAATGCACTGACATTGTTGTAAAAGACTGTGTTAGACTCTCTTGCTTTTCTATGATCTGATCAAGAATTCAAAATATAAACCAAAAACCCTTTTTAGAAAGCACCCGGTTAAAGTAGTACCCTCAGATACATAGACCCCAGATTAGAGAGCAAAGCAAAAGAATTCATGGTCTCAAACCAAGGATGGGAGTCCATGTACCTTACCACAGCGCAAAGGTGAATGTGAAGCAGTGCCCTCTGGATATCTTCATTTCTAGATACTATTTATTGCTGGGGAAATAACTCAAAAGAAAGCAGCAGAAGGAATGAGAAGTTATGTCCAGTACAAAGGTACTTGGGCTGTTGCTCTGAGAGCACATGTCTCCCCAGAGCACCGTGTGGGGCTTTTCTTGTTTACTAAGATTTTAAATGCTTAGATCTATTCAAAAAGCAGCTATTTCCGGACCACATTCTCTAAGCACTGTTTGTTTTGTGTTTACCAGTGACTGAGGTCCAAATCCCAGGCCCCTCTGACTGTTCTTCCCATACAAGTGCAGAGAACCAGGGTGGAGAAAAAGCCCAAGTTAGAAATGGCTTTTAAAACTTTTTTTCTAAAAGGCAAGACATTTACAGCTTCCATATGCCCTGAAGCCATAACAAACTAGATAATGGAACTCACAGATTACCTGCTTAGCAGTCTAACTCAGTACACATAGAAAAATCGCCACATGGCCACCAAATAAGTTATTAAAATTTTGGGGATCCCTTCATATTTGCCAAACTGAAACAGGGTGAAATGAAAGCATCCTCTAGGGGGTTCTTAGCCTTACTCAAACAAGAATTTAAGAATGAACCCAATTGAAAGCTTTGCAGAAAAACCCTCAAGACAGGCAAGCTGGGGATCTCAGCAGCCGCCTGGGGGAAGAACAAAAGCTTTGCAGAAAAATCCTCAAGACAGGCAAGCTGGGGATCTCAGCAGCCGCCTGGAGGAAAAGAATGAAGGGAGAAGAAAAGAACCTAGATGAAGGCATTTAGAAAAGTTGGTCACTATAGCGATATTTTGACACTTTAGGACTCACTCTGGCTCACGAGGAAGCAATCATAACACTTAAGACAAAACCAAAACAGACACAGACCTTAACACAAGCCAGATTATTGCCAAGTCACAGAAACAGGATCTGACACAGGAACTAAAAATAGACATGAAAACTCTAGGCTGGCCATTTTTACATATGTTTGGTGCTTACAGGCGACTGAGGTTTGGTCTCTATCCACTCACGTTGGGCGCCATTTGAAGCGGCAGTAAACCTGTCATCTCCCTTTTCGGACTTCCACGGACAGCACTTCCACGGACAGGTTTCCAGCCTGGTGCCGGACTTCTTTTCAGTGATCTAAAGTTGAACTCAAGGGAGTGGTTAGATTCTGCCCCAGGTGGGGGTGTAACTCCAGCCAGGCAAACCACAGACAAACAACACAAAGTAGAAAGACAAACAACTTAGCTGTGCAGCTTCGAAAAAGACAGAATACAGACTCAGTCGGGCTCGGGGAAATAAATCCTCGTGCCCCGGGTATGAGGGCGACGTAGTCGCCCCCTCCCCCGCAGGCAATCACTGGAGCGTCCCCCAGGATTGTGAGCTCGTGGGCACGGACTCGTCAGTCCCTACCACGGATGCTCTACCAGACTTCGGCCGATCAAACCCAGGACTCGAACCTAGGACTCTCCCGGGACTCGAACCCAGGACTCTCCCGGGACTCGAACCCAGGACTCTCCCGGGACTCGAACCCAGGACTCTCCCGTACGGTACCAACAGTAGCCGGCAATACCTACCTCCCTGCGGATCTGGTTTGGGGTGAGGCTGACTTCCCGGCCCATGCACCAAATGTTAGACCCCACTCTCAGCCCGGGGACTCGAACCCCAGTGGGCCGCCTGGGTGACTAACGTCGGGGAGCCTCAAGCCCACTGACCTCACTCAGCCCAGGGGACTCGAACCCCTGTAGGCTGCCTGAGAGTCAATCCCAAGAATCCAGACCGTCAGATGCAAAATGCAAGAAGTAGGTTTATTTCACTTGCGCAAGTGGGAGACTCAGTCTCGTTCATGAGACTCAGCCCGCCTGACTCCTGCCAGGCCAGGTTTTTATAGTAAGGTTCCACAGAATAGTTATACATTGACATATAGTTTAACAGACAGTTCACAGACAAGATATTTGCTTACAGATCAGGGTTACAGAAGGGTCAACTTCTCCATACATTACTTTGCAGTTCACAGGAGGTAAACTTTTCCACAATTTATGAATGGGATAATGGAGAAACCTTCCCACAATTTATGGATGAGATAATGGAGAAACCTTCCCATAATTTATGGATGGGATAATGGAGACTCTTCCTGTGGAATGTTAAGCCCACAGGCTTTATCTTGCATACCAAGGGATGTTTACATAACTCTTGAATTCCCTGGGTCTCTTCCTCCTGGTTTTATAGTTTCTTAGTTGTTTTTCTAATTAAGCGGGGGGGGGGGGGGGGCGAGCTCGTATCACTGAGTGCCTCATAAAACAAAATGTCTCACAGCCCTAGGGCAGTAAACACATAGCAGAAGACACATAGATACTGGTAGCTGAGTCAAAGCTGAGGCAGGTAGTTCAGGGTGATGTGCCAAGCACAGCAGCCAGGTTCCATGCTGCTCCTTATCACATGTACAGGATACACTCCCTACCTCTTAGTTGTAGTACCCATTTTCTAAGTGCTACACATCAGGCCAGCTGGTTTTCCAGAGCAGGGGTTGCATCTTCCTGGGCTGGTGAGGTCTGTCTTCCTGATCAGCAGCCAGGACTCAAGCCATCTACCCCCCTATCCCGCCCCCCACCTCCCACCCCGACCTCAGTTTTTTGAAACAATGTTTCACTACATAGGTCTAGCTGGCTTAGAACTCCCTATGTAAACTGCGCAGTCCTAGAATTGCTGACTCTCCTGCCTCTGCCTTCTGAATACCGGTGTTATAGATACGTACCACTACTTCTAGCTAGCCTCCTGCTTTATTTTGAAATGGGGTCTCACTATGTAGCCCTGACTGGCCTGGAATTTACAATGTAGCCCAGGTAGGCTGACCTGGAACTCACAGAGATCCACATGCCTCTGGGATTAAAGGTGTGTGCCAATATTCTTGGCCTGAACCCACTTAAAAAAAAAGATTTATTTTTAATTTTATGTGTATACATGTGCACTTGTGTGACCTTATGAGCACCACATGCATGCCTAGAACTAGAGTTACAGGTGGTTGTGAGTCACCATGTGGGTTCTAGAAACTGAACACAGGTCCTCTGTAAGAACAGTAAGTGCTTAGGCAAAGCCTCAGACAGGCAAACTTAAGGCAACTCGGGGATAGATGAGGTTTTGATTGTGAGCACAACCCAGGCTCCACAGGCTGGATGCAAATCACCTGCTGCTGAAGCAATACCAAGTCCCATTCCTCCACTATGGCCTGTATGCTGTCAAGTCACAGCCCCCAGACTAAATCCAATTTCCTCCTTTTGTCCAAGCCAGGACACTATAGGACTAATATACTGGAGAAAAGCACACACACTTCTGAGTGAAGTGCAGCAACATAGGAGGCCCTACAGAAATGGCCCAGCTGCATAGTTGCTGGCAAGTTGACCTAGGCTGGGCTAGAGATTCTTAGACCTCTGATAATCTCCCAACTCCTCAGCTGCTCTTTGAAGTACATTCTTGTGATATCTACTGTGAGCCTTGTGCCTTGATGGGCAGTAGAGACACATTTTCACAACTTACAGCACAAATACATTTGAAGGCCCCTCAGAAGAGTCCAAGGAAGTGATCTATAAAGTCAATAGGAACATAGCTTCCAGGACTTTCTGTACTCCTAGAAAGGTCTAAAGGGATCAGAGACTGGGGATCTTGAGTCTCCATTATATAGCCTGTATGGAAGGCATGTATGGGAGCATGGGCCATGTGCTAGGTTCTGCATCTGCCAGTACTTGCGTTGAAAAGAGCATACTTGGGGCAGAAACCACATGCATTCTGAAGTTTTCCCCGCAAGTGTCTGGGATACTGACTGGTACCTATGCTTGACATACTTTCTCCAGGAACTCAACCCTACCGTGTAGCTTCTACCCTGTCCTCATGTGTATACAATGATCCCAGAGCAGAATAACTGATTTCTTGACATCTGCTAGGAACAAGGCTTAGAGACCCCGACTAGAGCCTCAGTTTTTATAAAGGAACAGCCCAGGATAAGTTCTTTCTCTCCCAAGGAGCAATGCATGGCACGTGTGACTTGGCTTGCATGCATCTGAGAATGTGGGTATACATCTAAACATCAGTTCTCAGATGGCTTAGAACTGTTGGGGTGGAGGGAAGACTGCTTATGGTTCTTCCCTGTGCCCACTCTGGTTGCCTAGCTGGTAAGACTATGACCTGACCCCTTAGAGACTGGGCATATCATCTCGGGGAATTTTGCACTTTGGCCTCAACTTTGACCCCTCGGGGCAGCACAGCTCACAATGCTGAGTAGCTGGTTGAATTCTTAGACTTGGATGTGAAAAGCATGTGGGCTGGGGCTTTGCCCACAAACTGTGGTCACCATGTTAAACTCTGCTCAGGCCTTTGACACTGCCTGCCCATAACCACAGTGAGCTTGGAGCAGAGTGGAAGCCAACTGGCTAAGACACAAACCCATGTGTCCTCATTTCTGCCAGGCCTGCCAGGGCTCTTCAGGTTCAGGTAGAGTTCCTTGAGGATGCCCACATTCCAGAGGAAACTGGGGTTTGGGGTCCTTCAGGAGCTGCATCTTCTTGGAGATACCACTTGCTACTGGGAACTTGCTAGTATTGCCCAACATGGCTAGAAGCCCTCTCCATTGTCCTTCCCTCAGCAACAGCAGAGCTGGGGTGCTGAGAGTCCCCCATGCAGAGTCTTACCTTTGGTGTCATTAACAGGGTCCATATGCTGGTAGATATAGCCCTCTAAGTAGAAGTGGAACTTGGGGGTAGGTGGGAAGAAGGCCAGGCAGATGGCCATAAGCTCCCAGCCACAGGCCAGGCTCCCTAGGCAAAAGTTCTCTGTGGTTTGCCGACACAGATGGATGTAGAGTTCATCCCTTAGTCCCTGTTCACTCTAGCCTTTCGTGGCTATCTCCAGGGACACGTGAAGTGGGTCTGCCTTGGCCCTCCTGTCTCCCATATACATCTGGATTAGCTTGAAGATCTCACAGGCCTCCTTCTTCACATGCCGGTCACTGGTCACAATCATGGGCTTCTGGCTCCAAGCCAGCATGTTGGCTATAGATACTTTTCGCCAGAAGAGGCCCTGGGTGTGCTTGTTGAAGTGCTTAGAGGCCCAATTCTCGATGTCTGTCTCCGAGGAGGGCTTGTGCAGTGTGAAGGTGGGGAAGACACAGCTAGAGCTGGGCATGGCACTGTGGTTCTGCCGGCTGCTCTCAAACTGGGCGCAGGCACCAAGGTCCTCAGACTGGGAAGGACAAATGGGACCGGGCCATCAGGGGACAGGCTAGGCAGGCAACTACTATAGTCCTAAGAGATGTGAGCCAGCCAGGTGAGGCTCAGCTTGCTCAGAAGATATGAGTAAGATGCTGAGTGTAGAGTGGCTGAGTTATGTGGCCAAGTGGGCATCAAAGAGTGGCCAAGCTCCTTGCTCTCAGAGTCCCAGATAACCTGTGGGTGGAGGTGGTATAGGACATCCCAGATGGGGACACTGACTCATTCTGATACCTCTAAGGAATGCTGGCATCCCACCTCCTATAGACAAGCTACCAACCTGAGACCCCAGTGTTAGTCAGGGCTGGAGGACCTGGGGCTTGACCCTGTAGATCTCTCCTTCTGCTTGTGTAACCAGACTTCCTGATCCTGTTAAGGGTAGCTTTGTGCTTATTTATTCTGTTTTCCAAGGCTACTTCCGCCATATATACTGTTGTCCTCCCACCTTTATAAGCAGTGAAAAGAAACATTGACTATAAGTGGCTCTGAGCTCTCCAGCCTGTGGAAGGTCTCTGAAGCTACAAAGGGATCCAGTACACCTGCTGTCCAAGGTTCACTGAAGTCTTCCCAAGTAGGGTAGAGATAAACCTGCCACACAACTTCCAGGAAGCCTCTGGTGCCACAGGACACCACCCTCATCTTATCTTCCTGGATTGCAGCAAAACAGCATAGATAGTGGGGCCAGGAAATGACAGTGAGGTTATCGGAGTCAGGATCTTGGGACTGTGGTCCTCTAGAGGGAAGACCTGTGGGCATAGGCACTCAGACAATAAGCTATTGGACAAAAGTGCATGCAGGATCTGTAGCACATGCTCTTGGCACTACATGGAAGGCAAGTCAGGCCAGGCATTGGCCCTGGCTCTGGCCTGAATTACTCGGGCCACTCTCTTACCAGCAGTTCTTCCTATCCAAGGGAATCTCATTTGGTGACAGCTATGAGAGCCACTACAGAGTACCTGATACCCCTCCTAATAAGCTCCTTGGGGATGCCCCAGTCAATCTAGATGCTGTGGCCTTTTCTCTGTGTCTGTGGACTGTTGTCAGGACACAGTCTCTAGCTCCCAGATGTGAGCAAGCCCACACTGCAATCTGCAGAGTCCCAGTGGAGGCACTGGTATGGCATGCCATAACTGTGCCTTAACTGAAAACTGGTATATGGGACCTGAAACGCAGGCTCTAAAAACTCCAAATATCATACTTATGTCACGAATGACAGGCATACCCAAACCCCATTCTGCCCTGAGTTCTGGCTCATGCCTGGTAGGCCCAGAAACTCGAACCACCCTACCCTGTGCCTCTCACCTGTGAGGGGTGGAGGTAAGGCTCCGGAGATGCCAGGTTGGTTTGCACAGAGGTGCTCTTCTCCAGCAGAATTTGGGGGAAGCCAAGCTTTTCAAAGGTGCTTCGCTTCCAGAGTTTACTCTCCTGCTGTGCCAGTGCTTCGTCTTCACTGAAGGCTCGTACTACAGGTTCAGGCATGGGCAGTGGCATGGCACCGTCACTCTCATACCCAGATCCATCTTGCTGGGAGTCCCAGCTGCTTCATGTGGAAGTGGCCCTGCTGTGCCTCCCAGGCCAGTCAGGCCTGTGCCAGAAAGGGCTCAACTGTACCCCATACCATATCTGCCTCAGCCTTTACTGGGGTAAGGCTGGACCTACATGAAGAGTGCTCCTCGGTCAGGGACTGCTCATCCAGCAGGTCCCCAGGGCCATCAGTGGATGAGGTGCTAGGTACTTGGCACAGAGAGGGCTTTCTACTCTTCCTCTTACGTGTACCTGGGGAATAGCCTGCAGAGGACATGGTGTCCTGCTGGCTAGACCAGGACATGGCATTCTCCTGGGCTTGAGGCAGTGGTGTGGGTGGCTGGCCTGGGTGTGGCTCGGGTCCTTCCATAGTGCTATAGTCTCCAGATCTGACTCCCAAACGCTGGTCCCTCAGCAGGCAGGGACTAGGCTGCAGGGAGTAGGAGCCACCACCTGGGTTGGGTGCATACTTGGGCCCAGCTCTAAGCTTGGGGCTAGATCCCACCTGTTCCACATACACCAGCTGCTGTACATACTTCTTGCCCACTGGACTGTATTCCAGGGTTAGGAAGTGCTCTGGGCACTTCTGCTTGGTGCGTACCAGTTGTTGGCAGGGTGATGTTGGGGTCTGTTTGGTAGCCTGCAGGAATGGGCGGGGCTTGCAGCCTGGTGACCTCTATGGTGAGCCAGTTTGGTAGGGGCTGCTGGCCTCAAACTGCACGTCCATCAAGGGCTCATCATAGATGGGGGCCTGATACTCCACAGGGGGCTCCTCATAGAGTGGGGGTTCATAACCATAGCATGGGGAAGAGGGCTGTGAGTCACCAGAGGGCTTTGGGGGATGCACCAGCAGTGGTGAACAGTTCTCAGAGAGCTCAGGCCTCCTTAGGAAGGGTGAGGGCTGCCTCTCTGGAAAGAAGAGAGTGCTATCAGAGTCAGGGGCAAAGGTCTGCAGGTTAGGTGGATGCTGGCTGCCAGAGGGTCTGCGGGGATGGCCCCCAGACTGGCCATCTGAGGGGTAGCCATTGCCCTGGGTTCACGGTCAGCAACCTTGATGAGCATGCGCTCCTTGTTACCAGAGTTCCTTCCCAGTAAGGAGGTCCTGTGTAGAGAGTGGACATCCAGTTACTGGCAGACGTTAAGCCCAGCCCTATCATCAAGCCTGAGTTTCCCAGCATCTTCCCCATCCTTAGGTACCTGTGAATGATCCTGTGCTCTTCTTAGAGCTTGTCTACTTCAGCAGTTTTTTGCCCAGCTCAGCACCAAGCACAGAGCTAATTTTGGACCTGACAATCAATGGTTCAGGCATCCAGGAGAGGCCACACTATACCACAGGAGCTCTTCAAGGCCCAGTTTTTAATCGAAGGAGCCCGTGAACTTTCCCTTGCTCTCATTCCCCAGGCACTGCTTTTACCTGAATAGAGAACATAACTGTTTCTGCCCCAGCTGCCTATTAATACCCTACATCAGGCCAAGGGCACCCATACCCCTGAGTGTCATACTGTCTGAAACCTGGTCCCTTACCAGTGAGCTCATGTTGAATATTTGGCATCTTCTGAACTTCCTTTCCTCAGTGACAATGTGAGTATCATTGCCTCTGGGGCCACTGGAACACAGTGTTCACATATGGCTGCAGCACAGGTTAAAAAGGGCCCTGTAGCCCATGGATAGGCCTGAAGTACCAAGAAGCTGAGCCTAGGACAGGGTCCCAAGGGAGACCTCCACTCCTGCCCTTCCCTAGCTGCTTAGGCATCACCCTCTGACTGGGATTCTAAGCACTTTTTGAATCTGTGGCTATATATCTTCCCTGATGGTCTCTGAAACTGGCCATTGTAATTTCAAATACGTTTATCCCATTCTTTCTTGTTTTCTGGGACTCCAATTATAATTCAGTGTACTACAGAGTTTTTTAATGCTATGTTCTGTTTTTCATCTCTCCATACAAAAGAGATTTTCTTTTGATCTGCCTTTTATTTAAAGGGCTCAAGCTGGCCTTGAATTGAAAGGTTCCTGTCCTTGCCTCTCAGGTGCTGAGATTAGAGGTGTATATCACCAAATTCAGAAATTTAGGCTGGGAATGGTGATGCATACCTTTAATACCAGCATTTAGGAGTCAAAGACAGGTGGATCTTCTGAGGCCAGCCTGGACTGCAGAGTTCCAGATCAGCCAGGGCTTCATAATGAGACTCTGTCATAAAAAGTCCAAAACAAAAAACAGATCCCCTCAAATGCAGTAGGTCTGGAGATGGAGCTCAATGAAGAGTTCTTACCTAGTATGTACAATAGCCCTAGGTGTGCTCCCCAGCAAACTCTCCACCCCAAATATAGCAATTAAAATCTATAGAATCAGAGATGCATCTCTGCACCTGAAACTGCTGTTAGGTTTTTAGTGGTCTAAATCTTCATAATTAAAAAAATATGTATGAGTGCATTGCCTATACATATGTGAATGCACACAAGTTGTACAATGTCCAAGGAGGTCAGAAGTGGGCATTGGATTCCTCTGGAACTGGAGTTATGGAGGGTGGTTTGCAGCTATGTAGGTTCTGGGAATCAAACTCGGATCTTTTGCAAGAGTAACCAGTGCTCTTAGCTGTAGAGAGCTGCGGATTGCCACGTCTTAAAGATGGCGCCTGCTTCCGCCTTCCACCATCCCGAGGGTGAGTGCTCTCTGGAGTAAACAACTCCATATTTGGCTGTGGCTGAGATCTGGCCCTGCTTCCGCATGTGTGCGCCTATCTGCTTTCACCACGTGGTAGTTTGGGGTTGGCTGGCAGGAGGGGATTTAAGTCTCTGGCAGGCTTTCTCCGGGGGGAAAAGTAAGTCAGAAGCCAGAAGGTTGTTCAAGGTTCCTGAATAAACTGCATAAAGAAGAGTCTGGTGTTGCGTCTTCCTTGCTGGACGAGGTGGTCGTGGCACTTAGCCACTGGAGCCAACTCTCCACCCCCCTTCATAATTTCTTCCAGCACATCGTTATTTCCAGGACAGATTAACATCTTCCTGTGGCGATCTAGTAATGAGAATTATTTTCATGGCTAGATTTAGTCTAGAAAGCTGAAGTGTTCAATACTTACTGAGAGACAAATACTGGGTAAGGAAGCCCACACAATGAAGTGCCAAGTTATTCTTTCACCAGTCTTCTTTTCTGACATTTAAAAAAAAAATTATTATTTTTATTTTAGGTGTATGAATGTACTGCATTATGTTACTGCACACACATTGTACAATGTCTGCATAGGTCAGAAGAGGGTGCTGGAACTGGAGTTATAGATGGTTGTTAGCTGCCAAGTGGGTACTGGGATTTGAACCCAAGTCCTCTGGTGCTCTTAACTGCTGATCCATATCTGCAGCCCCAGGTCTCATGTAGCCCAGGCTGGCCTCAAACTTGCTATGTATTTGAGATGACAGAATTCCTGACCTCCTGCCTCTACCCCACACTCAAGTGCTGGGAGTACAGGCATATGCCACTGAGCCCAGCTTTTTATTACCAAAATTGTATGTAGTACTTAAGGATCTTGAGAGAACATAGTTCCATATACAATAATATCTATTCATTTGCCAATCATTTTCATAAGATTAACCCTAAGAAACAACCAGATACACATGCCCTTCACCCCCATCCAAAAAGTTTGTTCTTTGTTTACTCTCAAATATCAAGATATTCCAACAGTGAAAAAAGTGGGTACCTGTCGGGAGCCATTTGTCTGCTTTGAGCTATGCCCTAGTTTAGGGCTGAACAGAGATCAGTCACAGAAGTGCTGTGGGAGCAGGATGCTTTGATATGCAAGAATCTTGTGACTCCTGAATGGAAGTCTGCCTTGAGCCCAAGGCTGAGGACCTATTGTTAGTAGATGTAGGTGACTTGAATAATTTCACATATGTAAATGTATGTTAGTTTTTGCTTGAACTCCTGACAGTGGTATTTTTCCTCATAGTTGTAAGAGTATAATTACACTGAGAAAATAAAGTCTGTGCCTCAGTATTGACTGAGCGCCCTCCCAAAACTATCTTTTTCTCTCTCTCTCTTTCTCAATCCTCACTCCCCACTTCAGGTACGGTTCAATTTCTGCCGGTGGGCTCCGGCAGGTACCAGTCTCCCATCATCACTTTTTCAACTATTTCATCCATAGATCTTCATTTCTTGAACTACTCCATTTTATAAGGTGGTAATAAAGTTAGAAAGGCTTTCTGAGAAGACTGGCTCGAACTATGGATATGCTTCAGTTGATTAAAAATGAACTGATGTGTATCAATGGAGTGCTCAGCACTGTTTTACAAAATGGGGCTCATTCTGACTGCTTTGTTTTGGCCCAGGCTTGTCTGAGCACTTGTCCCCACAAAACTTGGTTATCTAGTGCACCAGCTGCTGGAGGCATTGCTTCTGCCTTACCTCTTCAATGAAATGCCTTAACTGTTGGGTGCATTGCCTTCTTCTCTTCAGGAAGGAAAATGAAATCACTCACAGCATAACCATTTGAGCTAGGAGGAATACTGCACCAGTGTATCAGCCTTCCTGTGTACAGTCTAATTGATTGTTTCTGGTTGCCAGTTAATATCTGTGTCATATAAGAAAGAGGCTTCCCTTGGACATGAAGAATAGATCACATCTGAGTTTCACATACTTCATTCCTGTCCCCATTCCTCATCCAGTTCCACAGCTTAATGATCACTCCTGGAGCACTCCGCAGCTGAACCCAGCCAGGCCTTTCTGCAGCCCCACACCCTATATTCCTCCACTGTACTTCTGTCCTTCTTGGCCTTGGGGCTCCCATCAGGGCCAGGCCCAGCTCACTGTAATTATCATCCATCTCCTGAGCCTGCCCCCATTTCCCTGAGGCTACTGAGCATCCTCAGTTGTTCTGCTGTACACAGCTCCTAATGGACTTCCACCTGAGTTCAGCTCATGTCTACCTCTCTGGTACGGGTGGGTCCTGGCCTTAGTCCCCTTACTCCCTCTTCATCACCTCTTCCCTAGCTCCAGCAATAGCAATATTGCTGGGCTGAGGGACTCTGACTCCACAACATGAAACCAAGTATCACCCAAGGTGGTTTGATGTGAGAGAGTGAGAAATCCTGGCAGGGCTGCAGCCTCATTCTCCTCAGGGCCTTGTAGGTTATTTTCCCCAGGGTCAATTTCAGAGACAGAATCGAGAGATTCACACAAAATCAAAACCAGAGAGAAAACCAAACCTGGAAATGTTTGTCTAGGGTCACTTCAGGGAAGTGAATACTGCAGTATGAGACACAGAATGTGCAGCTACAACTGCAGCAACCTGCGGCCCTCTAGACCTCATGTGGTTGCAGGGTCAAAATCTAGCACCAAAACTTGTGGGTACAGTTGTACTTGCACAAACCATATCTGCATATCTGAAAACACCACCACTGTCCAGGCTTCTTAGCCTCCAACCTCCACTGGCCACCAGGGGTCCCAACTATTGCCTTGGCTCAGGCCTCTGGCTGGGGACTCATCTCTGTCTATGGCCCTCAAGGAAGTTAGGCCTGCTCCTGGGCTGGTTCCTTCTTTGCAGACCGCAGTGCTTTGGCTGCTTCTATCCCAGTCCTATCTATAACAGCTTTTCTCACTCCAAAGGCTGAACTCCTTGTGTACCAACCTTCCCAACCCCCCTACCTTCTAACTTTCTCTTCTAGTTCTTACTTAAATCTGCTATTCCTCCCTCCGTGTGTTCTCCTCTCTCCAGAACTTTCCTTCTTCACAAGAAACACAAAGCTGGTCCCAGAATGAGGATAAGGAAGACTAGCACTATGAAAGACTGAGACACCAGGCAGCATAACAATGACATAAGCTGGGCACCCTCTAACTGCAACCACTGTTCCATACCAGGCACAAGTTGCAAACTTTCTGTACCTGGGAAGCAGAAAGTGACAGAATGTCTGCTTTCTCTTGGGCTTCAGGACAGCTTTATTTCCTCGGGTATCGGTTAGCTTTGACCCCTTTATAGATTTTTCACAAAGTCTTTGATTTCTTACCATCCCAGATAACATGCCAATCTGTGCCACCAAGAATAGCTTGTGAAAGGAAGCACTGGGCTCCCTTAGGTACAAGGTAGGGCTTCTAAGGCTTGAGTATGGTCTGGCTGGCTTCTGTCTTCTATAGCCTGATGCCAGGTGGGTCATTGGCTCTGCTTCCTCATTGTCCAGCCATGTTGGGTGATGGCTTGTCTTGGAAAGAACCTTTCTCAGAGGGAACTCATCACCACTAAAACACTGCCATCTTCTAAATTTGAGGTGACTCTGCCCATCTTGTGTGAGGAGCTTTCTTACTACAGCCCCTAAGAAAACAAATTCCCTCTCTCCTGGAATCAAGATGATCAGATAAGGCCAACAGGGTTTGCAGAGACATGTGAAGACTTGCATGTGAGCAGATATGGAAATACTGAGACTGTACACAGCTGCAGAGTCTTAGCAGAGAGTCAAAGGCATTTCTGGATGGAGTCTGATTACTTCTAAGAAGTACTCACCTCAGGATACAGACCCCACTGAAGCAAGCCTCTTGGTCTGATGCTCTTGCAGGCACTGCCATTCTCTAGTGAACCCACTTCTGTTCCAGATGTTACTAGTATTTATCCAGCGGTCTCAATGATGGGGCAACAATGATGATGGGTTTTGTAATGATAGGTTTTCACTTCTGGCATACATGATTTATCCCATCACTATCTTGGAGCAGAGATAACCTGGCTTGGTAGCCATGGCAATGAAATAAGTGACAGGTGGGTATATGGACTTCTTCCTTCCTTCCTTCCTTCCTTCCTTCCTTCCTTCCTTCCTTCCTTCCTTCCTTCCTTCCTTCCTCCTTCCTTTCTCCTTTCTCTCTTTCTTCCTTCCTTTCTTTCTTTGAAAAGCTCACATGTTCATAATGGAACTATTAATGCTTCCTAGTAGAAGGGAGGGTCATAGGACCCCCGACCTGGGATTCCAGGCATTCTTCTTCTATTTTCCCTTCTTGCCCCAAAGGATCTTGGGAGATGTTAGGATATGCCGTAAGTGGGAAGTTAACTAAAAGTGGGGCTCCATGATGCAGCTTCCATGAGGTTATCATACACGATGGAGTAGGACTTGGTAGTGATACTGACGTTCTAGGTCACTCACACTCCTATAAGTAAGCCCAGTGAAATTACAGGTCCACCTAGTTTGGTCTGTCATGTTAGATGAGAAGAATAGATGGAAAAACAGTAAAATAAGGGGGCACGAGCGGATGGCTCAACTTCCTGGCATATAGCAACCTCCAATAAATAACCAGTTGATCAGATGATACCATCTCCCCTGCTTCAGGGCCACGGCATCCTCTGAGCTGCAGCGGGCAACATCATCTAGAGATGGACAATGGAATGCAGCAGAGCCCAGAGGGTCCTCCTTGTACTCTATTTACAAGTGCAGCTGCAAGGCTGGTGGTGGTGCACATCTTTAAGTCCAGCATTTGGGAGGCAGAGGCAGGTAGATCTCTGATTTCAAGGCCAATCTGGTTTACATAGCAAGTTCTAGGCAGTTAGGGTTACATAGTGAGACCCTGTCTCAACAAATAAATAGGTCCCAAACAAAAAAACCTTCAAAAACAAACCAACAGGAGTGCAGTTGTTTGCCCTTCACTGACCAGGTTCAGCTGGTAGTAGAGTGTACTGAGGTCTAAGCGAGATTTCCAGTAGGTAAGAGTAGGTGAGAGTAGGTAAAAGGAAGTGAGCTGTCAAAGAGGACAAAAAAGCACAACATGGGCAATGGCTACAGGGAGACTACCACCACAATTGAAGGAGCCTGGGGACTTTAAGGAAGGCTCTCAGATCTCTGAAGAGGCTAGTCATGTCAGCTAGTATGGCTGGTTATGTCTCCATGGGGCTCAGAGTAGCTGAACTCCCAGCTGGTGGGCAGGAGATCCTGGAAGCTGGCTTATTTCTGCCACCTGCCACCCATCCCTGAGATGTCCAGAAAGGCCTAGAGAGTCTCTCTACCCTCACTGGGATTTGTGGCTGTAGCGTACTTGCTTCCCTAAAAGCTTTACAGGTTCTATCTGCAGATGATGATGGGTATGTTACCATTATGTGCCCTTGATTTTGAGGGATAATGGACCCCCATAGTTGGCAGGGTTGTGGCAGTGCTTACCAACCAAAAGCCAGATGGGCACCTCCTTGGTCTATGTTGCATGGACCTGTCCTCTGTCTGGCAAGCTGGATTGTGTTCAGTTGCACCCGCCTGTTTGGACCAGCACAAACAAACTTGACTGTTGGCACTCCGTAGGCAGGGAGGGGCAGAGAGAATCAGTCATACCTTCCAATCAACCAGAGACCTGAGGTGTATGTTGGGGAAGGACTAAGGGTATGAGCAAAGGAAGCTGGAGAGAGACTAGTCCCTTCACCATTTGGGGCAGCTGCCAGAGATCACAGAGTCCCTGCCAGAATGTAGAATTTGCTGTATGGCCTCAGTAGGGAACCCCCCCTGCCCCAGCCACCCGACGCCTGTAAGTAGGCCCCTCATACTTTGGTGAAATTATACTTCACTTTGTCATTAGGAACCTAGAGAGGAGGGTAAGGCTGGGCACAGCTCTTGCCTCCCAAAAGGAATTTTTGCAAGTCTACCACAGTGCTGCTGGGGTCACAGGGAGCTCCAAGTCTCCTGGTCAGAGCTGAGATCTTATTTGTCATCATGGGGATGAGCTTCTACCATGCACATGCTTAGCTCACAGTAGGCTGCCAAACCAGAAACCAGACTCATCTTGCTGATTAGAAAATGAATTCCAGAGAAGCCTAGAAGAATATACCTGTAATTTCATAGCCTCACTTAGGAACCAGGAAAGACTCTGATCCCCTTCCATAAGAGATGGCTCTGCCTACCCAAATGGAATGCACCCAGGTTCTGAGGGACTCCCTATCTTTCTGTCAGGTGACCTGGAGCCCAGTAGTCAGCACCTGCTCCCTTCCCTATTACTGCCTTGGTATGACAGCCTGGTAAGTGCTCTGATGTATAGAGCCAGTATTGCCCAGGGGTAAAACACATACCAAGCTCCCTAGGCTTTACTCTTCTGCCAGAAGCTGAAGGCAGCACCAAAGTGAGGCAAGGACAGCTCTGAATAGCCTCTGTACACACCCCAGGTACTGGTGGCCTTCACACCCTCTCCTGGTATTCCTAATATTTCCTGGTAAGCCAGGCTCTGCTGGGGTAGCTGGAACAATGCCTACCCAGGAGCTCTCAGACCAGCAGACAAGTGTTTCCAGTGGCAGTTTTACCTGTAGTGAAGGAGCTGGCCTTCAGCACTGTAATCCCGGTAAACCTCATAGTCCTTTCCAGGAGCACACCTGGTTGTGAACACCTGAAATAGAGCAGAATGAAAAAGACATGAATGTTAGTACTTTTTTTTTATTTTATTTTATGTGTATGAGTGTATTGCTTGCATATAGGTAGGTGTACCCATATCATGCAGTGCCCTCAGAGGTCAGAAGAGTGTGTAGAACCCCCTGGAACTGGAGTTACAGAAGATTGTTAGCCACCTGGAATTGAATGAACCTTGATCCTCTGTAAAAGTAGCCAGTGCTCTTAACCACTGAGCCATCTCTCCAGCCCCAAGTATAGTACTTTAAGCATGTGGGACTACTCTACAGTTCCCTGGGCATGATGACCTGGTTATAGTTCCTGTCCCACTCCCTCCCTCCCCTCCCTCCCACTTTTTTGTTCTACACAGTGTCTCACTATGCAGCCCTGACTTACCTGGCACTCACTATGTAGACTGCATTGGTCTTAAACTCAGAGATTCTACCTGTCTCTGCTTTCTGAGTGCTTGGATTACAGGCATGCCCCACTAGACCTGGTTTCCTGTGTACCCTTCTATGGTCCAAACAATAATTTCTGTTCTATACTTATCTCCACCAGCCAGAATAGCCACAGTGGCCTGTCTAGAGGCCATGGAGCAGACCAGGACACCAGCCCTATCCTGAAATAAGAGCTTCTGTTCTAAGGACTCACAATGGGTTTAGTAAGAGCTACAACTTGAACCAGACATAATAGATTACCTGAGAAGTTGTAGATACAAAGACTTCCCTGTGGTCTGTAATAGCCTGAGGGCTGACACCCAGACACCCAGACACACATATACTCAGACATTCTCTCTCACACACACAGGCATGCATGCACACACTCAGACACACACATGTGCACATACACACACAAATAAAATTAATTGAAAATTTTAAAATGAGAAAATAGCTAAGAAAAATTCAAAAAGAATAATAGGAGAAATCCATGGCATCATTAGTTAGAGATGTCAGCATAAAGCTGGTCAAAACAACATGGCACTGGTAGAGGACAGATTCTGGAACTCACCGGAAAGTACAAACATCAACCTAAATAGATACGCTATAGTTTGTTCACATCAAAACTCACACCGAGGAGCTGGAGACATGGCTCAGAGATTAAAGTATTGGCTGCTCTTGAAAAAGACCTGTATTTGATTCCCAGCACTCACACAGTGGCCAACAACTGTCCTTAACTATAGTTCCAGGGGATCTGACATCCTCTTCTGATCTTTGGTGGCTTTGCAAGACACGGGTACATTTATATACATGCTCATAAACATAAAATAAAAAATAAATATTTAAAAAACTCACGTAGAAACTTGGTTCCAAATTGATGGTACCAAGAGTTGAGAGGACCTTTAAGAGGTGACAAGGCAATGTGTAGCTCCCTCACTCACCTAACTGGTGATTTTCTATAAGAGTGTTCTCTACTCGAGTTAGTTGCTATGACAACAGGCATGCCAAGGCAGGTCAGCGTCTTTGCCTGCTCCTCCCACTCCTGCCTACACTATGCCATGAGCCAGAATAAGCCTGCTTCCTCCATAAATCATCCAGCCAAAGATACTCTACTGTAGTAGCAGAAAATTGTCTGAAGAAACATGTAAGAATTTAGCTAACAGAAATAAAAAAGTTGGAAAACAGCAAGTACATTAGAGACAAATCATGTGTCTAAAAGACCCAAGTGAGCACACTGTTCCTACTGAGAAATGCAATGGCTGAAATGTCACAGAACTTGTGATCCTCGTGCCCCTGCCTCTTTAGCATATTCTACAAGTGCCAGCACATCTGGCAGAAATGTCATAGGACATTTCAAAAACTGTAAGAATATATGCCTGAAAATCAGTAGTAGATGGCACTGAGTAGTAGTCTTCTACGCAGCCACATTTCAAAAGACTGAATGAAGGAGCAGCAAATATTAACACTGGCTTGAGGTCAATATTTTCAAATATAGAATTATGTTAGAGAACAGAAAGCTAGAAACTTCAGGGGACAAGGGCTGAAGAGATGGCTCAGCAGTTAAAAGCATTGGCTACTCTTGCAGGGGACCTGGGTTTGATTCCCAGCACCACATGATGGCCAACAACCATCCATAACTCCAGTTCTGGGTAATCCAACACTCTCTTCTGACCTCTGTGGGTACTGCATGACACAGATGCATTTACATGTAGGCAATATGCTCATACACATAAAATAAAAATAATATTTTTAAAAGCTAGAAAATGAGAAATAACATGTTTCTGTCAAGGCATCTTTCCTGTCACTTCTGACTGGTTGTCAGATGCTACAAGACCCCACAGAGCATGGGACCTAGTCATCAGCCACCCTTCTGGATCTTTGTGCTCAATGCTGTGTTGCACTACAGGGCAGGCTGAGCATAGCATGATGTGTCGTTTCTTCTCCTTGGGGGCAAGCCGTTTTCTACAAGGCATGTATGCCGGAGCCCGCCGGCAGAAATCGAACCATACCTGAATTGGGGAGTTAGGATTGAGAAATAAAGAGAGAGAGAAATAAAGGTATATTCAGGAGGGCGCACAGTCAATACTGAGGCCAAGACTTTATTATTTTCAATGTAGTTATAGTCTTACAAACGTATGAGGAACAATACCACCATCAGGAGTTCAAGCAAAAACAAACATGCATTTACATAGGTGAAAATATTCAAGCCACTCACATCTACTAACAATGGGTCCTCAGCCTTGGGCTCAAGGCAGACTCCCATTCAGGAGTCACAAGATTCTTGCATATCAAAGCATTCTGCTCCCACAGCACTTTCATGACTGTTCTCTGTTTAGCCCTAAGCTAGGGCATAGCTCAAAAACAGGCAAATGGCTCCCGACACATGTAGAAAAGCTACTTCTACTTGCTGCTACCCTCATCTCGGAGGACTGAAAGGACTCCAAGCTCCTGAAGGCTGCTTCTCACACTGGACTCACACCACATCTAGGTACATGGGACCCTCAGGAGCTGACACCTTCTTCTACATCTCCACCTCTAGATACCAGTGCCTAGGTAGGGCAAGGCAATGACAACCTGTCTCCTAGACTTCTGCCAAATGTTGGAACATGCCCCAGATCCTCTCGATTAATGCCAGCTTGAGCCTGGGCTGAGGCAGATACATGAGCAGCACCTACTCCATGTGGAATCTGCTAGAAAACAAATCAGATCCCCAGGTAGCAATGAGACTGAGACAGAGAGTAGCGCCAAGACAGGGACATTTGAGGGAGGAAACAGGAGTAGGGGCCAAGTCTGTTACATCATAGGAAAAGCAGCTTTGTGTTGAAGTATAACAAGTGCTGAGCAGAAACAGAGGCTCAAGCCACATCAGTGAAGCTCTCTATCTTGGCTCCAACAAAAAGGCTGCAGTTTACTTTAAGTCAAGGGTCAGCCAAGTCCACTACAGCCAAGTCCAGTCTGCCCATTTCTGTGACGCCAGTGAACTAAGAATGAGTTTTCTTCCTCTCCTCTCCTCTCCTCTCCTCTCCTCTCCTCTCCTCTCCTCTCCTCTCCTCTCCTCTCCTCTCCTCTCCTCTCCTCTCTTCTCTTCTCTTCTCTTCTCTTCTCTTCTCTTCTCTTCTCTTCTCTTCTCAGCTTTTTGAGACAGGAGCCCTAGCTGGCCTGGGGAGCTAAATGGTCATAAGACACATGTAACAGCCATATAATTCAATGATTTTCTTGGGCTCCTGATGACATGTTTCAGGGATATTGCCCAGTTCTCCATTCTTAGGAGTTAGTTCTGAGCCCAAGTGATAAGGAACTCTCTTTATAGAAAAACTACAGCAGAGCATATGTTCAAATAAGCTCAGTATGTTGGTTATTTTTTATTGATGTGACAAAAATACCTGACATAAACAACTTAAAAGGAGGAAAGCTTTAGTTGACTCATGGTTTGAGGTTCCAGAACATGATAGGCTAATTCCATTATATTTGGGCCTGTGCTGAGCAGAACATCGTGTCTAAAAGGACAGAGTGGAGCAGAGTTGCTCAACTCGTGGCAGTGGAGAAGCAGAGAGGGAGCAAGAGAGGGAAAGGCATGTTCAAGGAACCAAGAGCAAGATACATCTTTCAAAGTAACACCCCCAGAAACCTACCACCTCCAAGCAGACACATCTCCTAATAGTCTATTCAGTTATGAGTTCATTAATTGATTAGTCCGCTGATGAGGTAAAAGCCCTTGTGATCAGTATCTGTCAATATCACCTCACTATCTGAGCAAAACTCCTTCAATGCATTAGTCTTTTAGGGGAGACACTTAATATCCAAAGAACAACACTGATAAACCACTTATTAGGTGCAACCTGAAGTGGAATCTGTCAAGATGTGTCAAAATTGAGCAGTGTTCAAATCACCCACATGGTGGCTACCAAACATAACTCCAGTTCCAGGGGATCTGACGCCCTCTTCTGACCTCTATAGGCACTGCATGACACAGTGCACTTATATACATGCAGGCCTAACAGTTATACAAAAAAAAAAAAAAAAAAAAAAAAAAAAAAAACTGACCGTGCTAAGAGTATGTGTATATCAAAGACTTAGTTGAACAATTTACAATTTGTAAAACTTGAGAAAATGTAAGTTTATGTGGAAATATAAGCCTATGATTATTACTCATTAGCAAGGACTCATGAGAAAAAAAATTGAACCTATCATGGACTATGGAAATGGCAGTGTTAACAACAAACTTCAGTCATGTTCATGGATTTAGCTGCTAACCGTTCCCCAAAGGTTTTATTTATTTATTTTTCTGGCTAGCCTGGAACTTTCTATGTAGACCAGACTTGCCTAGAACTACAGAGTCTGCTTATAAAACTATGTGCCACCACACCTGGCATAAAATCTGTTTGTTTTTTGAGACAGGGTCTCACTACGTAGGCCAGTTTGACTTCAAACTCAGAGATCTGTCTGCCTCTGCTTCTGAGTACTGGAATTGAAGGCATGTATCACCATGCCTGGCTAAGAGGTACATATTCTTGACTTGCCCCACTCCATGGCAATGTAAAACCTTGCCAGTAGCAGAACTATAATTTTTTTTTAACTGAAGGAAAAAAGATTGTATGTGTGTGCACATGTCTGGGGTGGGGCAGAGGTTGGTATCAGTGTCTTCCTTGGCCACTCTCTATCTTTTGATTCAGAGTCTCTCACTTAATTGGGACAGACTAGCTGAGTAAAAAGAAAGAAATGCAAAAAGACAGAAAATCATGAGCTGAAGGAAAATATCAATTGGCTTAGTATCCTTCTCTGGACTCCAGAGGCAAGGGAAAAAAACAAACAAACCTTGCAGAAAAATGAGATGAAAATTCCCAGACTCGATAGGAACGATGCAACCACAGGCCGAATAAGTTCCACAAATCCAAACATAAGAAAAGTGAAGAAAATGACATAACATGTAATCTTAAGCAAGTTGCTTGAAATTAGCAACAGAGAAAAAAAATGTACTACATTAAAAATATATGTAAAGAAATATAGGACTGGGAATGTAGCTCAGTTGATAGAGTACATGCCTAGTATGTGCAAGGAAAGCCCTGGGTTTAATCCCCAGCACCACAAAAGCTGGATGTAGTGGCTTATACCCAGAAGAATTACACTTCTGTAATTCCAGAACTCTAGAGGTGAAGGCAAGAGAATGAGAAGTTCCAGGTCATTCTCAGCTATAAGCAAGATCAAGTCTAGCTTGGGTTACATGAGACACCGTCTCAAAAAAAGTACAGATGTGGTCAAACTGAACAAAAGAAACAATATAGTACCAACAACAAAAATCACAATAAAGACAAAAGGATAGGCTAAAATGTTGATAAAGAAATGCCATGTCAACAATCATCAAAGGAAGCTAAATGGTCTTATTTTACTTTGAGCAGAATTCAGAGCACAGAATGTCACTGGGAATAAAAAGGGACATTTGTAATGATAAAGGAATCAGTTCATCAAGAAGACATAATCATATGTTTAAGCACCCAGTGGAGCTTCAGAAACTTCCAGGTAATTTATTCAGCTCAGGGAAATAAAAGTCCATGTCCACACAAAACTTTGAAAACAAATGTTTACACATTTGACAGTTGTATTTGTGATAGCTCAAACCTGGAGACAACTCATATGCCCACGAAGGTAGTACGTCTTTACCATGGGACACTACTCAACACAGCTGACACTTAAAAAACAATATGTCAAAATAATAGGGGAAGGGAGAAAAGACAGATAAGTGCAGTACACAGTGTTTAGGTCAGTCAAAATTCTACACACTATATTAGTGTCTGTGACAGGCAGATCCAAAATTATCTGGAAATGTGGTGGTGCAGAGAGGTGCAGGAGGAACAAGGGAGCTGAGAATACTTTGCAGATAATGAAGATATTACTACTTTGGTAATGGAGATATTACTACTTTGGTGTGCGTGAGAACTTATCATAGTATATACATTAAACACATGGACTATTGCTTCTGGATTCTCTTTCCATCTAGAGGTTATACATGGAGACAAAGGTCTAAGCAGGACCTGATGTCAGATGGCCACTAAATGCTAACCTCTGCCAAGAGATTTCATTTCTTTATACTTTCTTGAATTTCTGGACTTAAAGAATCTTCCTACCTCAGCTTCCCAAATGCTGGGACTATAGTCTCATGCCATGGTGCCTACCTCTCTACTTCTATGCCATAAACTTCCCTGCTTCCTAACCTCTAGGCAGTGTCTGAATCCTGTGTCCTTTTAGAACCATCTCTGGAAATTTCTGCTGGAGGACAAGGAATCGGGTGCATGGGCTGAGTACTTAACTGAAATGTTTCATGAACCCACTTGCCTAGTACATATGAAGTTTCTTCATGTGTCAAACACATATAGATACTACTGGGATGTTTAAAATACAGACTCAAGGATGTTTCAATGTAAGAAAACTCAACTAGTATACTATATCATATTAACAGAGGGAAGAAATACCACACCCATCATCTCAGAGAAGGTGGCTGCAAAAGTCCAACACCTTTCCTAATATGACCCTTGGAGAACTAGGACTAAAGGGAACTCCCTGACATGATGATCCTTATGAAAAGCCCAATTATATTCAACTACTTGCTGGAGGGATGCAGAATTAGTTCCTGGGAGTAGTCCTCTTGGTGTCTTCTCTATTGCCTGACAGGCCCTGCTGTGCCCCACACTGACACCACTGCTTTTCTTCCACGGGCTATATCAGCACCTCAATGGTATTTATCCCTCCCTTCATGAGGCTCCAGGCCTGGTCTCTCTGGCCTGCTCAAGAAGGGGTATTATTGAGCTATAGTGGCACTATCTGTGATCAGCACTTCACTCTCAATGGCACTCCTTGGAACTTCAAATGAGTACAGCTCCCCACGGCAAGCTGGACTTACCAGTCTGTGTGTATACACACACACACACACACACACACACACACACACACACACACACACATATATATCTTTCCTACCTCCACAAAAAAATCTTTGGTTTTATCACCACTTGCAAGTTCAGCCAAGTACTGCACCCTACACTCTGGGGCAGTGGAACACCAGCCTCTGACTTTCTCTTTCTGCACCCAGCTCCATTTCCTCCTTAGTTATAAGACTCAAGTGTTCTCCCAAGAGTTGTCGGACTCTCATTTGCTCTGGGATCCACATCTGTGAGCTCTATGAAGGTCCTGACCAGTTCTAATACATCTGCTGCCTCTCTGTTTCAGTGTTTGTCTTATCTGTTTAAAATTTTTAAATTTATTTTTATTTTATGTGTAAAAGTGTTTTATCTATATGTTTAAGTGTACTCATGTCATGTATGGCTCATGAAGGCCAGAAGAGAGCACTGGATCCTCTGGAATGGCTGTGGGTGCTGGGCACCAAACCTGGGTCCTTTGGAGAACAGTCTGCTCTTAATTAATGAGCCATCTCTCCGGCCCTGTTTGTCTTATCTTCACTCTTCTGTGTTTGAATCCAGTTTGGCATGGCTACAGTCACCTTGTCTCATGACCACCATGACCACTACTGAGTGATCCTGGTCTGCTTCCCCCACTACAGTTTTCCAGCAAACTATGAATAGACAAACCATCAGAGTGGTATGGGGAGTCTCAGGACCAGCCCTCAGCATCAGGAACATGCCTGAGATTTCTGATACTAGTTTGAGATAAACCAGGGGCCTATTGGATTGGATGAAGTCACTTTAGTCCTGATTATTACACACATCCCTTCCTCCTGAACCAGACTGAGGGACCCACCCACAACCATGCTTCTCTCAGAGAATTTCCAAAAAACTATACTCTGCAATCTCCAATCTTCCATCCCTCCCTCCCTCCTTCCCTTCTTATTTAATTATTTTGCTATTTTCCCCCCATCTCACCTTTGGAGTCAGGTCCTCCTACACTGAGGCTGAGTTGTTCCAGAACCTTTCCAGAAGTCTCTATCGCTTGTGCTACAAGGTTTCTGGTGTCAGGACCACTGCTGCACATAGATAAGTTGGGCGCCACTTCCCCTTGTGTCCTGCTCTGGCGCTGTCCTTCACACTCTAATCCAGGATGTACGCCTTCTGGTCACTGTGGTCCTCTTTACTGCACCATAACCTCTTCTCATTTCTGAGAGCAGGGGTGTCTTTAGTTACCACCAACAGAAAAGCCCTCCCCAAAATCACCTCCAAGCCTGCTCAGGTATATGTGTTCATAATATGTCCAGCACCCATTCTGGCCCAGTCCCTGCCCTGTGCAAGAGTACACAGCTAGCCACTTATACTCCAAAGTATCCCAAATCTGCCTGCCCTAACCGCACTGCACTGCACAGAACAGATATTTCCAACCCTTGTGATGGTTGCTCAATGGGTCCACTTCCTTTCTGGATCCTTTGCATATTATTCTCAGCAAGAGCAAAAGGAATCCAAGGAGTGATTCAGGTGTCAACTGCTCTCATGGTTTCCACTACTCCCTAGTACAATCCAGTCTGCCCTCTCTTCACTCCAGTACTCTGGCTGTCCCTGAGATGCAGCACTCTTATGGGATACCCCTTGTCTGGACAGTTCCTTGCAACATTCAGGTTCAGCTGGGGCTGTGTCAATGCTTCTTCCCAATACCCTCCACTGAATTAGCAAAGAGGTTGATACTAACATCACAGAAAGATGTCCAAATGTAGCAAAAGGTCAGGTGGGACACCATAGCCTTGTTTTCATGAATAAAAACAAGGTTACAAGGACACCTTCCATGTAGACCCATACCTGATGTGCCCTACAACTGGAGACAGCTAAGAGGCTCCCATTACAGCCCATTCGCCTTACCTGCCTCACCATGCAGACTAAGTCCTATGCCTGAGCCACAAAGTCTCTTCACTTGTGCAATTGATTAACAGTAGCAGTTCCTGGGGGATCCGAGACTGGCTCGGGCACAGGCAGTGCAAGCAACATCATTGTCCTCACAGATTCCAAAATGGCCTCTAAAAGGGAAGACAGGCTATCTCTCAGGCTGTCCACAAGGATCTGAGGCTACCCCTTCAGTCTCCACAAGCAAAACAGTAGAAAAGACACGACTCTGTTAGCAAGAAACCCTCCCCCCTCCACTACACACAGTACAACAACCTTCCAGGAAAAAAAGCAAGGGTCAGAACCGCCCAGGTTTTCTCCTTGGCCTCTCTCCTTCTTTCCTGTTTTCTATCCTCCCTCCCTCTCTCCCCCAACCTCAGGTGTGTGAGCTCATAGTACATCCAGAATCTCCTCTAGGCCATTTCCTCCACCTTCAGTGTTTTGAGGGTGTGTCTCGTCTAGCACAGGCTGGCCTCAAGCTCTGGGTCCTCCAGCTCCCAAGTGCTGGGATTACAGGGGTGTACCACCACTCTTGGCCTTCTTTTCCTCCAAGGCTCTGCCCACTTCTTTAGTTCCTGGTCCCAAGAATACAGGTGGCTAATGTCACTTTGGAGAAGCTATTGAGGAAGTGGCTGGCCCAGCAACCACTACAAAACTCTATTATTGGCTACAAGGGGAGACAAGAGTGCTGGACCACCAATAGTTTTACATGTCATCTTCAACACCCTTGACTCCCTCTCAGCCACAAGCTCCAACCTGTAGCCCTCACCTGCCACTTTAATCCTTCGAGGCGACCAAGGCTGCAGTCCTCCCGCCTCTGGCACATAGGTCCTGTGTCCAATCCTCAGGCTCCGGCTCTAGGGAGGAGCCGGTGCTACCGACGTGGCTGCCCTTTCCGGGGCTGCTGTCGGCAGTGGCTCGTGGGGACTCGGTGTTCTGCTTCAGCGTCTGCAGTTTGGCCAGGGGTATGATGACGCAGTTCTGTGGGCGATGCCACAGGGTGCGCTGTGAGGCGGCGCTGTAGTAGTAGAAGCGCGACGTGTTGGGGTCAAAGAGCTCCCACCACTGGTCCTCGCTGGTGCGCTTGATGCGCACACCAGCTGGAGGGTCCCACACACATTCACCAGTGACCAGGTTGGCGTACATACGCTCCCGCGTGTGTGGTTCAATGATCTCCACCCATTCCAAACTGCAGGGAACAAGGGCATTAGCCAGGACCCATGACCAGAGTTCCGGTACTGGCCACTCCCGGGTGACTTCCATGGATGCCTGCAAGCCAACCTCTCAACAAGGTGAGGACGGGGGCTGCCACCAGCTGCTCAGTGCTTATGCATCTGGAGTTGCTGGTTCCTAGGGGCCAGCGGTTTCACAAACTGCTGCCCCAGCCTGGTCCTCAAACCTCCAGCGTCCAATCTTGTAATAGTTTTTATTTATAAAGATGACTTGGAAAGCAATGTAAAACACCCTAAACAAGGTCATTTTATTTGAGTATGTCAAATATCAGGGTGCATTTGTTTTTCAAATATTTTATTCATTATTTTTATGTATAAGTGTATTACCTGCATGCATGGTTGAGTGCACCCAGGTAGTGCAATGCCCATAGAGGTCAGAACTGGAGTTACAGACTTATGGACTGTTGTTAGCCACCATGTGGGTGCTGGGGTTCGAACCCGGTGCTCTTAATTGTTGAGCCATCTCTTCAGCCCCCACAGCTGGCATTTTAAAAGACTGCTTCCATGTTTTTTTTTAAAGATTCTCTTGCAGAGGACCTGGGTTCGATTCCCAGGACTCACATCACAGCTAACTCCAGTTCCAGGGAATTTGACACCCTCTTCTGACCTCCTTGGGCACTGCATGATATGGGTGAAACCACCTACATGAAGGCAATACACTCATACTTTATTTTATAAAATAAAAATAATAAATTTTAAAAGAGTTACCTTTAAGAGTGTATATGCTTGTATCCAGTTCTTTCTGCTCCTGACTGTTGATGTGATGTGACTAGCTGTTCCTGCCTTGACTTCCTTACGATGATGAACTGTAAATAAACCCCTTTCTCCCTCATATTGCCTTTGTTGTTGCTATTATTGCTTCTTTGTATTTGTTTGTTTTGAGACAAAGTCTCACTAGGTAGCCCTGGCTGACCTAAGTGCTGGGATTAAAGGTGTGATCTACCACTCCTGGACTAAGTTGCTTTTTGTCAGGGTATTTTATCTCAGCAACTAGAACAAAGTGCCAATTAACAAAGAAAAAAGAACAGACTCAGAGCAAACTGGTCCCAGAAAATGGCAGCAAGAGGCAGAGAAGGTTGGTGGGTGGCCAGGGACTACCATGCCAGTCACAGCAACTGGAAGAGGAAGGAAAGAGCAGACACAAATACATTTTAAATGGGCTGAGCTTTCTAGAAGAATAAAAAGCACCACAAACTGCAAGTACTTAGTCTCCAGGCAAAAGGTGCCAGGAAATGATGGAACTCAGGAAAATATAAACCCAAACTGTGAACTGTCACACTGGCCACAAGGGTAGCCACCATCAAACCGCCCTGGATACTGATGTATTGAGAGCTCTGATGCCATTGCTCTTGTGCTACAGTGTGAGCTGGGACAATGAAACCTGGGAATCATTGCCATCTCCTGATGTCCAAAAGCTGACATTAAGGAGAAGTTACATGACCCCTAAACAGGGCACTCAGTGCACAGTGACAAGGTCCTGCAACAAAGCAGAAGTCACTTTGATAACCTACATCCAGCACATCACAACTACCATAACAAAAAGTGCCAAATGTGAGAGGACATCTGCTTCCAGCAAGGCTCCTAACAGAAAAACTGACAGTGAGGCCAGATACCCTCATAATAAGGCATGCTTCCTCTCCACATACCTTGCATCATGTGCTAACAACCACAGGTCACTCCCAGGTCACTCAGTAGCCACCATCCAGCAGCTAAGTGGTTAGGGACAAGGAACCACAGGGCTCATGATCAACTACCAGGCTGGGCATGGGAAGTGGGAGTAAGAGGAATATTTGGCAACCTGTCAGGTGAGACAGACTGACAGCCAGATGTAGGGACAAAAAGGGCACAGCAGTGCTAATCCCTGGGTTGGTCAGAGACAAACCAAGTCTGACTCTATCCTCCAAGGACACAACCAGGAGAGAAGCCAGTCTTTCAGCAAGGGTCAAAGCAGAGCCACCTATGGCCCAGTTTGGGTGTCAGCTCCAGAAACCTCATACTACTTACCTGTGACACAAACAAAGTAGCTTCTGTCACCTGCTCTTTGATACAAGTTACAAGCTTCACAACCTGAAGAACTGGCAGTGAGGATAGGGGATGTAACCACAGGTATGGCACATGGTGTACAATGGCACAGCACTGGGACAAAGCAGGTGTTCTGTAAGATGGACCTTTCCAGGCAGAAGGGTCTTGTCCTAAATGCCTGGATTGCAGGGGGTTGCAGAGGGTCTACATGTATAATGCCTTTCATGGAGGGGCTGTGCTTCTCAGAAAAGTGGTCAATTCCAGCTGAAGTAGAGAACACTGAGGAGCCAGTGAGATCAGAAAGTGGAGGCCCAGGACTGGGAGATGGTTCAACACGTAGGAATGTTTGCTGAGAAAGTAGGAGTACCTGAGTTTAAACCTTTAACACATACACAAAAAGCTCGGTGTCGCCATACCTGTACTGGTAACCCCAGTGCTGTGGAGGGTAGTGGCAGGAGGATTACTGGGGCTTACTGGCTGCCAGCCTAGTTTCATATTTAGTGAGTGACACTGTCTATATTAGTTTCTTTTCTATGTTGTGGTAAAGTATCATGACTAAAAGCAACTTAAGGAATAAAGGGTTTATTTTGGCTTATGGTTCCAGAGGGATACAGTCCATCATGGCAGGGAAGGCATGGAGGCAGGAACAGCAAGCAGGCTATCACATTTTCTTTTTTTTTAAGAAATCATTTTTATTTTATGTGCATGACTGTATTGCCTGCATGTAAGTAAGTGTACCCATGTTGTACAATGACTGTGAAGGTTAGAAGGGGGTACTGAATCCTCAGGAACTGGAGTCATGGACAGTGATTAGCTGCTGTGTGGGTGCTAGGAATTAAACCTGGGTCATCTACAAGAACAGCCAGTGCTCCTAATTGATGAGGCATCTCTCCAGTCCCTGGTTACATTTTCATTCACAAACAGGAAGCAGAGAGAGCAGGAAGTGGGGTGGGGCTATAAACCCTCAGAGTAAACCCTCAATAGCATACCTCTAGCAAGGCTCCACTTCCTAAAGGCTCCATAACCTCCCCAAACAGCACCACCAATGGGGAACTGAGTGTTCACATACATGAGCTTAAGGGGACAATTTTGCATTCACACCATCATAGTGTCTCAAGGGAAGACACAGAGTGTTAGAACAGGACACCTTATGTTTACCTCTGGCCTCCACATGCACTTTTGGGCATACTGCACTCCTATGTGTACACATACAACACCACACACCCACAACCTCCTGCCCCTAATGTAGGGGTCCAGACCCCAAAAGAAAGTTATGTCTAGAACATGGGAGCACCAGAGGCCAAAACCCAAGACCTGGTGGGCCTAAGTGACAGTAGATGAGTTAGAGTGGTTACAGGCAGGCAATAGAGAACTGACAAATCTGTGGCAACATGTAAGAGACTACCTCATCCCTTCCAGGAGGGACATGTAGCTCCCACCCCTGAAATATGTGCTCCTTCCAAAGGACATAGTATGGAAGGACAAGAGAACCCTCATAGTGAGATATCTGACAAGCTTAGCAACTTAACAGAGTCAGTATCCATAGTGAAAGGTCATGTGGATAGCTTGTAAACTTGACATGATGCTATCATCCTCCTGAAACATTTGTGACTCCAACTAACCATGAGAAAAATACCCAAATCAAACTGAGGGACATTCTACACAATGTCTGACTAGTCCTTCTTGAAACTGTCACAGATCAGCAAATCAAGGGTCAGTGTGAATATTTGTCATGTGGGCTCTTGAGACACAGGAACAGAAACTGAGGTGGCACTTGGGTGAACATAGTGGCAGAGAGGAAACAGAATGATCAAATCTTACTTACTTGCAAATATTGTACTCTTGCAAATACTAAGTCAAAAACTTTAAATAAATTTTTTAAAAATTAAGTGTGTTTTGTTGTTTTCTTTAAAGAAAACAGTCTTTATAGTTTTAAAATGTTAAACCTAAACCCTATGAGTTTATGTAGTGAGGATAATCTATCTCATCTCAGCTGGAGTAGAAGCAGTTTGGGCTGGGTCCTCTGGATCAGACACAGGGATAAAAGGGCAGCAGGAGCCCCTAAAAGACCTCCTTCAACACTAACAGGGAGTATTTGAGTTCAGCATCACAGATACAATCTCCTACCAATTTTGACCCAGGTGACAACTGGGTGCTGGAGGTCTGGGTATAGGATGAGAGTACCCTACACTCACACATGCAGGCCTGTGGCTATTTCCTTCATGGGTTTAAAGTTATAACATTTCTGCAGTTTATGACAGAGACTTTCAGAACAAACTCAGACTTGCTGATGTTCCTTCTTTCAGGGTAGACCAAAGTTAAGTCTGAGTGTCTGAATACTGGGGACTCAGAAGAGCCCTGGCTCATCTAAGAATCTCAAAACAAAGGAAGGGACAAATGTCTATCATAGAGGCTCATGGTGAGTCTAGGAGATGAGACATGATAGAGTCCACATACCAGGGAGGAACATATGCATCACCCCTGCCTTGGGATCAAGACCCCTTTGTGAGCTACCCAGCTACTGACCACTCACTTGTCTTTGCCCTAGCTATAGACTACATTTACTTCATGTCCACCCAACTGTGACCATCCTTCATAAGGCCCTGACCCTACATACCATGAGCTACCCTTTTAGCATTCCAAACTGTAAAGTGAGGCTACTTAAGTCTTCTCTGTCTAGCTTTCCTGGTACAAAGACAGAGCCCATAGCAGAAGGTGCCACCAACAATGCCAGCAAGGCAAGGCTATCTCTGTGGACTTTGTAGTTACTTGAGGATATATCAATGGCCTTTTAAGGTCACTTCAAGTTTCCCATAATTAATGACTACACAACAAACTTCTCCCAAAGGCTGAGGCAAGAGTGGCTGTCATGTAGAGTGCACCCTCATGCCACTGTGATCCTGACACTGAGTGGAGACAGAACTGGGCCATGAGCCCTCAGCATTAAATGCCAGGCTGCCTCAGTTCTCCTGTACCTTCCACCCAGGCCATTCTCTTACTGAAGATGGAAAAAACTTCTAGGAATGGGAATTCGGTCATTTCACCCTTAGAAGCCTTCATGGCTGAGCTGACCTCAGAGTGAACTCCCATCGAGGCTCCAAGTACTCCATTCCTACACCTGGCTGCTTGTATTCTCTTCCTCAATCCCTGAAGCACATGGCATGGGCAAGTATGCCTGGGGTATGGCCATAGGCACATAGTCATGGCAGGAAGACCATCTCCCACAGAGGCTGCACCTAGACACATTGCCCTCTGTTCTTGCCAACATGGACCCCCAACAAGGCCAATGAACACCTCCGGAGCTGGCTGGCACTTCAATGAAAACAGATTTGCAGACAGAATGATGCGAAGGAAAACTAGGCACAAACATGAGGACACATATGTGCAAGAGATTCCAGAGGGCTCTTGAAGCAAGGCCCTGAAGGTAATAGTCTTGGGTCTGGTGTTCTCATGACTAATTCATGAGGAACAGGGTAGAAGTTTCCAAATGGATGAATGGAGCTGTTACAGTAGAGAAACTGACAGGCAAGAGGAGTAAAGGCAGAAAAGCAAGATTTGTGGCCTGGGAATTTTAAGAAGCAGGACCATGACCGTGTGGCTCTGGGGACAGAACTTGGTGTGCACACTGAAAAGGACTGAGGACAAATATGACAGGAGCAGGGTGTCCTACAGTTCTGGATGGCTACAATGCTTGAGGCCACAGTGCTCCTCACCCCTCTGGGAAACCTTTCCCCATCTTCCCCAACCTAACCTATGTTAGAATTAATCAAAACAAAGGTAGGATAATTCCCAAGGAATCTTTTTAAGTACAGGAAATTTAGGAAGCACAGAGCAACCTTCTAAACCCTTGAACAAATTTCTAATTGTTAACTTATTTTAAAAAGCACTTTCAAATGAATGCAATTCAGTAATTCTCAACAAAGAATGGGGTTTATTCCCTTTGCAGTTCACTCCTGTGCATGTAGGCAGGAACACAGCCCTCGCAGAACATTCTTGGCAACTCCTGAGGAAGCAGCTTTCAACCAAAACACTCTGAAAGCAGGATAGATGAGGTAGATGAGGGCAGAGATCCCCAGGAACTGACATAAAAAGTCAGGTGTGGGTGGGATCTAAAGATGTCCACAGTGAGTGGCTTCAGAAAAGGAGAACCCAGTCTGGGACACCCTAAAGACTCTGCCTGGAGCTGGACCTTGAGGTCAGGAAGGGGCCCAGGGGGTAGCCAGGTACATGTGCTGACCTTATGAGCAAGTGGGAGGTGTTGGCACTTTGGACTAAGGAATGTACTGCTTGCCTAGGGGGTTGGAGTCTGGTGGAGAAGAACACTTCAGTCAATAGGGCTTGCATAAAGGCAAGGATGTTCATTAGCTGGGTGTGTAAGAGGTATACTGTACTGAGTGTAGAGGGTAAAACAATCATATTTAGCTGTCTGGGAACTTCCAAAGTGCTTTTACCTAGCTGGGATCCACAGGGAGATGTCAAGGTTTAGAAGCCTTTCACAGACTCAACGGGAGCTATGGAGGGCAAAATTTATTCGGTAATTATCGTTAAAATGGAATGTGATGGGCTGGGCATGGCAGTGCACCCTTTTAATCCCAGCACTGGGGAGACAGAGGCAGGAGGATCTGTGTGAGACTGAGGCCAGCCTGGACTATATAGCAAGTTCCAGGCCAGCTGGGGCTATAGGGAGACCCTGTATTAAAAAGACCAAAAAACAAAATATTAAAAAAAAAAACAACGAACAATCCAAAAAAAAACTAAAAATATTTTAAAAAATTAAACAAACAAGAAACCTACAATGAGATATAGAGTTAGCAAAGACCATGACCTTCATGGTGTGGCTGGATGTCACTGAGAGGCACACGTCAATCCCATCACCTGATATAGCTCCTTAAGGAACTGCATTTCAGTGTCATTCCAGATAAAATCTCAAAAGGACATCTTTTTTTGGAGTGCATGTAGGCTAAGACTGGGGCAGGTGGATGAGTAGACAGAGAATTTTCTGTACCTAAGAAGTCTACAAGATCAAGAAGTTGGAGACTTCACAAATTAGTGAGGCAAACTTCTAACCACCAGGGTTGGAATTGCTTGCTATCCATAAAGAAACGTGTATGTCTGCACAAATTGATGGGAAATGTAAAAACCTTCAAAGAACAGATATGAAGAACTCATGACCTATGCCAGGAGAGGGCTTCTTCATTGGTACACAAAATCTCAGGGGAAAGGTGACATGTACCCAAGAAAAATCATCTAACCAACACAACTAGTTTGGGAACAAAAGTCTGGACTGAGGCAATTTCCACGGTATCTCCAACAGGTACTGCTCACCACAATGAGCAGGAGTTTACA
Organism: Eospalax fontanierii; assembly: GCA_035773235.1. Taxonomy (NCBI): domain Eukaryota; kingdom Metazoa; phylum Chordata; class Mammalia; order Rodentia; family Spalacidae; genus Eospalax; species Eospalax fontanierii. The sequence goes on along the minus strand of JAJHUQ010000041.1, from coordinate 1,926,350 downwards.
TACAAGATAGGTCAAAGCAGCCTACCTGACAGAAGAAATTTCCAGCAATGCAAACTGAAGGGTTAGAACACTCTAAGAAGTTCAGTTTCATCAGGTAAGTGATGACAGATGCTAAATCCACAGACACTGAACTACTGGGTAGAATGAGTATTCTGGCCAGTGTGGGGGTGTTGTGGTGAGAAGGAACCAATAACAGTTCTACAAAGAGCATGTGGCTCCACAGGCAAGCAAGACACACAGAATGTCCACCAGGAGTCCTTGGAGGACATGATCATGTCCACACTTCCCAGCACAGGCCTAGGGTACTCTTTGGCACCACCTACCTGCAGGGCCTTATGTGCACTATGTATAAGAAAAACTTGGAACACCGCTGTGGGGACTTCATGCAACACCCAAGAATAGACTGATGGGAATAGCGTTCTATAGGAATGGGATATGGTTTGGTGGTAGAACACTTGCTTAGCATGTATAAAACTCTGCTTTCAACTCCCAGCACAAAAGAAAACAACAAATCCAAGTCAGTATCTTGAGAAACTATGGTACTCAGAAAACTGAGCAAAAGATAAGATCAAGTTATAAAGTGAACTGTGACATATATAGGATGTTATCTTTGCCCACCTGATTCATTATCAGAGCCCTAAAACCCAGGCTTCACAGAGACCCAGACCCCATAGCGAGTATCTGTAAGGGCTTAGCCGACTATAGCAGGGGGTACACACATATGCTCTGGGTTTTTTGTGTTTTTTTTTTTTTTTTTTGAGACAGGGCTTCATGTACTTCAGGCTAGTCTCAGATTTTCTATGTAGCTGAGGATGACCTCAAATTTTTCATCCTCCTGCCTCTACTTGCAAAGTGCTGGGATTATACACCTATACGACTATGTCCAATTTATGCAGAGTTGGGGAATCAAACCCAAGGTTTTGTATATGCTTGGGAAGTACTCTAACTAGCTGAGCTACATTCCTAGCCCAAGAATTACTTTAAAAATGGCCAAAGGAACAAAAAACAAGAAAAGGCTATGGAAATCATCTAGATTAGCAAAGGCCAAGGAGACTGAGAAGGTAGAGGCAGGTAGAATTGGCTGAGGAACCCTGTACTGCACAGGTCTGGGAAATGCTAGGAAGACAACAGGGAATGGCTAGCATGATGGTCCAAGGAGGCAGAGGAGATCAAAGCCTTGTGTCAACATCAGATCTCTTCAATAATGTGCATCCTGCTTCTCTGAGAGTCACCTGATGGATATATGCTCAAACATGTGCAGCATATATTTGACCTCTCCCAAAGTAACTCAGAAAAAAAGGGATGGAGTGACTGATGTACACAGCTCAGAGAAAGGATACATGAATATTCCCCAGACTGTCCTTATTCTTGTAATTTTTCTGTAAATGTGGAATTATTTGTGGATAAAAATTAGAAAAACTTTAAAAATGAGGTGTGGCTACCAGTGTTCATATGGATTGATGCCTAGATGTACCTGAAGAACTGGGTCCAGTATAAAGGTTCATATGTCCAGCCCAGACTTCGAGGCTCTGGAGGGGGATGCACTGGCCTCTACCAAGTATGGCAGGGATCAGTGCAGTGAGTTGGGCTGTGGTGAGAACATGCAACTACAGAGATAGAAGTAGGACCCACTGACAAGGCCCTGTGAGAAGGCAATTGGGGAGTCACATTCACACAACTGAGAGAACCAGCAGGGCTTCACCAAGAGCCCTGTAGCTATCCCACCTTCTCTATGAAAGGTTGTACCCTCCCATCTACCTGGGGCTTGGACAATTCAGCAGAGGTACACAGTGTCTCCTCACCTGGTGCTCGACCCTGGAATCCTGGGGTCCTGCCCTTTGACACGGTGACTTCTGTATTTGTAGTCTTGTGTCTGGGACATTGCTATCTGCTTCCTGAGAGTTGAGGTGGACAGTCGTCAGACAACTCCAGTATCAGACAGGAAGGGGCCACACTAGAAAGAAGAGAAGTGGCTAAGCACTGATGGAAAATGTACATATGATAGTGATGGCCCAGACTACAAACATGAAATCACCTGAACAGGAAGCAATCCCCATGCCTTCAAATTCCCTACAGAGACTTCCCTAGGGGCTATTGTGCATAGCCCTCCTTGTACAGAAGGAGGATCTGAAAACCAGCTGTCAACTTCTGGAGTTCCATGTGGGCCAGAGTAGGTACACATGAGCCTGATGGACTGCAGAGCTGGAGGATAGACATCTTGTGCTTGACATCTGGGCTTCTATAACCCAGGTCAAGATGCCACCACACATCAGGAAGTTGCTGTGGGGATGGGGCAGCATAATAATGCACAAACTCCATGTAGGGTTAAGTTCAGGAACATGCCAGGCACATACACAAATCTTGTGACTTATGTCAGTGAATGAACATACTATGCTGACCAGAGACATGTGAAAAAGAACCCTTGGCCTTATGTTCACAAAACCATTCAAACTGTACATGTGAATATTAAACACAATAGCTTTTGGGGAAAAAAGAGAAAACTTGGGTTTTTAGAGTGGGCACAGGTATCTGGGACTGTCACAAAACCAGCACAAAAGGAAAAAAAATCAGTGACTTAGATTGCAGTAAGGGTAAGATTATCTATCTATCATCTATAAAACAAGAGTAAAAATGGCAAGTCCAATGTGGGAAGATTTGTTACATAGAAAAACAGGTATGGCATGATCTGACAAATGAGCACACCAAAACACCAAAAAACCCTATAAAGAATGGCAGATGATGCAGCAGAAACAGACAACTGTTATGGAAATGGCTGGGTTGGTTTTACTCTTCAGGGAAGTGCTCATTAAAAGCCTAATGTAATACTATAGAGCACCCAACAAAATTACTAAAATGGAAAGGATTTAAAACTAACAAGTGCTGGTAAGGGCAAGGAATGAGAGCACTCACACTCTACTGCCAGGTGTGAAGGGGTTACGCACTCCAAATGGTGACTCCATGGTATTTCCTAAAGGAGAACATACACACCTACTTGACCCAAGGAGTCCTTGCAATGGAGGCTGCAGCAACTCCTCAAAGACACTGTGACCTTGCCAACAGCTCTGTCCCAACAGCTACAGGAAGGAATTTCCAAGTGCATACCAGTTCCCCTGCAGGGAGTGTGAATAACCTACACATACACTTCTTTCCATAAAGTTCTAAAGCATCAGCTGCTTTAGAAATGAGAAACAGCAGGCTCTGGAGCAGGTAATACCAGGATGGGTTAACGGATTGCACACTGTCTCCAGGAAAGGGACAACTTACATTGTGCTGGTGCGGAAAGTTCACAAAGCTGCACGAAGGTGCTCTCACTTTCTACACACATGCCTCATTATAACAAAGCCTACAGCCACAGGGAAGAGAGTATCATCAGGATTTGATCCTCTCCAAAGGGTGGGGACATTCCATGGATACTAATTGCTATTTCAAATGAAAATTGGGGCTGTGGCAGGCAGATCTCTGTGAGTTCAAGGCTAGCCTAATCTACATAGGAAGTTCATGGGGAGCAGGGGCTGCAGGGAGATTTTGTCTCAAAAACAAACAAACAACAACAAAAACAACAAGGGAAAATCAAAGCACACCAGCTAAGTTAGGTACATGCCTGTATTTGAGGCATCAGGGAGACAAAGGTAAAAAGATTACTGCAAATTCAAGGTCAGCATCTGCATAGTAAATTAAAGGCCTACTAGAGTTTTATAGTGAGATTCTGTCTCAAGCTAAAAGAAAAACAAAAAGTGTCAGGTGAGGACGAAGGATGAAGAGTCACTGTAAGTGACTCTTTTGCTACTCTGTAGCTTTTTGCTACAGAGCCTTTTTCTACTGAGGGGCTCCCTAAATGACTAAGGACCCACAATAGCAACCCAAGCCCACCTAGTCCACAAAGTGAAGAATTTCCTCCTGGGGGAAATGTTCTAGGTCTTCTCTTTCCTGACACATGAATACATAGATTACCACTGACTTAAATGCAAAAAAGAAAGTATGGTATTTTTATTTTTAGTTATTAAAATTTTATGTGCATGCATATAATATAAGTGCACTCTTGTACGATGCCCATGGAGGCCAGAAAAGGGCATTGGATCCCCTGGAACTGGAGTTATAGATGGTTGTTCGCTGCAATTTGCATCCTAGGAACTGAATCTGGGTCCTCTACAAGAGCAGCCAGTGCTCTTAACAGGTGAGCCATCTCTCCCGGTCCAAAGTATGCTATTTTTTAAATGTAAAATTGAAAAACAAATTTTTAGACAGGATCTTGCTATGAAGCCCTGGTCAGCCTGAAACTCATAGCAGTCCTCCTGCTTCAGTCTATTAAATGCTGGAAATACAAGCATATGCCAGCATGTGCCACCAAACCTGGTAGCTTCAACATTAAAATATATTTATTTTTATTTTATTCTGTATGAGTGTTTCACTTGCATGTATGCACCCATGCACGAAATGTCTCTGGAGGCTAGAGAAAGGCATTGGATCCCTTGGATTTAAGTTATGAAAGGTTGTTAGCTACTACATGGGTTCTGGGTATAAGATGTGACTAAAAGGAACCCCTCCCCCGAAGCAGTTTCAGGACTCAAGAAGACTGACAGAAACCTAGGACCAGAATTTTCAAACATCCATGAAAAGAGGCTGACTTTTACAACTTCTCTGGAATGAGTCCAGGGCCTACAAATTCCGGCAAAAGGGACTGACTTTTACAGCTTCTTGATCAGATAAGATTCCTGAAAAGGGGTTGCTTCCTGGCCAAAATTTACAATTTCCCTTTGAACATCAATCAGATGCAATGGGGACCCCCCATTCCCATAAAAAGGCCTACTGACCAGCTGGGGGGCAGCTAATCTCTCCCTCTCCCAGGGAATTTTCCTCTCACATTCTCCCTGAGCCATCTTCTCCATCCCAATCTGGAGAAGTTAAACCAGGCATGCCAGCCTGGTCCGTCAGCCCGAGCCCCCCAAGATGAGGGGGCTAGTGTTTTCTCCACTCCCGAACATGGAGAAAGCTAGTCCTGGCTGGTTTCTCTCTTTTCCCAACTTGGGAAGCAAGTCCTGTGCCCTGAATAAACTGGTCCTGGTAACTCCCAGCAGAGTCTCTGGTCCATTTCTGCTGCACCTCTTGAACCCAAATCTTACAGTGGGAACCAAACCCAGGTCCTCTCCAAGAACAGCCAATGTGCTCTTAACCACTAAGCCATCTCTCCAGCCTTGGTTTCAACATTCTTAAAAAGTAAAACAGGAGCTGGAGATATAGCTCAGCAGTTAAGAATACTTGTTGCTCTTGCAGAAGACCCAGGTTCAATTCCCAGCATTACAAAATAGAGTCTCACAACTGTAACACCAGTTCCAGGGGATCTGAAACTCCCTTCCTGCTTCTCTAGGCACCCAAGCATGCGTGTGATGCACATACATATATGCAGGTAAAACATTCATGCATATAACATTTTTTTCAAGCCAAATTTTAAAAAATAGTTAAAAAATAAAATAGCAATATTAGTGAACTGTTTTTTATAACTACAATCTACCTACCATAGACAGAAAATAATTCCTATTAACCATTTTCACCTGTTTCAAGGCTGGCCTGGAATGGAGAGTGTTCCATTCCACTGATCCTTCTTTCACATCTCACCAGTATCACTTGACAGCAGTCTCTAGGAGGCACACTCTACTTCAGTGACCAACATGCTCTGGATCTGAAACTGGATAGCATCAGAATTGTGTCCTTCATTCATGACAGCGTTTCAATTACATTAGGTGCTTTGCATTTCCATGTGAATTTCTGAGCCAGCTTCTTAGTCTTTACAAATGGAGTCTGCAGAGATCCTGACTATTGCTGGATGAACTTGAGGGGTGAGAAGCAACACCTAACTCCCGAGTCTCCGGAGTTAGAACAAGGCTCTTCTTTCCTAGGTGGCTGGGCTTGCTTCTTCTAGCAATGTTTTGTAATTTTTAGCAAACAAATTTCACTCATATTTAGCTAAATGTACTCCTAAACTTTTAAATTTAATCTTACTTTTGTTTATTTTTTCTGTGTGGGGTAGAGTTGTGTGTGTTGTTAGAGGACTACTTGTGGGACTCAGTTTTCTCCATCATGTGAGTTCTGAAGATCAAATTCAGGTGCTATCTCATTGGTCTGTTTATTGTTGTTGTTGTTTTTTAATGCTGAGATGGGCATCTCATTATTATGTTCTCATTATGCTGTCCAAATGATCTTCCTGCCTCAGCCTCCCCAAGTACTTGTAGCTGGAACTACACCACACCTAGCATATGTCATTTTTTCCTTTTTTGTTTTTTTTTTGAGGGGGGTACTATGAAATGAACTAGATCTAGTTTTTTACAGACACGATCACATATTTCACTTCTTCCTTTCCAATCTGGATCCCTTTTACTTCTTTTTCTTGTTTATTGCACTACAAGAACCTCTTCAATCTTTCAGAACAGAAATGTTAACAATAGTCCTTCATAACCTTTTCCTAAGCTTGGCAGAATGCATCCAGTCTCCTGCTATTAAGAATGTTACTGTGGGAATGTGAGGGCGATCTGGCTGTGACATCTGTCATCCCACTGACAGGACTGATTCAGTTGATCGGGCTGGCTAAAGGGGTATCCCCTTCCTCCTTCAACATGCCATGTGCATCCCTCCCAAAGCTGCATGCTTAGCTGAAGAGGATAACCTTTCCTGATAGGGGAGGACCAGTCTTCAGTTAAGGGTATATGAGTAGCTGTACTCCCCTGCTAGAATCTCCAAACAAGCTTTCAAGAGTGTGGGAGAGGAGAAAGATGGGAGCAGAAAGAGGTGGACCCTAGGCATCCAGCCTCGGGGCCCAGGGCACACCAGCTCCCAAGAGCTGAATGCATCCAATGGGTGTGAGGAACTTTATCAGACAAGATGAATATTTACCTGACCATAGGCCCTTCTATATTGATCTAAAAATTCTGAAACCATGACAGCAATCAAGGAAAAAAATAATGTTGTAATCTGCCTGGCCACCCCCACACACTAGCAGGGTAGAACCAATCTTGTCTTTTCATACACATTCACTGGCAGAGGCACACAAGCATGGCCACCCATGCACAATGCCAGAGCCATGCTCAGGCAGAGCTGCATCCTCACATACACTAGGAGCCAAGTTTTGAATTGCAGGTTTGTGAGCTAATTGCTGCCTGCTGTGAGGACCTAACTTCTGCTTTTACACAACCCGGAGGGGAATCAGCATGTTGGAGAATGTTTTGGTTCAGAGTGGGGTGATTGTGCTGAGTAAGGAGGACTGGAAATGGTACAAAGGAAAGGAAGAAAGGGAGTGAATCCTTTGGCACACCTGTGTGTAAGAATTAATTACAGAACACTGACACTCTAACGAGATATGATTTCTCTGGCACCTAGCTCAGATGTGTTATGTGAGATGGAAGAGGTTTTTCATTTCCAAATAGAAGATATGAAGTAGGGTTGGGATGGTGGAGATAGTGCAGAAGGTCTAAATATAAACAGAATTCATTAGATTAATTTCTTGAATCATTAAAATAACTCTTAAACCTAAAAAAAAAAAAAAAAAAAGAATGTTGCTGTGGGACAAACTTTCTAAGATGGCAGAATGAGGTATGCCCTGGACATCTGGCTTTGGGGTGTGCAAGTTCCCTAAAGTCTGAGTGCATGTATTGGACCATGTGAGGAATAATATCACACAGGACAAATATTTTTGCTGATCTTTGGTGCTTCTACACCGATCTCAATATTCTGAACTCAGAACTTATCAAATAGGAAAGAAAATAACTGGAAAGTCAAGACGGTGGTGATATGACTGCAGGTACCAGACTGTGGCAGATGTTGGTATACAGAGGAAATGATTCCAGTAAGAAGATGTCTCATCACGTGCTCCTCCTGGCCACGGAGGAAGATGTGAAAATAGCAGGTAACAAAAAAACCCAACTGAATCCTTAATCATGAAAAAGAAAACACTTGCTCTGCCGCGGACCGTCCCTCTTGGAGACTGGATACCGAGGGAGAGCAGGGGTGAAGGCTAAGGAGAATTAGGATTCGGCGAATGACAGGCAGACACAAATCAGGATGAGGTTTGAATCTGCTGCAATTACTGAAGTTTTCACTAAGATTTTATACAGTTACAGGAGAAAATTGGCAAGTTTTACAAGCTTTGACAAGGAAGAGATACACATTTAATCATTATATTTCTTTTGTCTTTTTCAGCACATCTTGCGGTTTCTCAGTATATCTTGTTGTCATAGCCAGATGGGCACAACAGTACTGGTGTTTTAGAAACTGGACTGGCACCATTAAACACATTTTTAAAGTTTCTTATGACCCTGGGTCAAAACAACCTTTAAGATATACTTCATATGAAATATTGTTTATATTTTTTAAAGTACCTAGTGGGAATTGCCAGACTCTGCAATTCTTTGTTTGAAGAGTTAGATTTATTGTGACTATTTCCTATTAATCTTTCTAGTTGCACTTTCTCAGGGTCACTATTTATTTTTTGCATCATTAACTCTTTTTGCTCAAGTGAGTTCATAAAGATCCCAAAACTATTTTTTAAATCATTATGTAGGTCATAAACTGCTGAGTTAAAAGCCTGAATCAGGGGAGGAGATATCTATGCCAGTTTTTTGGAACTCACTGATTCATTAAAAACATTTTTTTGCTTTAGAGAAAGAAAGCGTGTGTGGGCATGAAAGTAAGATTTATGAGAAATCCAGATAAGAAAGCCAGTGCTGCGAGCCGTGAACACGAACACCATAGGTGTTTATAGAGTGCTCGTTCAGGTATCAGGAGTCGGGCTGATTGCCAGGGAACCGCTGGGGGCAAAGCTCCGAAAAGCACACGTCCCCCCATCCTTCAGCACCCACCATCTGGGAGACATGTTGTCATACAGGCGTTGCTGTGGATGCGGCAGTTCCCCGCTTTTTATTTTTTAAATGGAACTCAAAAATTTCCTGTTCGAGAGAAGCAACTGACCTGAAAAGAGATTGCAAGAGGCATGGAAATAAGATAACAGCACAGAGAACTAGAAGCCCAATGATTCCTACAAAGATCAAGTATTGTATCCAATCCATAGGATTCAAGGCACGAATATTGGTCTCAAGAGCAGAAGCAAGAGATTGCAGGTCACCAAATTGTAAATGGGCTTGGCTCATAGCAGAAATGTCTATCTGAAGAGCGTTGAGATCCTGAGTAATATCACTATCTTTCCAGACTCCCTGTAGATGGGCCTTAACCTTTTCCCAAGGGGCAGAAGTATTATAAGGAAGAGGTGTAACACAAATAGACTGAAAACCACTATGATATCTGGTTTCCTGCTGAGCTTTGAGGTTAGCAACATCCTGTCCTAAAGCTAAGACAACTTCTTCTAATACATTTATTTTGGCTTCTAATTTTGTATCTATGTAGGCTTGTTCCATAAGTCCTGAGGAAATATTTTTATTAAGGGTATTAACAAAATGTGCAGTATGAATGCTTTGTACTAATGCAGTAGTAGCTACTGCAAAAGTAGTTAAAATGGAAATTAAAGCAGCAATACCTAAAATCAAGGCTGCAACAAATCTTTTTGGCCTAATTAATTCATTTAATGCTGAAAGAACCTGCAATGCAGAATTATCATACCAAGGTTCATCACCTAAATCCACAGGAAACATTACAAAAGGAGGGCGTCTAACGATTAATAAAACTCCCAAATCTTTAGGCTCACTAGAAGTAATGCAATTAGTCAATTTACAGGAATGACATTATACATAATAGGAATTTCCAGTTTGATTAATAATAACATGAGTTTGTTGTCCTAAAAGAAGAGCATAAGGATAAGAAATACAAGCTTTAATGCCATAAGAAACAGTTTTAGTAGTATTTGGTTTCTTTTCTAAATATACATTGGCAGCAGCAGCTAACCTAAAAAGATCTTTATGTACAATCATAGTGCCAGATTGAGGCATTTTTGCAACCCAGATGGGTTCTACATTTTTTGGAGTAAACCACCATCTAATTTTTTCACCCAATAAGTTAGGAGTATAATCATGAAATTTCTGCTTATTGCCATTTAAATATTCTTCATATTTTTCTTCTCCGGAGGAGGCAGAAAAATCCCAAATTTCTATATTAGAGCCCTTAGGATTATACTTCGTGGCAGCATGTAAAAAGCCACCAGGAAGCCAAGCTGGGTATTTGGTCAAAGAGGAGTCCCAGAATTGGTCCAAATCCCTATATTCCTGGATACAGGCAGGGATAGGCATAAAATTTACAGACTGAAAGGTCTCATTATAAGAAGGATGGCCTAAGGTTTGAATTTGCATTTCCCACATCCATCGCTTACCAGGATTTTGATGGTCAGGCGCATCGGTTAGGAAAGTTCGATAGCTAACTTTAACACATCCGTCTGGCACTTTCCCTTGTAGAGTAATGCAGATCAGAAGTGTATCAGTCCGGCCCTCAAAAGTTATATATGAGGATGAGTTAGGGTGGACGTCAGAATCTTGTAAACCACCTAACCGCATTGTATCATTGGTAAGAATTTTGATAGGTTCTGGATCGAACCAACCCTACAGGTTGTAATAGGGGAGGACGTGGGACGTAGGCCCAAAATGCCGTTCCTTCCACCGGGGGAGTTCCAGAGATTAATGCAAGAAAAGCAATAAAATACATGCAAGGAGAGAGGGGCTTTCCCTGATTTAAGATCAGGTCTTTGGCTTCTTTAACCAGATGACGAATCTTTGTCCAAGTCATCTGGTCCCTTTTTTGCCCTTTCACTTTCATTTTTTGTAGACCATTCGTGATTTGGTGAATTATTTTTCGGTGTTTTCTGCGCTGGCGCCGCCTTCTCCAGTGGAGCGGGTCGGACCAGTCGATCTGGAATCCAGAATGGCGAATCCGCATCCTGTGGAAAGACACAAGCATACCCTTGTCCCGAAGTTATGAGCACATCTGGTCCTCTCCAGAACCCAGACATCAAGTCTTTCCAAAGAACTTGTGGGAGCGTTTTGTTAGCCCTTTGTCCCCAGTGTATCAAAGCAGGGGTGGCACCTTGCTCATTAGTATTTAAATGATTTAATACAAATAGGGAATGTGAAAGTAAATGATGAGGGGAAAAATAAGAATTTGCCTTTTGTAAACTTTTAATTAGTAATTTTAATGTTTGATGTGTTTTTTCAATTATTGTTTGTCCTTGAGAATTATAAGAAATTTTTGTAATATGACCAATTTTCCATTGTAAGCAAAAGGTTTCAAAGGCCTTGGCAGTATAAGCGGGACCATTATCTATTTTTATTTGTGAGGGCTTTCCCATGAAGGAAAAACATTGAGATAGGTGTTGTATCACATCCTTAACTGCTTCCCCAGTCCTGGTGGATGCAAACATTATGTGAGAAAAAGTATCTATAGTAACATGAACATAACTTAATTTTCCAAATGAAAGAATGTGTGTAACATTCATTTGCCACAGAACATTAGTTTTCAATCCTTTGGGATTTATTCCCATTTTCAATGGATGATAAACTTGAGGAAAAGCAGAACAGTTTTTGACTATTTGTTTAGCCTGTTTCCTAGTAATGGAGAACATTTTCCTAAGGGCTAAAGCATTTTGATGATGCAATGCATGACTTTTCTGTTTGTAAAAACTTAAAATGTTTAGCTCTAGTCAGAATAACATTTAAAGCGGTAATAGTATGGCAGTTAGAGCTACACCTTGAATATAGGAAGAAGATGAATAATATCCTGTTGAAATTAATTTATCCCTTAGTTATCATCAACAGCACAATGTCCTTGCACTGAGGATGTATTATTTTTTCTTTTACTTGTCATAGGGTAAGGTGGCCAGCCGTATCCCATGACAAGTTTTAAAGAACATTTGAAGTAGGATTCAGTCTGAAGCATGGGGCCCAATCCCACTCCAGAGTCAATCTCTCGGTGTTATTAAAAACTTACATACAAAGATTTATTTTTTTTAAACTCAGTGGTTTACATGGGACAGAAAAGTTGTTGAGTTTAGTAATTACTTAGTAGGGATGAAAACATTTGTTTTAATTTTGTTGTTATTACTTTTGCTGGGTAGCAAAAGATTTTAGTACAGAAATTACCAGATGCATAACAGTTTGACTGGGAAAAGATTAGTTATACTTGCATTGTTTAATTAACAAAAGAAAGAGCCTGCTGACCTTGAGCTCGCAAGGACAGAGGTAAACCCATACCCTGTAAATGTTACATTTTTTAAAATATTTTTTTTACAGTTTAACCTCGGGCTTTGCCATCCAATAAGTGGTGAAAAATCTTTTTCTCTTGGATATTTAACTGTTTCCTTTGTTTTTTTTTTTCTCCTTTTGAGTTAAGGTAAATAGTTCCAACCTGCCCCATGAGGCAATAATAAGGTTTGAGTAATGGAGCTATGGCAGGCTGAGCAGGGGGGGTGGAGTGGGAAGGAATTTTAAGAAATGGCCCTTTAAGGTTGTGATACCGGGCAGTTTGTTTATTTAGGGAATTTGGCTCCTGTTGAGGAGATTATTTCTTGGCTAAAAGGCTGTTTTGTTTTTTTTAGGGCTGTAAAGGAGGGGTAGAGACAAACTGAAAAGTTTTCTTTTCTAGGAGAGTTTACACAAAATAAACCTCACCAAATCTAAAATACTGAAACAACTCTGTGCATTTTCTTAGACCTCAATGCAATATTTACTCCTTGTACCCTGAGGGCCTCTAAATCTGAAGATCCGAATTGGCCTTCTCCTCTATCTGGTTTCATGACCTGATTGGGAAGATTTATATAGGGTAATAATATCAATTGAGCTATTCTTTGTCCTTTATGTATTTGAATGGTTTTTGACAAAGGTTTGACCATTATTTTTATATCATTTTGAGTATCTGAGTCTACAATCCCCAGAATAACTTCAAATTTTTTTTGATAATTGGAACTTTTACCAATTATAAGCCCTACTGTTTGAGGCAATAATTCCCCTTTTACAAAAGTAGGGATTAAAGTGATTCCCTCCCACTTGGAGAGAATTACATCTTGAGCACAGGCCAGATCTAATCCTGCGCTCCCTGGTGTTGCTCTAGTTAGCTCATGAATAGTAAATTTTGGAGCCAAGTAAAGACTTAGCCCTTTTGTTTGTTTTTTGTATTTTTCCTATTTGATCAGGGCCGGGAGAAGGCCCCTCATCTAGTTTTTTGTCTCCTCAATTTTTTCCTCTTTACTTAGAGGGGTCCCATCCTTATGGAACTTAGACTTGCACTCATTTTTCCAATGTCTTCCTTTTTTGCATCGGGGACAAAGCCCTGGTGGATTTTTTTTATCTTCCCCTTTTTTATTTACATTTTCTTTGCACATGCCCCAGTTTATTACAATTGTAACATGTGACCTCTCTTTGTGGGCTCTTTTGCACTCCAAAGGTTTTCTTAACATAGGCGCTAAATCTTTCTCCTTTCATGGCTGCAGCGTAGGCCATTCCTTGGACTACTGCTGGTGAGGCATGCATGTACGCTTTAATGAAGTCCTGCAAAGTTCCTGTTTTCTGTAAGGTTCTAACAAGGTCTTGACATAGAGTATTAGCATTTTCCCAGGCCAGCTGTTTAATAAGCATATCCGTCCCCACAGAAGGGGGGAGCATTTTATGCACAGCTTCTTCACGCCTGGAAACGAATTCCTGATAGGGTTCCTCTGTACCCTGCCTAATACTGGCTAATGCCCTGCCCTTGGTCCCTGCAGGAGGAATCTTGCGCCAGGCCAACACAGCGTTCCCAGTTATGGCTTCCAGAATTTCCCTGGGAATGGTAATTTGGGATTGAAGTGTAGCATACTCATTGGTACCCAAGAGCATGCTCATAGTGGGCTTAGGGCCTCTCTTCTTTAAGGAGCCAATTACAGTTTCCTTGCTCCTGTCTTCGTACTCAGTCCTCCAAAGTGTATAATCTCTGGGGGAAAGTGTGGCTTTTGCTGTTTGATGCCAATCGTATGGAGTTAACCAGAAACTGGCGATCATATCAACTATTTGTAAAGTATATGGGGCAGAGGCTCCTACTGTTTTAACAGCAGATTGTAATGTAATTCTTTTAATGTTTAAGAGGGAGAGGTTCCAATTGGGGGGTATCGTTATCCTCCAGAGCCTCTGCTACAGGAAACGAGAATGAAAAGTCTCCAATTTTGCGAGCCTCTGCCAAAGCTCCCCGGAACCCCGCAGGGGGCAAGGGGGGGTCTCTTCCTAGCCTTTAGAGGGGGAGATTTTAGCCTCCATGAGTCATGATCTCCATCCTCATCTTGAAATGTTATTTTTGCCATTTCGTCTGCAAGATGAAAGTCATCATCATCGTCATCAAATTCCTGACTTAGTAAAATCTTTTCCTTCAAAGTCAGGCACCTTTCAGAAAAAGCCCCATACTTTGATGGTTTAGATTTCTCATCTAAGATAGTTAAAGATTCATGACTATCTCCTGCAGAGGCTGTCTCATGAACAAGTCCCTCAAAATCAGATGACTCAGTAAGCAGCTCTCTAATTTGTAACCACAATGGGTAAGCTTGTGCTGGGATTTTTCCCCATTTTGCTGAACATAGCAGCGCATTTCTTTACCAATCCTTTCCCATTCATCTATAGTCATAGACCCATCCTCCGTGAACCAAGGACTGACCTTCTTAATAAAGGTTAAGAATTCCCATAGTAGGTGTTCTGATACCTTAAACCCTCTTGTTGCCAGCATGCGCTTAATCATATGCAAAAACATTTTATCATTCTTAGTCATATGTTGCCCCATGGTTACTGAGATTACTTACTCTTAACCCGCCAGCCTTTACCGGCGGGGCTACAGCTCCCTGGTAAGATCCGATCCTAAATTCTGAATAAAGAGAAAAGAAAAAAAAATTACCTGTCCTTCAAGTCCCTGTTCGGGCACCACCTGCCGCGGACCATCCCTCTTGGAGACCGGACACCGAGGGAGAGCAGGAGTAAAGGCTAAGGAGAATTAGGATTCGGCAAATGACAGACAGACACGACTTATGAGGAGGTTTGATTCTGCTGCAGTTTACTGAAGTTTTTACTAAGGTTTTATACAGTTACATGAGAAAACTGGCAAGTTTTACACGTTTTGACAAAGAAAAGATACACATTTAATCATTATACTTGTTTTGTCTTTTTTAGCACGTCTTGTGGTTTCTCAGTATATTTTGTTGTCATAGCCAGATGGGCACAACAGTGCTGGTCTCTTAGAAACTGGACTGGCACTATTAGACACATTTTTAAAGTTTCTCATGGTCCTGGGTCAAAATGACCTTTAAGATATGTTTCATATGAAATATTGTTTATATTTTTTAAAGTACCTAGTGGGAATTGCCAGACTCTGCAATTCTTTGTTTGAAGAGTTAGATTTATTGTGACTATTTTTTATTAATTTTTCTAGTTGCATTTTCTCAGGGTCACTATTTATTTTTTGTATCATTAACTCTTTTTGCTCAAGTGAGTTCATAAAGATCCCAAAACTATTTTTTAAATCATTATGTAGGTCATAAACTGCTAAGTTAAAAGCCTGAATCAGAGGAGGAGACATCTATGCCAGTTCTTTGGAACTCACTGATTCATTAAAAACATTTTTTGCTTTAGAGAAAGTGTGTGTGGGTAAGAAAGTAAGATTTATGAGAAATCCAGATAAGAAAGCCAGTGCTGCAAGCCGTGACCAGGAACACCATAGGTGTTTATAGAGTGCTCGTTCAGGTATCAGGAGTCGGGCTGATTGCCAGGGAACTGCTGGGGGCAAAGCTCCGAAAAGCACACGTCCCCCCATCCTTCAGCACCCACCATCTGGGAGACATGTCGTCATACAGGTGTTGCTGTGGATGCAGCATAAATGGAAGAATAGCTAAGTATCCTCCACAAAGAAACCTTGTAAGGAGATGAGTGCTTTTATCTTGGTTTGGGTACCACAAATATGCATGTACCACAACAAGAAAATGCAACTCGTAC
The DNA here is from genome assembly GCA_035773235.1 of Eospalax fontanierii. Lineage (NCBI taxonomy): Eukaryota > Metazoa > Chordata > Mammalia > Rodentia > Spalacidae > Eospalax > Eospalax fontanierii. Next base: position 1,910,430 of record JAJHUQ010000041.1, on the reverse strand, counting down.
TGCCTGCAGTAAAACATCAAAACTGTTATAATACTGACAAATGTTGGACTTACTAGACAAGAGCAAGTAGTTGTAATTGCGTCCCATGTGTTTGAAAATATGTGCAGAAGATTTAAAGACAGAGAATAAGTTTTAAATTTTTTTAAAGGATTTCTTTTATGTGTATGAGTGTACTGACTGCATGTATATAAGTGTATGCATGTTGTGTAATGCCTGAGGAGGTCAGAAGAGGGCATCTTGGAACTAGAGTTATGTATGGTTGTTAGCTGCCATGTGGATGCTAGGAACCGAAACTGGGTACTATGCAAGAGCAGTCAGTGCTCTTAACCTGCTGAGCCATCTCTCTAAAGTCTTGATGTAGGTAGCACTCACAGACATAGGCAGAAAGATCTCAAGTTCCAGGCCACCTTGAGCCACAGACAGAGACCCAGTCTCAAAATAGCAAAGGCCGTGTGTTTAGTGTTAGAGAGCTTGTTTAGCACCCTCAAATCTCAGGGTTCAACAGAGAACTGAAATAAGATAGATTATACTGGATGAGGTTAATAGTAGATTAGACATCACAAAGGAAAAGTTACTGAACGTGAAGATAGAGGAGTAGAAACTATGGAAATTAAAATAAAGAGTAAAAGTACCGAGACAAATAGCATATTGAGATATGGAACAGCACTCAGAGGTCTGATGGTGTGTCATGGAGTTCTAAAAAGTAAGAAAGGATGAGAATGTGAGAGTTCTATTTTAATTTTATTTTATGTATATGGGTGTTATATCTGTATATATGTAAGTGCACCCATGTTGTGCAGTGCCCACAGAGGACAGAGATGCCATCAGATCCCTGGACCTGGAGTTATGGATGATTATTAACTACCACATGGATGCTGGGAATTGAACCTGGGTCTTCTGCAAGAACAGTCAGTGTTGTTAATTGCTGAGCTATCTCTCCAGCCCCTCAAAGCTTCAGGTTTGATAAAAACTATAAACCCCACCAGGTATGAAGGTGTACACCTTTAATTCCAGGCAGTGGCAAGCAGATCGCTATGAGTTTAAGGCTAGCTTTGTCTACATAGTGAGGTCCAGGCCAGTAAGGGCTACAAGGCGACCCTGTCTCAAAGAGACCAACATACACACACACACACACACACACACACACACACACACAGACACGCACACATACAAACACAAACTATAAACCCAAACCAAGTACTCTTAAAAAAAATGAAGAAGATTAAACACAGCACATCATAATGAAGTGGCTGAATGCAGTACAAAGAGATGTTTTAAAAGTAGAGAAAGAGAAAAATCTTGTTAATATACAGAAGAACAAGAATGCAGATATCTTCTATTTTCACTCAAAACAATATGGCAGAGAAGACACATCTGAAGCACAGGAGAAGAAACTGGTAGCTTGGTATTCTGCACCCATTGTAAGTATTTTAAGGTGTTTTCTAACATACAGAGTCTAAAACAGTTTGTTACCAGCAAACCTTCACTGAAAAAAAATTTTAAATCCTACAAGTTTAGGGAGTGTGAAACCAAATGGAAATCTGGGTCTACACAAAAGAAGAAAGAATGCCAGGAATGGTGACTGGAGCAAATATGTGATGTTTACTTAAGTCTCATTAAAATGTAACTGGTTGAGAGCAAAGTCATCAGAGCAGAGTGGGAGGCTTAAAACATATAAAAATAAAGCATTTGACAAAAAAGGAGGATGAGGAGAAGGGAAATTATAAACTCCCATGTTTGAAGTGGTATAATAATATGAATGCTATAAGTCTGAGAGCATTAAGATCACAAAGTAATGAATTACTGCTGGTAAGTCAACAATGGGAAGAAAGCTGAGTCACAGAACAATCACAGATGTGGGTACATCCCTGTATCTGTGGGTACAACTACTCAAGAGGCTGAGTCAAGAGGATCACTTGAACAGGGAAGTTAAAGCCTAGCTTAGGAGCAGAGACCCCATCTCAAAAAACAAAACAACAAAATCCAAAAATAGTAAGAGAGTAAAGGGAAGAAACAGATGTGTAGAAAACAAACAGCAAGGTGTTCAGGTTAAAACTCACCAATGACAAAGGAGTTAGTTTATTAAGACTCTGTAAATGTTTATGGAATTAATAGAATATGAATGTGTGGAGGAAAAACGGAACTGCCAGAAGGAATGTACAGTGTATAGTTACATCATTGGAACTTAGATTCTGAATTTATTGGTGTTTGGGAGAAGAGAACAAAGACAAAGCTGCTATCAGCACCGTCAGCCTGCTCAACCTAACTTGAGAAAATTCTTCACCAAGCCACATGTTCTGTTCAAGCACATATGGGAAAGAATGCGAGTATTCAGTGAATATTTACCAAAACAGACGTTTTCTGAGTCATCAAACATCTGTGAGCACATTAAATTATTCATAATCATTTCTCTGACAAGAATGAAACTAAAGTAGAAAGCCATAAAAGCATCTGGAAAGACTAAGCATAATGGCACACACCCATAATTCTAGCCATTGGAAGGCTGAGGCAGGAGAATCAAGAGTTCAAGACCAGCCTGTGCTACAGGCTAAGATCCCATCTCAACAAAAAAAAATCTGGAAAGCTGGCAGTTATTGAATACCATACTTCTTTATAATCAATGAGTCAAAGAAGTTAACAGAAATCTAAAAGCTTTTTGACTGGGATGAAAATACAACATATCTTGGGACTAGAAAGATGGCTCAGCAGTTAAGAACACTGGCTATTCTTGAAGAAGACCAAGGTTTAAATCCCAGCATCTACATGGTGGCTAATTATCATCAATAACTCCAGTTTCAGGGGATCTGATTATATCATCTATCCTCATTGGGCACTGCATGACACACGTGCACTTGTATACATGCAGACAATGCACATACGTAAATTTAAAAATTAAGAAAAATACAGCACATCTAAATTTATAGAATGTCTTGAAGACAGAAAGGAAGTTTTAACACTAAACACGTAATTTGAACCATTGTGTGTTTGTGTGTGTTTTAAGACAGGGTCTTGTGTAATGCATGCTGGCCTTGAACTTTCTATGTATTCAAAACTAACCTTGAACTTCTGATCTTCCTACCTATCACTTCCAAATGCAAGTGTTCACCCAAATACCCATCTTGGATTTAAAAAAAAATCACTAAACTCTGTTACCAGATTAAGAAACTAGAAGAGGGGCTGGAGAAATGGCTCAGTAGTTAAGAGCAGTATCTGCTCTTGAAGAAGAACCAGATTCGAATCCCAACACGTACATGGTGGCTAACAACCATCTTGTAACTCCAGTTTCAGGGAATCTGACACCCTTTTCTGACCTCTATGGGCATTGCACAACACAGGTGCACTTATGTACAGGCAAGCAAAACACTGATACACATAAACAATTAAAAATAAGAAAAAAGACATTAAAAGGAGAGCAACCAGATGTGGCACATGCCTGTAATATCAGCACTTTGGAGGTGGAGGCAGAGGGTCAAGGCACTCAAGGTCATTCTTGACAACAAAGTAAGTTTGAGGTAAGCTATTGCTATATGAGACCCTGTCTAAAATAAAAACAAAAATTACATCCCAAAAGAAAGGAAATTAAAAAAAAAATAAAAGGAAGCAAATGGCTTTAAGCCATTTTTAAAAAACTGTCTTGTGATCAATAAAATTGCTCCATTTCTAGCCAAATTGATTGAGGGAAACAGAAAAAATCAATATCATAGATGAACAATGAATCACTGCAGAGTGTGGGTCATGAGGGAATAACAAAGAGGTCTTGAAGCAACTTGATGCCAATAAATGTGTCTTTTATGAAGCAGGTAAGTTACTTAAAAGACACAAACTATTAAGGTATACTTGGAAATAAATATGTTTAGGGCTGGTGAGATGGCTCAGCCTGATGACCCAAGTTTGATGCCCAGAACCCATAGCTAAAGTAAAATAATAGCACAATAGATAGATAGAATGAATAAAGTAAAATAATAGCACAATAGATAGATAGAATGAATGAATCAGGTACTTAAAATACCCAGTTAAAAATTGACTAGGGAAGCCCCATTGAGGCAGTCAGCTGGAGTTCCTGATAGAGCCCAGGTATAACAGTGTGTTCCCATATAAGACTTCCCAATAAAAGAACAAATGAAAGAAAGATAACATCATTAAATCAGGTATGCAGAAAACATCCTTCAGATACTGACTGGGGAAGTTGAGGCTGCCAGCTAGAGTTCCCAATGGAGCTTTCTCTCTATGAATGAGTTTCCCATGACTGAACTTTAAATTACTTTTATGTCATGGGATAAACATAGTAACATCTCTTGGAAATGGGTTGTTTTTTAGCTGTTTTTAAGGACAAAGGTTTTTTTTTTACTCTTGGGTTATTTTGTAGTTCCCATCCCTCCCTGTCACAGGGGAGCCCAGGACATTCTGAGACCAACATGTGTGGGTCCTAAGTGGGAGAGGAACTCCACTTCTAGAGTTAGTTTCTCTGCTCAAATAACACTTAACAGTTTACCAATATAATGTACATTACATTTGTATATTTATTAAATAAATTCAATTTGTAATTAAAAGCCTTCCCACAAAGACAACATACCCAAAGGTCTGCCATGCTGCATTCTACTAAAGAAAAGATAGTAGCAGCTCTACATATATTCTCGAAGAAAATTGATGAGAGGTAATACTTCTGACATATCATGCCAATAATCATTCCAATACAAAAACTAAACATAGGAATTAGAAAAAGACACTAATGTGGATGGAGATGGCTCAGCAATTAAGAGCAGTGGCTACTCTTGCAAGAGTAGTAGCTACTCTTGCAGAAAACTGGGGTTCAGTTTCCAGCACCCACATGGCAGCTAACAATGTAACTACAGTTCCAGGGGACCTGATGCCCTCTTCTGACCTTCATGGGCATTGCATGACACAGGTGCACTTACACATTTTTTTAAATAATGAAAAATATATAGACCAATGACCTATGTAAGCAACAATGTAAAAATTCTTAACAAAATTTTAGCCAAATGAACCCAGAAATATTTAAAAAGAATAATAGTACATCATGACTTGTTCAAGTTTATCAGAGGAATTATGTGTTTTGTTTAACAGAAATTTTGTTGGTGGAGGCCTGGAGAGATGTCTCAGATTGCTGTGCAATCCTGAGGCCTGGAGTTCAAGTTCCCGTACCCTCATAAGTCAGGTAGTCCCACACACCTATACCCCCAACTCCAAAGTGGGTAGGACAGGAGAATGGCTGGGGCTTGCCTGGTTTCCAGCCTAGGTGAGAATGTGAACCCCAGGTTCAGGAACAAAAGAATGCCTCAAAAGAATAAGTGAATGATGGAGGACACCAAATGCCCTCTTCTGGCCATTGCTTATGCATGCAGGCATTCACATCTACCCATTTTTGTACACACAAATACACAAATCTTGAAAAATAATAGCTGGAACCCAATTATTATGTAATAAGAAAAACAGTATTTCAGTATACAAAAATGTTCAACAAATTGCACCATCCTTTCCTGATTCTCAAAAAGCAACAACATACAAGAGAAACTTGCTCAACCCAGCACAAGTCATTGATGAGAAACCAGCTGATTTTTTGAAAATAGGGTCTGTCTTTGCAGCCCAGGTTTACTTACTTATGATCCTCCTGCCCCCACCTCCCAGATATAGAATTAGGGTATGACCACTACTATGCCCAGTGGATTCAGGTGTGTGTGTGTGTGTGTGTGTGTGTGTGTGTGTGTGTGTGTGTTCATGTACCTCAAAGAGCCCATGTGGAGGTCAAATGACAACCTCAAATGTTGGTACTTGCCTCCCACCTTGCTTGAGGCAGATCTCCTGTTCACTGCTGCATATGCCAAGGTGGCTCTGAGCTTCCAGGGCTTCTCCTGTCTCTGTCTTCTACCTCCATAGCAGCACCAGGATTACAGACACATGCTTCCATGTTTATCTCTTGCATGGATTCTAAGGATTCAAACTTAGGTCCTCATACTTGCACAGCAAGCACTTTACTTACTGAACCATCTCATCAAGCCCGATACTTAACATTTCAATTTTTCTTTGACAAATTTCTACATGTATAAAATGCATTTTGATTATATTCTTTCCCATCCCTTGTTCTTTCGTATCCCTCTTCCACTTCCTTTTGATCTCTTCTTTATAAATTCCTTTTATATTTTCATGTCATTTTTTTAATGACCGACTGAATTTAATTAGGTTTGCTTTCATGAGCATGGGTGTAGGATCATTTACTGGAGGATGAGTACTTTACCAGCGGCTATACCACTGAAGATAGATAAATCTTCCTTCCTCAGCAGCCATTAACTGCCAATAGCACTAATCTGTGGGCATAAACAAAAGTATTTGCAAGGAGGTTGACAATGTATGTATAAGCAAAGCAGCAGTAGCTTTCTACTAGGGCCTATGAACTCCCCAGCCATGGGCTTGTGATCTGGTTTACAGTACAAGGCATGAATTCCTTACTTGTGGAGCAGGTCTCAAATCCAAGCCGAAAGTGGTTGGTTACCCCCATAACAGCCATGCCATTATTGAACCAGTGGGCATGTCTTGGCTGGCAAATTGGTATTGTACCACACAGGATCTGCCAACGGGTAAGACCATTTATGACTTTTCTTACCCATTAGGAAGGAAGATCCTAGTTCAGTTCCAACTTGATCTCTCTATCTCCTGCAACCAAAGTGTGGTAGTGTCTTCAGTAGTAGGGTTTTATCTAGTTCTGGTGGGCAATCTAGGGGAGATATCCCTGTGTCTGGCACTGGGACTTTCATTTAATAATCTATGGCTGCTGGAAATATCATTATTTGTTCATGCAATGTACCTCCATTTAAACTTTTTAAAAGATTATTTTAGGGACTAGAGAGATGGCTCCGTGGTGGTTAAAATCATTGGCTGCTCTTGCAGAAGACTTGGGTTCAGTTCCCAGCATGCACATGGTGGCTAACAGCCACACGTAACTCTAGTTCCAGGAGATCAGCATCCTCTTCTGGCTTTCACAGTCATTGAATGTATGTGGTGTACTTACATGCAGGCAAAACACTTATAATAATAAAAGTAAATTAATTTTAAAGGTTATGTATTTTTAATTAGTTTTCAGAGTAATGGATTACCATGCTTTCATATATATCCTTAGTTTTGGTTAACCGTCCCCCAAACCCTCTCCCCTAATCCCTCGCCTCCACTCATGTTTAGACTGTTTCACCCTCAGTATCCCCCTACCTGCTTTTAGATCACATGTGTCCGACTACTATTCCCTTTCCCTCAAGGTCTCTCCCCATCTTATGGGCCTTTTAAACTTCCTGACTCCTATGGACACTTCAAATTAAACACACAAATTCAAAAGTTCAATACTAGCATGTGTATGTGGGATATTTCTTTCTGAATCTGGGTTACCTTAGTATATTTTCCAGGTCTATTGTTTTTCCTATACATTTCATATTTTCATTATTGTTTATGTCTGAATAAAATTCACTGAGTATATGTCACATTTTCATTATCCATTTATTGGTTGATGGGTAATTAGGCTTTTTCCATTTGCTAGCTAATGTAAATAAAACAGAATGAACATGGTTGTGGAAGTTATCTTTATAGTAGGGTACAGAGTTCTTTGGGTATCTGCCGAAGAGTGGTATAACTGAGTCATGAGGAATTTCCATTTTTAACTTTTTGAGAAACTTCCACACTGGTTTACATAATGGCTATACCAATTTGAAATCTCACCAACAGTAGGTAAAAGTTTCTTTTTCCTAACATTCTCATCAACATTTGTTGCCATTTGTTTTCTTGATGATAGCCATTCTGACTGGGATAAAATGTAATATCAAAATAGTTTTAATTTGCATTTCCCTGATGGCTAAGGATGCTGAACACTTTTTAAAAATGTTTATTAAACAATTTTCTTTTCTCAGTACTATTTGTTGAAGATGGTCTTATGTGTATTTTGTATATCTTTGCTGAAACTCAGGTAACTGTAGCTTGTGACCTTAAATCTGGAGCTTTTATTTCACTAGTTTTTGTACTAGTTCCATACTCTTTTTATTACTATAACTTTTAGGGGGAGGTCTTTTTGAGACAGGGTCTCCCTGTAGTCCTAGCTGACCTGGAATTCACAGAGATCTGCCTGCCTCTGCCTCCCAAGTGATGGACTACCACACAGGGCAATGGCATTAGTATCTTTTTTCACTCAAGATTTCTTTTGTTATCTGGGTTCTTTTGTGCTGTCATATGAATTTTAAGTTCGTGTTCTCTCTGAGAATTGTGTTGGCATTTTAATGATTGCATTGAACCTGTAGATTACCTTAGGTACAATAGTCATTTTCACAATATTGGTTTTTCTGATCCATGAGCATTGTAGGTCTTTCCATCTTCTAGTGTCTTCCTTGTTTTCTTTCTTTACTGTTTTAAAGCTTTCATTATTGGTGTCTCTCACATCCTTGGTTGGATTATTCCAAGGCTTTTGTGAATGGGACTGTTTTTCTGATTTCTTTCTCAGTATGTTTGTTATTGATATATAGTAAAGCTACTCATTTTTTAAATGTTACTTTTGTGTCCCGCCACTTTGCTGAAGGCCTGTAGGGTCTTTTATAATATCATATCATCTGCAAAAAAAGCATACTTTGACTTTGACTTCTCCGTTTCCTTTTTGTACCCCTTTTATTTATTTTTCTTGTCTTATTGCTCTAAGTAATATTTCCAGAATTATATTGAATATGAGTAGAGAAAATGAATGCCCCTGTCTTGTTTTTTATTTTAGTGTAAGTGCTTTGAGTTTTCGCTTGTTTAATATAATACTGGCTAAAGGTTTGTTGTATGTTATAGCCTTTATAATGATATATTCCTTCTATTCCCATTTCTTCAGATCTTTTATTATGAAAATATGTTGGATATTTGTCAAAAGCCTTTTCTTCATCTGTCAAGATGGCCCTGTGATTTCTGTTCTTGAGACCATTTATGTAATTTAGACCATTTATTGACTTACATATAATGAACAATACCTACATATCTGCAGTAATGATCATAGCGAGTGATCTTTTTGATTTTTTTTTCAGTTTGTATTTTTTGCCCAGCAGGCCAAGAACTCCCTATATAGACCAGTCTGGCCTCAGTTTCACAGAGATCCTTCTGCCTCTGCCTCCCAGTTACTGGGATTAAAGGAGACCACCACCACGTACAGCTTCCACTTACGTTTGTTGACAATTTTTGCATCTCTGCTCATCAAGAAGATTAGTTTATGGTTTCCTATTTCTTACATTATTGCATTGGGATTAACACACAGTGTCTATTTTTAAAGTTTTTAATTAAATTTTTGCAAATGTTATACAATATGTTTGGATCATATTTAGACCCTCTCCCCTATCTGTACCCCCTTACCACCCTGCACCTAATATCATGTACTCCATTATAAATATATATGATCCATGTATGTATGTATAAGGCCTACCAGGCTCTAGTGGATAGTGGATAGATCCATAGCAACAATTTTTAATTTTTAAACTTCCCAGACTAATTTTTACCTCTAGAAGTTCAATTAGGTGTTTTACATTTTCTGTAGAGCACAGGTGAAAGTACACTGGAACTGTAGAAGAGTAATGAAAAAGTGATGGGAAACCTCCTTGTGCCTAGGAATTGGAAAGATCCTGGGTGCCCAGAACCATGTGTGCTATAGCTGACCAGCAAGGGAAGTGGGAAGTCCATTCTTGAGAATCAGTTCTCCCAGACTAGAAACTACAAATGACACAAACCTCCATTGTCTCTAGAATGAGTCCAACACAGAGGCAAATCCACTGCCATGAGACCTCAGTGGAAGGAGTTATGGGGAATGTAGCCCCTTAAAGAAGGCAGAACTGCTGCTCAACATCAAGAAGTCCTCCATTTTCCAATGGGCTCCACCATCAAGCGAATCCCCAAGACCCCAATCCATCAGCTGAGGAAGATGCGCCGCAGGGTTACTTCAAGAACATCCTGGAGACTGTGTCAGAGGGCAAATCCATTTATTCCAACTTAGCTAGGGGCTTATATACTCTACCATAGGGTAAGCATGTACCATCGCCAGCAAGTTAATCCCAGACCACCAGGCTTCATCTACCTCACCTTCGCTCGTGAGGCAGTTCCAGGGGAGATGTGTGGGCAAATAAGTGGCCCATGGCAACTGCGCCTCATCCACCAATTATATGACAGGGTGACCTGAGTCACCAGTCAGCCAGAGTGTGCTCAAGGCCTTTGTGTCTGGGTAAGTGTATGACACATCAGCGCCCAAGACTGATCTGCACCCACAATCAAGCACAGCACTGTGGGAATGCGAAACAGTAGCTCACCTTTAAGGACCATAGTTTCGGCTCACAGGAGGGGAAACAACAGCTCCAGGTTCACGAGAGGGAACCACAACTCCAGATTTGTAGGAGAAGATCACATCTCCAGACTCATGGGACAGG